>CALSBV010012213.1:12436371-12529284 GCA_943590825.1 Bovichtus diacanthus
GCCATGTTTCTACAGTAGCGATGCAACCTTACGCCGCCTGAAGGCCACCGTAGTTCTCCGATACGCTTGTAAAACTCCGGTAACTGAGTTTCGTTGCCCCTACAGTAGAGCTAAGAAAGGATGGCCTCTGAGCAAGATGAAGGTCCTGAAAGATACTACAACGGCGTTACCAAGGTTTTGCACTTGGTAGCTCATTACCGCAGTCTCGTAAAGGGAGGGGTGAGCGGAGGGCTATTCACTTGGATGTAACCTTCAACGCTAGATGCTGCCAAATCTTACACAGTGTCCCTTCAAGCTTCAAATATAGCCCTCTATTTTATTTTTTTCTTCTAATTTTTTTTGCACGAATGAGAGCAGAGTTAGGGACATACAAGAGCAAAGCTGCTGTTAGATTGTCCTATATTCAACGGAAATGACTGCATGTACTTTTACTGTTTACTAACTCATTTCAAATCTCAAGGCAAAGAAGGAAGGACAAAATGCAAAATAAGCTGCAAAGGATACCGAGCATTTATAGAGGAGGAACATTTTTTTAGACACTGGTAAAATGAGAAGGCTGGCGGCTAAAACATTCAGATAGAAGGCAGAAAGAAAAAAGGGAAGAAATTCCCAAAGAGGCACAGCGACAGACAGATGAATACAATGACAGCGGGAGGAATAAACAGGAGGGCACAAGTATCCTGATGGACACCTGGCAGGGAGCAGAGCAGCTGTTCAGTCCACCAACTCTGAGTTGATACAGTGACTTCTTCTCATGACCTCTGAGCCTCTGAGCTGACAGTTTGGCGGTAATGGCCTTTATCTTTATCCCAGCATGGAACTGCATGGAGACTATGACAATTTTTTAGCAAAGTGAGTCCAAAGTCGACGCTTGTCTTAAGGACAAAACTTTGTTGGATCAAAGCTATAACAGGCCTGGCTTGGTGGAATTACTATAACTATTTCCTTTTACAGCACAGATTTATAAAGTATTCCATACTTTTGTTAAAGGATAATGGTGTCTAAATTATGAAAACATAAATATCAAAACATTGTGTTGGCAAGCATGAGCAGCAATAAATCAAAAAGCTTCCACAAATTGGATAATTCCTTTTTTGGCTTTAGCTTTTTCTTGGCAGAATTTCATCATGTTTTTTTAGGTTCCGGGATTCCCCTGTGTTTTGTTGGCGGGTTTTTGGTAAACTGCTACATGTGTACTTTGAAACCTTTTAACGTCTCTAAAGGTGGGAAGCATCTTGGAACAGAAACGTAATCTTGCCTGAAGTGGTTGCTTTCTTTTTTATTTCCTCTACCTCAACAAAAGCTACACTCGAGGGGATAAAAATCACATTGGCAAAACCGCAGAAGATCAAGTATATTTGGGCGTCATATATAGTCAGTATAATCTGCTCGAGTAAAAAACATAATCAACATGCAGCTTGAATTCCATTCATTTCCTGCAGATTTGAGTGGTGCAGTACTTTGGCCAGTGTGTCATCGCACCAGTCTGTTGAAGTTGGCCGCGGTCTCTCTCTGTGGTCATTAGTTGTCATCAACTATTCTGATTTCCATTGTTCCTTATTTCCCTACTGATGTGATTTCTTTTCATGAACATTCATTTTACCTGGCAAGTGTGAAAAGGATGACAAGTTGATTAGAACCATTCAAACTTTCCCACCTCCCTACATAATAGGAATAGATTATAGCTGCAAGAAGCAACACAGCCACCGGGCTCCAGACAGGCAATTTATAAAGGAAAAGAAGGTGATTTAAAAGTTTTAGCATGTGTTTGGAATTCATTGTTGGAGAGTTAAATTTAAAACAATTTATCTTCGCATTAAAGGATTTTCAATAAAGGAAAGTTTTAAAATTCAGATAGCCTCAGGTAAATTGTTCCCAGAATGTATCGTGTGTCACTTTGGATGAGACGGGCTCAATCTGCAAAATCTGGTCAATATGTATATAGTTGCTGTGTAACTTTCTCAAGAATAATCGATTACACGTTAATTGTTGTTATTAAATCGAAACAAAACACAACATTTTGCCAGGTACAGAATGCATTGGCTTTAATAAGAAAGAAAAATATTTCTGCAAGTCTAAAAATGTTGGTGAATTTGTTTTTGTTCAGGGGAGTTTTAGTAAAAGAATGAAAGCAGCAAAGAAAGAAAATGACAAGTAAAGGCAGAAAAAGGCCACAAGAAAGAACAAAATAAAGCAGGCATCTAAAACGTTTAAAAACAAAACGAAGCCAACACACATATATGAGACTGGAGACTCCAGCACTGGGTGAGTCATCAACCAAAGTGTGAACACAAAATAAAATGAGTGCAGATACAAAGAATGTTTTCAAATGCAGCACTGTGATGAAATGCCAGCACATCTACTCGTCTATTTGTTCTTCAAATGAAATGAATTTGTCAAATTCATAAAATGTGAAATGTGCCATGTTGTGAGCGAGTTAGCAAATGAACTAATGGGACTAAGTGAACTTTTTTTACAACTGATTTATAAAATATTTTTTTACAATAAATAATGAACAGAAATAGATTAAATCAACAACACTCAGTTATGAACTGTGTATTTTGCTTGAGGCTATATCTGCTATAGCTGGTTCGCTAAAATATCATAAAACATTTATTTTTAAATACTAGTATAATCAAAAGGTACATGAAAGCATTTAGTCCTTTGGCTCAGGCAGTGCAGGGGTATGGGCTGCACATGTGTAGAGAGAATGCACTGTGTGGTTGTCATTTTATTGAATTACTATTTAAATTGGATGCTGACAAATGATCTGTGCATGTGATGAAGAGTTCACTGCTGAATGCACTGCATGGCTATAATTTAATTAAATGGACACATTTAACCAAAACATGCCATAAAACCTAGTTTTTCTTTTTTATGTGTATTCCCCAGCCAAATTAGTTCACTATAAAAAGGACATTTTTATATTGAAATTGGCCAAGATTCATTTAAGTTCCCTTGGAAAAGTTCTAAAGAATGAACAGGAAATGTTTCGACAATAGACAAGGCTGCTCTCAGCCGAGAAAAGGTCCGTCTGTTAAACTGCAGCTTTTCTTTATGCTTTAGATTTAGAGTTTTGTCTTAAACGGACAACATACAAAGAGGTAATCCGTGAGCCTCAGAGGTGTTGTGAGACGTGTTAGCGTTGCACAGCTAGCTGTCTCTCCCTGTTTCCAGTCTTCATCCTCTTTGTAGCTTCGTATTTGATGGACACATATGAAAGTGGCATCAATCTCAACATCTGACTCGAACTTTTCCCAAACTGTCAAGCTATTGTATTAACATCGCTCTATCCCATGGTCACTTTCAGGGGTCTCAGTGGGTGCTCCGCTCTCCAGAAGATGGGCCGTGTTGTGCTCTGTTCGCTTGACCCTGCCACCCATCTGGACTCTAACGAGCAGACGGAGGATGTCCTTGTCAATCTACAAACTTTGTGGCATAGAAATAAAATCCATCTTTTACGTTTTTTTGTTCATTTATTTTGTTAATATTTTAACTCTTACACTTGACATTTCCTTAAAATAAAATATTGTAAAGATGTGCAAAGGTATTTTCTTCTGTTAGCTCAGGCACAAGGACATTAGATTATTGATGTACAGTTAGAGAATTAGAGAGTTAAGAGGATAAGCCAGTTGATGCAGGAAAGATGTTCACAACAGAAGCACGATGTCCTCAGAGTGAGCCTGAAGTGAACTACAGACTACTGTGTGTTAACAGTGTGTGCAAAAGACAGGATAAACAGTAAGAGACGACAGGAAGCATTAGCATTGTTCTGAGCGTATCTAGTTACCATGCCTCTCTTTTTCACACAGGCAGACATAGTCTTCTTCAAAGCCAGCCTTGCAGAATAGCCCTTGTTTGTTTGGAAGTGTCCAACCTGTCAAACCCTCATGCCTTCCACTACTGTCTGACACGCACAAATGAACACATCTCACCTGTGGTGTAGCTGCTTCTGCTTTCAAGATACTGCTTCTAATGAAAGGACAAGTCAGTAGAGGTATATTGGGAGGAGGGACGACTAGTGAGCTGAAGTCAGAGAGTCCACAGATCTCAGGTTTTTCTCCCTAACGTCAACATTGTACCGGAGAGCCTGTGGAGCTTAAAAGCTGTCTCCCTCCACCACAGTGAAGAGTGGGCGGTACAGAAGACTGTTGCACAGATGCACATCATGTTATAGCAACAACTGGACTGGTTGCTAGGTTTTTTTGGTATTTAGTTCCTGGAGTCAAACTGAAGTGAAATGTAGTGAAATACCAAGAAAACTTGACTGTTTTTAGAGGACAGCGTGTGTAATTTGAGTGAATCTAAGTCATTAACGGTTAACAGAATCAGCTTCAATGCAAAAGTGTAAGAGACGTTTTTCCCATCCTCTAAATAGGCAAACTGTCTACATGTCATGTATACAGTAATGGGGGGATAAATAATTTAAAAATAACAGCCTAAGGCCATATCAGCATCTTCGCTTGCCCTCGCTCTGAAATCAATGTTTGGGGAGGAAAAAGGCGTTGCATTTAAGTCAGTTTGGCCCGGCCAGTGAACTGACTGTCATTTCTGCTGGAGCAGACAAGTGGAGAGATTACCATAATGAAGAGATGTGAGGGAGCAGATGAGAGCGAGCGAGGGAGAAAGGAAACATAGAGAGAGAGCATAACAGATGATAACACTGAGAAAGAAAAAGTAGAGAGAGGAGAGTGAAACAGAAAGGGGAGTAGTGAGAGAGCGAGAAAGGCATTCACACTTAGAAAAAGTGGGTATTGAGAGTTCTGGTTCCAGGAACAGCAGATGCTTCTACTCAGCATGAAGCTGTAGCTGTAGGAGTAGTTTAGTTAAGGCATTCCTGTGGCTGTCTCGCTACTTTTCAGAGGTTAAGCACGCTATCTCTTTATACCCTGATTGACGCACAACTTGACAAAAAGGTTGACAAGAGTAAGGTGTGTTAGGGGTTGGGAGGGAGCAGAACAGGGATTACAGAAAGACAGGTGGAGAGACATATTAAGCCAAAGTGTAATACAGGAATCAGAGAGAACCGAGTACGTAATACATGTGGCACTCTCAACATGTTTGTGACATGCTAAAGTGTACGTGTCTGTCTCGTGAAGTTGTGCCGGTGAAAGGGGTGATGGAAAATTTGGGACTTTGATGTTGGACTGAAGTGTTTTTGCTCATAATTCTTCTTCCCGCTGTCAGTTTTTTTGAAACAGAGCCTTGGGACAGGTTGGCTCTGATAGCTAGTCAGCTAATGTCAACACTGGACCTCAGAGAGTCATTAGATATAATGTGGTGCTGCTGAGTGCCCGGGCCTCTCTTCCATAAAAACAGGTGGTCCCAGGGTCACCTCTCCCTTCTCTTCCCCTCACCTCGTCTACTTAGCATACCTTATGGCTCTCTCTCTCTCCTCTCCAGCTCCCCCTCCACCATTCCCTCAGCACACACGGGAAAGGTTATTTGGACAATTGGTGGTGATTAGCTCTTGATTTGGCTCACTCTCTTCGTTTGATCAGACCGTGGCATGGAAGCAAAAGCCAGCGTAACTGAGGGGTGCAGCTGTGGCTCGGCCATGACTGAAATTGGGTGAGGAGAACCAGAAGGAGAAGGAGGGGAGGGGGGAGGGAGGAAATCAGATGAGAAGGAGGTAGGGTTGAAGAGGAAGAAGAGGAGGAGCGAGTAGTTGGGGGTTTGGGGACCTCTAGGGTCCTTTGCTTTCTTGGCAGTTTGAGTTATGGATTCAGGCTGCTGGCAGAGAAAATGTGAACTGCTTTGTCCCTGTTATTCCAGGTGCGGGCCCTCGTAAAAAGAAATAAAGAAATCCCTCTCCTTCTTCGTTTCAGCCTTTCATCCAACAACCTGCTTGCATCCTCTCTATGCCTCTCCTGGGTGGTGCATTGCAAACAAGAAAAATGTGGGTGCTTCCTAAAAGCTGGCTGGTAAATCAGGTTATAAAGTCTGCTTTGCCCTAAAGTGTTTGAGGGCTTTGTTGGCTGGGTTGGATGTGCTGGCTGCACTGATCTTTGGGTTGGATAGGGTTGGAGTTGGGCTTAGGGTTGGCTCAGTGCCTCAACCCGGCTGGTTAGGCCAAGGAATTTTTCTCACAGTGATGGCTGTTCTATCCATCCATCCATCCACCCAGTCATACAGCCAGCAAGTGGAAGGCCTCTGACTATCTGGGTGTTTAGCCAACAAATCCCCACTCCACTCCTTTGGCCTCTCTTCTACACCCATATATCAGGCTGACGGCTGCGGAGAACCCAACATCCAGCCAGCTGAATAAAAAAGAGATTAAGCACCCACCCAAATCCATTTAATTACTCGTTCAACAGCTCTCGGCATGGAACTCCAACCGCTGTGAGAACTTTGGTGTTCTTCAGTCTTTACTTTTTCTCCCAGTGACCACAGGAAGGTTGAAGGGGGTAGCTTGTCAAAAAGAAATTTTGGCCTTGGAAACTCAAATAATCGCATATTCAGTTGTTGTTGTTATCTGCATATTTGTGTGTCTGAAATTCAAGGCTTGGTTACCAGGGTGTGTAAGGCTGTGGATGGAAGCCAGCTGGACCAGTCTGTATTAACAATGACATCACATCACATCTGTAGACATCCTGTAGAAGTCAGAGTCAGGATTTTTTTACAGTAGCGTTTTAAGGATGGGAAGTGATAAGATTTTATTTAAACCAGTGACATTTTAGATTCCTCCTATCGATCCCCTTATCGATTCATGATAAATAGTTGGAAAAAGAATACATATAGTACAGGCATAGCTTTGTATTTGATATTTTATGTTGTTGTTTTCATCTATAGTGGTTATTTACATTAAAACATAAACATAAGCAGCAGAACAAAAACTTAAAAACACAAAATAGTTGCTTTGATTAAAAGAAACAATGATTGGCATTCGTAGTTTTATGTATTATAAGCTGCCTAGAGCTAGTGTTAGGATATATATGCTATCTACTTTATATTGATTTAAAAACATTTTTCAAAAAACTGTATTCAATTTTCTTGCCAAAAACTATATTTTACGAGATTACATTTGAACACATAATGATAACGTTATAATTGACCTTCGCCAATACAAATTTTTACAAAATGCAACTCAAGAGAACCTCCGTTAACTTTAGCTGTTAGCGCCGTTATTTAGCAAAGCTACTAACAGCTAAGAGCTAAGAGCTAACATTTAACGTTATTACAGTTCTCCTACTGCCGATTTTACCATGATTTGTTGTTCACAGTGTAGCATTATCAGGTAACAAAATATGGTATGGTCCCATGTTTATAAGCACCAGCAGTATCTTTTGCTCCGCAATGTCTCAGGCCCCAAACAAACTGAAAAAATGTAAAATTGTTGTATGCTATTATATCATTGTGCATGTGCAACTGTTGGAACAGGACAACTTGGAACCTGTTCGCAACCAGTTCTAGGTTCTAGAACAAGTATTTTCAATGGTAGAGATGTATTTTTTAAGTCAGTAATAACTAAACTACTTATTATTAATCTAATAGCAAAGAGTCAACACAGACCAAAATAAGCAAAACAATGTATTTATTTGCATCTAGAAATTCAAACTTCTACGTTTCTGTATTTTAAGTGAGAACTGTGAACTTTGGGAGGTTGAGAGGCCTTGATGGGAGTTACTGAAAACATTACAGGATCTTGGCTGTGAAACATTAAAGTTCACAGGGATGGGGTTTCAACAACAGTCGACGCCATTTCTTTTTTTGGCATTTCTCAGGCGGTGTGCAACAGCCTCCAATCAGCATCTATGATATGGCTCGTTGTCAAGAATTCGTGAGTATGTTTGATTTTGAGATAGTGATGAACCAAGACAGCAAGTCCGGCTTTTCAATGTGTGTGACACAACAAACCCTGGCCCTCAGCCTCATCAGGGAGAGCTGATGGGGCTGAGGGCCAGGATGGGAGGCGGTGGGTGCTCGAGGAGGTCTGGGCATGGAGGGAAAAACCTGAGGGGAACCCAGGGTGCTGCAGACTGCAGAACAGTTGCATGACCTTTTCTGGAATGCTGCCACCCGCCTGCCACTGAAACACAGTCTGGCTAATTAAAGTTTCAGTGGCATTGGATTTTCACTGGCACAGCACCTCGGGCAACCTTGGGGGCTCTTAGGCAGGCGATACACACAGAGGGAAGGATGGGAGATACAGGAAGAGAGAGAGAGAGAGAGATGAGCCGTGGAAACAGTTGAACAAGAGGACAGCCACTAGAGGACAGCAAGGCAGATTCAAGCAATAACAGACAAAGTCAGTGGCTTTTCAGGAGAAAAGCTGTATATTAGAATGCAAATCTAGAGTCACAAACATGCACACTACCGGGGTATTTTACATAAGCTCCGACATGGTTTGCCCTTCCAAATAGTTATGCTCAAAATATTCAAGATCATATGGAATTAGAAATTAAATTGAAACTGTCCAACTATGTACAACTGGGTGAATGCAAGAGCTAAGCGAGAGATATGCAATGTCAAAATGCTGAGTGCTTTTCCAAATCTTATCGGGCCGCCTCTCAGGCTAATGGAATTTTGATGGGTCAGTATCAAGAATAAATGCATGACTTATGACACGGCTACCGGGAGCATTACCAAATATACTGGACAGCATGTTCCCGTCTCCAAAGGATCATTGAATAATTGGCTGCGTTTGACCAGGACATTTCTGGAAATATGGCCAAGAAAAGGTTATGCAACCAGACAGACTCGCTCATGGCCTGCATTTCACAATCTACTGGCCTTGTCTCTATTAATGATCTTGACCCCCTTTTCACCATTTTAGAAGTGAAAGGGCCTAATGGAGCCGAACAAAGCTGCTTGTGCGTGTGCGTGTGTGTGTGTGTGTGAGAGAGAGAGAGAGAGAGACTGAGACACAGAGAGAAAGAAAGCCCCTGTAACTGTGTGTTACAGCTTGATGAGGTCTTGGTCTGTGATTCCTGGGGGAGGTGGTCCAATCTAAGCTTTATTAGGCCTTATTGAGCTGTGTGCAGGCAGGTGTGTGTGTTTTCTCTATCAAGAACATTTGGCAGGGCTTTATGAGCACCTTTGTGTGTGTCCCTAAAATACACTCCATTGCTAGCAGTTTAATGGGGTGTGCAAAGGATTGTACATGGATCTTTTTTCATGCCTGTCATTTTCTTCTCAGAGGTGAACTTTTTTTAGTTTGATCAGTTTGGCATTGAAGGACTTTAATATGTCCACATAGCAATGACTGTCTACCAAGATGACAACTGTTAGTTAAGTGTGTTTCAGGCTATTATTTACATACATTTAAAATTTTTTCAACAACTAGACCTGTGTTATATATTTTGTTGATTTGTGTAGTCACATTATCCCAAATGTTTCCAACAATTTTGAAACCTAGAGAAATCCGTCATTTTAATCAGGGTAACGGTCCGTTTCATTTGGTCGCCTGCATAGAATGTGTGGTCCCTGTAATGGCGTTGTATCCCCTTTGCGCATGAGTCAGCATTGTGGTTGTCTGCCAGAAGCTGTCATAAATCGTATTTTATAGTCTTAAGCTACATTTTAATGATACACTTTCTAGATCTTGGTCGTTTTTGGATGTTCTTTAAGATTATTATTTTGGGCTTTATTGTAAAGTACAACTACACAGTAGGCAAGAAAGTTGGAGAGAGCGGGGACGACATGCAGCAAAGGGTAAGGACTCAGCCTAAGTCCATGGGACGCCCCCTCTACCAGGTGAGCTAGCAATACAGCAAGATCTTGGTTGTTTTTAACTATATATTTTAACCGGATGAAGGATTCTAGTCATCTGACGTCTTGATTTTAAGTTATCAGAGAATAAAAGCTGAGCAAATGTTAGGCACCAGGGAACCACAGATTTTGTTACGCAAAACTGCTTTTTCAGTGTTTACAGAAAATGACATATTGCTTGCCTACATATTTTACAATTATATTTATTAGAAATATACACAGACGCATTAGCTTGTCTACAAGGTCTCTTGAATGTATAATTGTACTCTATGATCCTTTCTTCCAAAAGAAGAAAGGCAAAATAGTTTTGGTTAAGCAACTGATTATCCAACGACAGAGTGAAATAAATAGCCAGTTTTTGGGCAGACGAGCTGACTACGACAGGTGAACCAGTTTTGATTGACTTTTGACTTGATGCCCATTAACTAAAGCTACTGTACAACACTACAAAAGCAAATGGGTTTTCCAAGTATCTAAGTAAAACAACTTCTACACAAAATGCCGTGTGACTCCAGTCTGTCAGCTATTTATTCAGTTAATTATTGAAATGTAATCCTGTCATGTTAATCTCCCCATTCGACTCATTTTGACTCTGGGACAAGCACATGAATGTTTTCCCTCCAAGTTAAACATCTTTAGAATTGTTAAATAGGGCAGTTTAAATTAGTACCTCTATATATTTAAAATGGATTTAACTTTTGTCCATAACGATTATTTGCAATATTACCTTCCAGCAGAGGAACATTTTTTTTTTTTTATAACATGGAATATATGGAAAGATTAATATCGAAATGTAAAGTTTCAACATTAAATGAATTTAAGTGTATGACATTTATGCAAGCTTTACTATGAGGTGGGAATCGGAGAAATATATCGAGGTATGTTATACATCATGTACTGCAAAATACATACAGCCATGAGGAGCGCACCATGGCCAATTACACCGCATAGTGGCCTCGACAGTGTGAGAGTGGAACCTCAGTATTTAACTGTACTCACGGTTGGCAGAGTTTGATGAGGTCCTGGTCGGTGGTCCCAGGTGGCAGGCCTCGGATATACAGGTTGGTCTTACTCAGCTGCTCCGCCCCTCCCTGGCTGCAGCTGTTGGTGCTAGGGCTGGGAGGAGCCATAGGATGAGGGGGTGGAGCATAGGGCTGCTGGGAAAAGAGAGGCAAAGAGAGGAAAGATTTAACACAAAGAGCAAAAAAGTAAATAGATTTTAATTTTTAAGACATGGGATGATGAAGTGAAGGAGTTAAAAACACTGAGGTTAGGTGTGAAAAAAAGTCTCTCTTTTGAAGAAACAACAGGCACCACCAGTTCAATGTCATTAAAATTATTAGAGGAGACATTTTGGGACGGCTGCGAGGAGACGATACTGTATCAGGGCCACTAAGAGATGAAGACATTCAACCCAGCAGCAGATATTATTAATGAGTAACATTCCAAGAAAACAAACATGTAACCTCAGCCTCAAATAATAGGAATACATTGCGGGAAAAACATTCTCATGTGGAGAAAAAAAGGTCTGCGCAATGACAAAAAAGTCCAAAAAGCTTTTTTTATATGAGAGGACACATTCTGTATGTGCATACTTCTACTTCACTTTTTCCACTTATGGTCACCTTTGTACTGTATATTGCAATGAATTGCATCTGACATTCTTTGTCAGTGCGCAGGTCTTTTTTTCTTAACATGAGACTGAAGTCAAGAGTGCAAACATTTCAACATTTTTTATCTTAAGTAACCATTTCACCAAGGAGCCTCTCTGAAATTAGGGTTCATAAAGGCTGCCAGCAGCTTACAACAGTTTTAAATGATGGCAACTTCCTGCTTACTATTCATACCCTCAATACCAATTCCATTACACTGTAAAAACAATTTACACCTCCAAGGGTGCGATATCTTAACGCAGTAATCTTCTCCAGTCTATAATATAAACATCTCAATAACGTATTTTTTCAGTATAATCTCCAAAATGTATTCGAAATGTTTTTGATGTGTGATTCCCTCCCTTTCTTTTTCTCCCTCTTTCCCCTCCACTGCTCTCCTCATGTGCCTGTTGTGCTGTTAGTGTAGATTTATGGTGTATGAGTCAGGGCCCCCTGCTCAAAGCCCATTTATATATCTCTATTGCAGGGACACTGCATATAGTGACAGGAAGAGAGAAGCAGGGCCCTGTGGGCATGAGTGGAAAGAGAGGGAGGGAAACACTAGTAGTGAAAAAAGAGACGACGCACACTGCAATAAAGTAAGTGAGTGACGGATGAAAAAGTGAAAAGAAAACAAAAAATGGTCAGGGAGAGAGGGGGGCATGACTAAATACCACCACCAGCTCCAGTTAACCATTGTAACCCCTTCTCCTCCCCAGAGAACCTAAAGACCCCATACCATGACACACACACACACACACACACCATTAGCCTTCCAATCCGCCCCACACGTTAGCAGCGGCTGCTGAAGCATGGCTGATTTGATGCGCTATTTTAAGCGTGTGTGCCATGCCAGCGTGTTGCCTCCCACTCCTCAGACAAAGAGCCGGGGTCCCTGGAGCGTGAAGAGGGAGCCACGTCCATCAATGGATGGCCAATTACCACGCTGAGCTAAGTGGAACTGATGGGCAGCCACACGCTGTGCTGAACGCACACATACTGTACACACATCTATGTTTGTGCACTCACACACATGCCACGTGATGACAGAGAAATACCTTTTTCACACAGAAGCCAGAAACAGCCAAAAACAGCCAAAAACAGCCAAAAACAGCCATAAGCAGCGCACCAACGCCAGAGTGGTTTTACATCTCTTGGGGCAAATTCAACTGAACTTTCAAGTAGTTTGTGACAAATCTCAAGTCGAGTTCCAGACTGTAGACCATGTTCAGGTCAAGTATCCATGATGAAAGTCTCTCAGGTCTCAATACTGACAGTGTGGACATTTTGCTTTCTATTCTGAAACCATTTAAACTCCTTACTGTGCATAGGCATAATAATGAATGATGTCTGGTTATACAAGGCCTGTTGTTGTTGTTATATTTACCAGCCGTAACGCTATTTTTTTTAACCTTGTGAGTCTTTGTGTGTGTCAACATGGCAAAATGTGCCGTGCAATCTGCAGCCACGAAACTGTACAGAAGTGTAGTTGAGATCAAAATGAAGGCCGAGTTTGAAGATGGGTGTGGTCCCAGCAAAGGCGCCAGAAGTAGGGGGGTAGGAATTGGGAAAGGGGCAATCGGTCCCCCCACTTTACGCCCCTTGCTCCATTTGGCATCAAAGTGATCCCATCGCAAGATGGCCTCTAGTATTTATTTTTCTGGATTTTTACCAGGTCAGAACTTGAGAGTCAACAGCCGCTATGTGGCTTCAGGGTTAAGATATTAACCACAACATCGCTGGTTGAAATACGGCCAGCCCTTGTTGCATGTTTCTCTCCCCCATTTCCTCTCCACTCTTGGTTTTTAAATAAAAAAATAAGAGTTAAACGTGTTTGTCATAAGTATTTACTTATGTAACTTAATTTCCACAGCAGTAAAGTTCAGTCTACACTTTCAATCTTTGTGATGTCTGAGTCCAAGTCAAGTCCACATGTCTGGGCTAAAACAGCCACACACAAATTCCACTTTTCCCCCTCCTCTAGCAGATTGTGCCTCAGGTAGCCTTGGTTGCACAGGCTAAATTGAATAAAAAGCAGAACTAGTCTCCAGTCACTCACGTTTTCTTGCAGTGGCAGTAGTATAGAAGAATCTTAATCTCTAGAGTGCTCCATGGGAGTTTTTTTCTCCCACTCAAAGTCACTGGAATGTGCACAGCTGCAGTTCAAGACTCGACTTTGAGGCTTTCACCTTATGTCCCCCTCCCTTCGCCTCTTTGTTTTATTTTCCCCTAGTCCACTGTAGCTTACATTACACACACAGTA
This sequence comes from Bovichtus diacanthus, assembly GCA_943590825.1. Classification (NCBI taxonomy): domain Eukaryota; kingdom Metazoa; phylum Chordata; class Actinopteri; order Perciformes; family Bovichtidae; genus Bovichtus; species Bovichtus diacanthus. The sequence goes on from CALSBV010012213.1 coordinate 12,449,998, forward strand.
CTCAACATACTGTGCGACACGTAGAAATTCACCAGCACAAACAGGAGACGCTACACAAAATTGCTGTCAGCATTGAAGGTTAATTGAAAACCCCTCTCCTTTTCTCCGGCTCTCTTTCTTTGTTTCAGCTCTTCAGTAATACACACAGCCCTCTTCTTCTTCTTCCTCCTTCTCCTCCTCCTCCCTGGCTCCAGGCTTGGCTAGCATCCTGGGCTTTGGAATTCATGTGTCCCGCCCTATCGATTTGCTTTCATTTTTTAAGGTCAGAAGCTGAAATCTTACACAATGAGGCATGGAGGGTCAAAACTAGCCCATTACTTACAGTGTTGGGCGAGAAGACAGAGAGTGAGGTTATCCAAGGGGAAAGAAAAAGGCCGGAAGAGTCTCCTGGGACAGAGACTGGAATGGGTGCCGAAGATCTACGAGGAATGGCGACTGTTGGGTGGATAGTGGGACGTGGTGAGTGGGTTTAATGTTCGGACTCATGGATTTAACAGTGTTTTTTTTTTGTTTTTATGGTAATATTGGAAAAAGGTATAAAAGGGAGTTATTACTCTTGCAGACTCAAGGGATGCAAAAGTTGAATGAGCAAAATGGACAAGAACTGCCAAACGAGCAGGCTCTTCACATGCTTGTGTGTGTGTCTACATGTGTAATGTATGTATGTACATGCGTTGGGGGCAGTTTGTGGACTTGTACAAGCGTGGGAGGGAAATTAGAATACACACATTGGCAATTGCTTCAACCCACAAGCACAAACACACATTTCCCACCAAAACGGTTTCCCTTCTTTTTTTTTGTTTTAAATCGAATTCTCTCTTGGCTTCCTCTAGTCGCCCCGCTTGAGGTTAATAACCAAGCTTGTCTCTCTTTCCGGACCGTTCCGTGACTGCTGTTTACCCTCAGCCTGTCAGCCTGTAAAATCGGGCTTCTCAAATATATAATAAATACAGGCCTTGTGTGTCAGAATGATGAGGATTGAATACAGCACTTGACAAAGGGTATTTCAGCAAGAGAGGGGAGGGAATGGATGATTGAGGGAAAGGCAGGGTAAGCCAAAAAAAAAAAGGCAAGTTAAAGAGAGAAATAGAAGAGAGTGTGGGAGAATAGCTGGTTATGACACTTCAAAAACCTCCAGGTGGTAAATGAGAAAAACCTCCATTCTCCCTCCTCCCTACCCAGCTGTGACATGCCGCTACAGAGGCTTACTGGGGATTTCAATTTGCCGCACTGTATTTTAGATGGGCAGAATGGTTTACACAGGCCCAATTTACCGAGCCAGCCGTGCAGGGGGTTTCACAGCCTCTGTGACATGCCAGCGAATGTTTATGAGTGAATTAAGTGAGGATGATAAATCTAACGCACGTTGCATAGTCTGAGAGCGCACAGCGCTGTACTGTATATTCACACACACACATTTTTTATATAGATCATAGCTAGCCATCTCTGTTACTGAGAGTAACATGTAGATCTGAACCTACGGTGTGTATTGTTATTCATGTTCATGTACTGTATATACAGTATCTCTACACTGTATGAAGTCTTTACGCATTGTGCGTTTGTACATGTGCTATTTCAACCCTATCAATACTGAATATGATCACTCTCCTATTAAAACAATGCGTCTCCAAAATATCAACTTTTCAGCAGACCTGTTTTCGGCTTTGTGACATTTTTTCAGATAATCCAATGGTTTTTTTTAAGGGCTTATTTAACTTTAGAAGTAGCAGAGACACTTACATCCAGTGTATCCAAACAATCACCACATTTTAAGGTAAGTGGTTTTCACCAGATAGCAATAAGATGCCATTTTTTTGTTAATGACAGGGTGAGACTAAGACATTTAAATTAAAATGAAGACTAAGAACAAAACTATTGTATAGATGTTGATATGGCATCTCTGCAGTTTGCGCCTATAAAGTTGGTCTTTCCCCAGTTGAATACATCTTTAGATGAGATGGCTCCTTGCTGGTTTAAAAGCATACCATGGAAACATACCATGCGATGACACAATGTTTGCCAAACAGAGGAGGGCAGACGTAGCACTAATTGGAATGAAAGCAGGGCAGTGGCTTCCCTGGCTTTCCCCCTGCCTCCCTGCACTCTGCAGGGCAGGACTGCGAAGGGAGGACAGGCGGCTGTGCACCACCGTGGTAATTGGCCCTGATTTATAGGAGGCCGGAGCAGCCAGAGAGAGCTAGCTCAACACTGGCAAGAGGCCAGACAAGGCCACGCTGTCAATATCAGTAAACCAACCAAACCCAGCCCAAAGCCCAGCGGCCAGGACGAGATCAGCTGTCCCCATGCAGGAGGGTGCGCATGTGTGCCGGGGCACTGTTGTGTGCACATGCTTACTTCCTGTTCTGTGTGTTTCTGTATTCAATGAGTCACTCGACTCAGACAAACACACAAGAAAAAACCTGCCACAAAAAATGACAAGCAGTCTCCTTAAATTGAAGAAAAAAAAGCCTCTCAGCTCATCCTCCATTAATTCATGCCGGCAAAGTCTCTGCAAAGACTCTTAAAGACAAGCACAGTCCCACAGGCATCCCTTCCAAACTGCCAGAACTAACAGCTAGCTCTGCGGTCGGCCACACTCACATCCGCCTCTAAGCACTGGAGGAACACAAATCCCCCCTCCATCCTTGATAGCTGCTTCCAAACCTTTAGCCCTTAAACATGTATCCCGAGAGTAGAGGGAGGGACACTGAAAGACAAAAGGATGAGAGCTGTTGTTGCCGGTTATATTTTGCCTCCCATTTTCCTGCCTTGTGCTTTCTCTCTTTGTCTATGCCCGTCAAGGTGAACCCGGAGGAGTGAATAGCAAAACATCCCCAACTCACATGGGAATACAACGCTGGTGATTCCACAGCCATATGTACCCTGATGGGGAAGACTGTGAGCTCTCTGTATGCGTGGGCATGTAGAGAGCGCGGGATGAGAAAAGGGAGATGAGAGAAGCAGTTAAAGGTATGAAGGTGTTAAAGCCTGCGAGAACAGCTAAACCAGGAAGGAGGAGGAATGGAAAAGAAAAAGACGGATTAAAGTAGAAAAGTCATTTTGACCGTATGATTCTCTCTGGGCTTCCACCAGCCTGCAGGCCTTCTCCCTCAGTATAAACAAAAAAGCCCTGGGATCTGGGACACTGGTAAGCCAACACTACTGTAGAAAATGACGCAGGGGATAATTTTAAACATGCTGATTGGTCCATCTCCAGTATCTCTCAAAGCAGAGGATGGAGCTTTTTCTCTCTTTTGCTTTTCTTATTCTCAGAATTCCCTCCTTACTCGTTTTTTTCCCATCTCCCCCCCCCCCAACAAGCTCTCTTTCTCTCTCACTTTCTCTTTAGGGCAGATAAGAGCAGGATGTTGTCTTCCCGTGTCAGGACCCATGTGTCTGGATACAGAGCCACAGAGTTAAAATAGAGGCCATATCTTTCCCAGGGGCGAGAGATAGGATACATACATATTATCTGACAGAGAGGACAAGAGCTATGGAGGTAAACAAGGCGTGCTTTATGTAGCATCACTGTTTAAAAACACGGAGTCATCAGTTTTAGCTGCAAGGGGGTGACATAATGGGAAAATAGTATTGGGTCTGAAATGCATCATTTTACTAGAAGAAATCAACTGGTAATGGTGCATTTATGTTAGAAAGTCACATAATGTGATACAAAAAACTGTTGTGCTATGTAAATTTGGCATCCAAAAGGTAGAAAGGATGGAATTGTAATTGCAGCGCTTTTTAGAGGTTTAATTTATTTACACTTCTTTGGAAGAATTTAATAGGTACTCTCATCCAGAGAGGTACTGTGGGATCAATAATTAGTCACGAATCACCACAGTTTAGAAGACTAAAAATAAATATGTGCAAGAAACAACAATGCAAGCGCATGACCTAGAAAAGAGCTGCTTTTTTTTTTTTTTTTTTTTAAATAAAGGCTTTTATCAGGAGAGAAGCATTTTAGAAGAAGGTGGAGACTAAAGCGTGGAATGTATCATATCATAATGCCTTATGATATTATTACAAATTGACATGAGAGCTCTTAAATAAACTGTAGGACAGGTGAAGTGTTTACGATGCATTTAGTTCTCATGACCATGTGGTTCCTCCCAATAGGATAAGAGAAAGTGGAAGGTAAAGCCTACACCACCTTTTATGTCCCCACCTCTGATGTTACTCCTCACACTGTTGGGTCGGTCTTTTAAGCCTTACAAACATAACTTAAACATATACGATGAAACCAAAGATGACAACTTACAACAAAAATATGTCTTATCTTACCTTATCCCCAGGATTGAGTATTGGTCTTGATGAGATCGATCTGCATTAAAAGCTTCTTTTTCACTAATATTAGCATAAAGCCGATGTTTCCACTATCAGTTATATTTAATCCTATCCCTGGTCTCGTATTACCTCGCATAAAAATTAGTCCAATGAATTTTCACGCAAGGATACAGATTTTAAATTGCAAAAAAGAGCAAAAAAAAAAAGCAGAAATCGGTTGAATTATCAGTTATTGGCAACAGGATGAAAAATAGCAGGAAACTTAATAGGGAAACTTAGGGTGATATTTGCATTTCACAGAGTCTGTTCTTTATTTGAGTTAAGATGTTGAGCTGACAAATATAAAATAAATATAAGGGATGTCTTTTTTTTTTTTATCTCCTTTCTCTTTGATAAAAATATTATTACAGTTCCATGCATTAAACTGATTTTACCAGTCAAGAAATGCACATTTGACAGGGATCGTTGTAGTTTTGAATTTGAGCAGTAACAAACTGCCTCTTCTCTTCCAAACATTTTACAATCCACTTCCAACATGTTACTTGGAGCTAGTAACACTCTCAGTGAGGTCCTCCATCACTTCAGATTATCGTTTAGTTCCTGTAAAGTGAGTACTGCAGGACCTGGGAGCAACACACATTTCCCTCTAGAAGACACTACGTACTTTGCAGTTACAGAACTGGTTGGTCATCACCAGGCCCAAACAAAAAAAGCGCACCGTAAGCTTCTATGTTTATACCGCTCCTCGGCCAACCATAAACTTGGTTCTCTGCAGACATTAAAGGTCAACCGGTGTTTAGGTGACATAACCGGGAATTAAGTGTGTTTGTGGAGAGCGATTACGACGGTTTGGCTGTGAGTGAGGTGACCGCCGCAGAGGGAACCGTAAAAAAAAAAGCGAGCCGTGGGCAGAGCCAAAGTGAAACTCGATGGACATAAATATTTGGGCTGATTTGTCATCATTATGGCCAGCTGGGTCTGTTTGCAAGTTAGCCGGTGTGGGAGTGGAAAGAGTGCAGGATGGATGGAGCAAGAAAGTGGGAGGACAGAGGCACGCTTTTAAAAACCAAGCAGCAAGAGATGGACAGGAGATGATAGAGAGCGTGGAAAAAGAGACAAAGAGAACGTTCTTAAATGTGGTCTCAAACTGAACCTGAGCTGGCACCCAGTCTCAAAACCAATCCACTAAAACACCGTGGCTATGAGCCATAGACAAATAATGGTTACAGATTGGTCCCCAGGTCACTAATTTAACCGAAGCCTCAATTTTGAGCTGACAGATGTGGCAAATGGATCTTTTTTTATTTTTTTATTAACCCATTAATCATTTGGTCTATAAAATGTCTGAAAAGGAGCGAACATTTCACAGGTGATGTGTTCAGATTTACTATAATACCAAACAGAAGCAAATTCTCCCAATTAGGCCTTTTAATCAACTAATCGATTTATCATTTCAGCACAAACGTGGTCTGGACTCGCTGTGACAGCCCATTAAAGTGTATTTTATTAGTTATTTTGAGGGAAAACGACATGTATAATGTGTGTGAATAAATGTATTCTGTTCCATCATGTGACTGAAGCTTTGACCTAGTATTTCAACGCATTTCATGTTTTTCAACGCTGCCTGTAAAGCCCTCCCGTCACCAGAGCTCTGTACCCAGAGGACCCGTAAACGTAAAGCTTCATATCTGTGGAATACAACACCAGATATTAGGAAGAGAGCAGCAGCCGCAGTGAGTAAAGACCCCCCCCGACACTCTGCGTCTCTAATTGGGCACATTCTTCAGGAGTCAGTTATGCTTTTCACAGGAAGTGTAAACACAAACAGAGGACTGTGGAAGATTGAGAGAGAGCGGGGCTAGCTCTTTTTCAGCGTGACCTGTCTCTCACTGAGACAAATGACTACCAATCCAGTCACGCACATGGGCTGGCATCCTGCCCTGAAATGTGCTCATAGGCTGCATAAAGGACAGAGAAAGTGGGAGAGAGACAGAATAACAAACACGCGACTATAAGTCTCTCCCTAAAAAACACATCTTAAGTCTAGTTTTAAATATAACATATGCTACATGTCAGTTCTAGGTCTACTCTGCGTTTGTCTGACAGTCCAGGGAGTCTATCTTGTTTGATGCTTGATGTTTCTAAATGACTGACTAGATAGCTGGCCAGTTGATGAGAGTTATTGCTGAAGTGTGGATGCCGAGGGGAGAAACAGAGAGACAAGGGACAGATTGATAGGGAGGAAGCTTGAGTCGTCCCAGTGTGTCTTTTGCTACGCTATTCTCCAGACAAACAAATTTACGTCCCCTTTTCAAGAAGGTCAACTGTGCTCAAATTCATAAATAAGGCTGTAATTGGTGGACGAGCCACAAAGAGGCTTAAAGGTCCCCAACAGCCTAGTGCATGAGTTACTGCCTGACACTGACTTCAGTGTGCGTTTGACTGTGTGCCCACAGTCATATGTTAAAGCTACTACGTAATGTTTGCGTAACCGAGCGATGTTATCATTGCTTTTACAAATAGCAGACTCACACAGTATTTTTTAGACATTAAAGACGAACAGCATTGCTCAGTAAATGCTAGAATTCACTCACAGCTGTATAATCACGTCCATACATGCTATGCTTTGTGTATGGAAAGAAAAGGTTGCACAATGAGGTTATTAGAGACACAATCATTGATCTTCATCAGGCATCAAGTGTGCGCTATGTACTGTAACAACAGCTTTGTTGTACAGCCACAGGCTGCAACAACAAATCAAAAGCCAAATGAAGCTAATTCCCACATCGATAATTGATAAAAAAAAAAAAAAATTTTAATGAGACATACATTGCATGTCAAATCCATGAAAACAGGTATAACAGAGAAATAGGAAAAATGCATGAAAGATAAGATGGGGAATAGAAAATAAGCAATTGTTATCTACAGGAGAAGTTCAAACAGGGAAGGCAGATCAGACAATAGCCAGTCCAAGTCTTTATTTAAATACTGAAAAAAGTGAATGTTTCAGAAGTCTTCTCATTAATACAAGTGCAGCATAATCAAAAAAGGAAAAAATAAAAAGTATATATATTTGCCTTTAACCGTTTACTTGATGTCTTTTTCCTATTATAATTTGCATCCTATTGATTTTGACATATATATAATTTGCCTTATTTTAAGGTTGTTTTTCATAAATTATTGAGGTGGTAATTGTCTCAGGGGTTTGAGAGTTCGCTCGCCTTTTTGCACAGCCTGTGGCTTTATAATTAAGCTGTTGTTGTTTCATATTGTGAATTTGATGCAAACAAAGATCCATGAGACATATCTCTAATAAAGTCAGTGCTGAATGTGTGTGGTAATTCAACCTATTCACATCGCTTTTTTTATGCTATGCACTGTAATATCATCATTATTCTGCACCTCAGTGTGTGAACATACTGTATGTTAATTTCTTCTATGCCTGTGGAGAAATTCAGTTCTCATACACTGCCTACAAATGTGTGGGGAAACGCACACACAGGTGAATTAACACACACACACACGAACGGCACAAAAAAACACACAGATAATCTTGGCACAATGGCGTGATGCATACCCGATGATAGCATAATGTAAACGCAACTGTACAAAGATGAAAAGATGTGTATGGAAATGTGCACAGGCAAGGACACACATCCTCTTCACTTTGAATATTCATTTTTCTTTCACATGCAAAATAGTTGCACTGGGTCTGGAATGTCACTTTTGGCCTCTAAGGAATATACTCAGTGAAGCGTCTCTGACGATTGCCAGACTAAATACTGGCACTAAACACCAGCCGCTGTTGTGGCAGGAAGGCTTTAGACACTATAACAAATCAACTAGGGAAATGGGAAACAGTCCATTTCTAGTAGTTTATAGGGTTATTTTATGACGTACATCTGAAAAACATATCCAGGGATTTCGCACTGGGATCCTAAGCAACCTGGCTGTGTTACCAAAACCAGAGAAATCAGGTGCACAAGCAGTAGCAGGAGGAAGGTGGTGGCCACTTTAAAATGGACGGACCACATGTGTAATACAGAATCATTCAATGTCTTTTTGGCCCTTATTCTTTTTGATTATTGCTCTACAGACATCATTTAAATGAGGCAGAACGTAACTCAGGTATCCAGTTCTTTGTCTATATGACAAGTGGAGAAAGAAAAAAAAAAACACTTTAGTGTGAAAAACAAAATGGCTTTGAAACGGTACATTATCCAGCAATTCTGTAATTGCGAGTCGAGCTGTAAATGAGATTTTGATGGATGTGAACTTCTGGATGCGTTTGAGAAAAGGTCATGCAGCAGCAGGCAATCACACTAACAAGAATGTTGTTGTTTTTTTTAAATGGGGGGGGGGCAGCAAGATGAAAATATCAATCTCGGATCTTCAGCGTGCTTGAAAATAAGGTTTATTCAAATATTTGCAAAACAAATGTAACACTGAAAATGTGAAGCTACATAAACACCTGAAATCAGGCACGACATCACAACTCGTACTGTAAGCTGTCCTATTTAACCACTTTCACTTTGTTTGAGGGCAAATGCCTGGTGATGAACGCTTTTGACTTTATACCTCGGCAAGGACTGCCTAATTACACCATAGTTTGTTGTCCCTGTGAGACCACAGTGTCTGACACACGCACCTTTGTGCCGCGTCCTTCAGAGGCTCCAACCGCTGATTTCTCACACAGCTCACTTCTGACAAATGCATTCTTACCTGGAGGCGTTTGGTCATTTAGTCACTTTGTTGTGGCCCTGGATGAGGTCTAATTTGTCACATTATCTGCTGCAAGTTTACACTTTGAAGTGGGCTGATAGTGTACTTCAGGCTCTTACTCATCATCTTTACTAAACAAGTGTCAACGCAGTAATTCACAATCCAACAAACATATTTCCATTCGGTTTGCCGTCACAGTACAAGCACTGTGTTTTGACAAGGGTTAAAAGATTCCTCGCAGCCTAAGTAGCTTGTTTTGTCCATACATTGAACTGTCTTTGTTAAACTACCGTACTGCGGCCCATCTTGCCCTCCCCTGCTTCCCTCTCTCTAACCCTCAATAACTGAATCTATCCCCTGCTAGCGCTCCATCCATCCTCTCTTCACCCTCTCCAATCCCTTCAGTCACCTCTCATCTATCCCAAGATCCATCCCAATCCTCATCTGGCTGCGAGTCTGCCATTTCTCCTCCCTCCTCTCCCTCTCTTCCGAATCTCTCTCCTCCCTCTCTCCACCCCCTTTCTCCTCCCTGTCTAACAGCCATTGGGGATTTTTTTTTTTTTACATAGTGTTGAGCAGAGTTTAGTAGGCCAAAGAAGACGCCGTGCCAGATTCTGCAACTATTCCCCCTTGAAGGAATATCAGCATTACTCAACACAAAAACCCCTGTATCCGCCTCCTCGGGCCTAAGCTCACAGACTGCAGGGCTGCCGTCAGCAGCAGACGGTGGAGCTATGCAGGGGATTGTTTTACTTTGGGTCAATGCGAGAACAATGCCGCATTGTAACATATTTTGGAATCACTGCTTGCTTTTCTGCCTCTGTGCACCTGGATATGTCATACCATGAAAGACGTGTCAGGAAATGTAAGGTTTTCACATCAAAGACGAAGCTCAAATCTAAGCCCGTATACGCAGTTTCATTTTTGGGGATTTTCCCATCTATCAGTCTATTTCAGTTTTTATTTTCAACATAGTTGCTCTCAGTATTTCTGTTGGTTTGGCATATTGGCATGACCACTGAGTTAGGGACCCTTCGGAAGCGCCTCTCCGAGTGATTTAAAGCAAGAGAGTTAGCCTCTTCTGGGCAGACCATCCCGACCTGTCAATCCTGTGACTTACTGGAAACCAAATGGGAATGATCTGTGCTTCCCAGCTCTCACAAGCAGAGTTCAATCAGCGCGGCTGCGGAGCTTTATCCAAGTGTCACAACTGCGTGATAAATAAAGCGAGCACTGTCGGGCAGCCGGCTAAAGCGAGAGGTGTGACACAGAGGACGGTAGAGCAGGGAGGGAGGGAGTGTAGAAAAAAAAGAAATAACAGAGAGAGAAAGATAGATAGGGATGCAGACATCCTCCAAAGGAGAAGAGGTGCAGTGTCTGAGATGCCCGAATCTTGGTAGTGTGATTTATTCATGAGATAAGTCACCATGGCTGTGGAACAGGTGAGTGTAATGGTGTAATGTTTCCCCCTTGCCTGACTGCTTGCCTCAGTGACTCTGGCCTGCTGTGCTCTCGTCGGGCTGCTGGAAGAGTTTAATGCATGCAACACTTGGACACGGTAAGGGATCACAGCCAGTGAAGATAAACACAGGCCATCTGGGTTCAAGCCTGTTAGAACAAACTCAAACAGCGATGGGATCAGTCCTTTTATATCTTCAAAGGTAACTGGAGTTATTCGTTCTTTCCTCCATGTCAAGGTTTACAGTTCATTCGAACATTTTTCCGTCCTCATACATTGACAGACACAAGTGTTTCTCTCAATAGCGTCTTGTTCCCCAGTCAGTCTTTTCTCATGTACTGTATGTATTCATAAAGCTTCTCAGAGGTCTAATTTAGCACCACAGTGCAGGCTGAATGACCATAAATTTCAAGAAAAGATGTGCAATTGTCTCAAACAGGCAATCCCGGTTGCAAGCCACTTTATGAATCAAAGCCGGGGATTATGGTTCTTCCCTCTGACAATTGCTCATGTACTTCTATAAGGATCCCTTACTGAGATGCTCTCACTCAAAACAACTTTCTGAAGCAATAATGTATTTTTTTCTGATTTTGCAAACTCAAGAGGCGTTCTCTGTTTATATATTTTTATGATGGTACCATTGAGTCTAATGCACACACTTATAGTAACTGGAACATATAGCGTATATAGTGGAATCCTCTCTCAGCTAATGAATCTGACGATATATAAATCTTGCATGACGAAAATGATCCCAGTTCATTTCTTTTTTTATTCACTGCCAAAAAAGCTCTCCTTCAAAGTAAAATACAATTGAGTTTCTACATTCTTTTCAGTAATATGTTTTCCCAGCCCGACATTATATTTTCATAAGGCAGGGCAACTTTTGAGGAGACATCATAGATGAAAATCAGCGGTGGTCTGGCCTATTGTACTTGCTAAAGGGTTTCTAAACTATTTATTTACCCTCCAATGGAGACTTTTCATGAGATGATAGCAGTGGACTGTTATTGTTGTCGTGTGTGGCCCTCCATTCTCTGGCTGAATGTGCGGGGCCGGGCTCTGAGAGAACAGCGCTCGCTCCATTGTACTGCCGCGCAAGATTACCACATGAACAGGAAGCACCTCGGCTCAGTCGGCCACCAGCAGCAGCAGACCACCTCTTAAATACCCAAGACAGCAGAGTCATTGTGGGGCTGAATATGAAGGGGTCTGCCAAGAACCATGGATGGAACATTACCATCACAATGATCCTCATGCTGTTTTTTCTTCTTTTTTTTTTTTTTTATAATTTCAGAGACTCAACGGATGACAAGGAGGTGAGGCTTGCCACACACAGAAAGCAGTCAGGCCAGGGTGGCATTCCTTAGTTTTGCTTAAGAAAGAATGTGCTGGAAATGCATAATTAATTAGTTATAGGGTGCTTCACATCCCACAAGAGGCCAAACTTATCTTGCTACAATCAACTGCAGCATTTTTTAAGACTCATTTAATCTGGGTTAAACTCGATCAATCTGTTTTACCGAAGTAGAACGACGCTAAACTAAATGATACACAGCTACACATTTGTTAACTGACGGCACAGGATGAGGCATTTAACGCAAACATTGAGAAAAGCAGGCTAAAGAAAGTCATGACGAACTGTGAGGAAACGGCACATTGCAGCCCCGTCAGGCCCCTGCACAGTCCTGGTCAACGCGCTCCAGACTTGTGCATTGTTTTTGACAAAACATAACAGCTATCCTGAAGAAGAAATCTGATCGTGGTTTGTGGAGCAGCACAGAATAACAAAAAGACTACACAAATCCAGTCAAAGAGACAGTAAGTAGCTCATGAAAACTTTGCAGCAGCTGCCTCTGACACTGAGGGGTCCAAATCTTTAGACTCCAGCAGTTCTATGTGAGTCTATTTTTGCTTCCCACAACTAAATTTAGAGAATACATTTAGCCAAAACTTTGATTACTGACGACAACTTTACTCCTTGGCAGACAAGACTGTATTATTTAACTTCCTCTTTTTTTGAGAACTGCAGTTGTTTTGTCTTTGAGATGCTACGGCCCTGTTGTCATCTCTACTGCATTAATACAACATAAAGGGATTCCCACTCTACCCATTTTTATTAGTATGGCTTTATATATATATATATATATATATATATATATATATATATATATAAAATCAGTACAAAAAAAGGAAGGCATATGTATATTTTAAATAATTTCTATAACCTATATTTGACCTGGGGGGATCAATAGGTCTTCAATTATCACTTGTCAACATGATTTTGAAAAATCAACACTGTCAATCTGTTTCTCTGATATTTTGACTGTTGCCTTATTGTCATCCTGCTGCCATGAGAAGGCAGCGTCCAAAAAAACATATCTCACATGCACACAGCTTGTTGCATATTCTCCAAGACTGTGGAAAATGCTGGTTTGTTTAACCCAGAGGGAGAAATTCAATGTTCAAGGAAAAGAGAAGAGACAACAGAAAAAGGACAAAATTGAAGGACATAATTTCTGTGCAATTTCTGGGTTCCAGCCTGAGCTCATTGTGTATGTGTTTTTCGGAGGTGCACTGATAAACGAACAAAGCGGAGCTCTTGTACGAGCATTAAACTATTTCGGCCCGGTGGTTTTTCAGAAACAAGGGAGCAACAGAGAAGGAAACACTGGATCTAATGCCAGCTAAAGGGCACTTAAGCTATTCCGGTGACAAACAGGACCATGGCTAATGTATATTACCAAGCGGAGATTGAACCAGCCATTTCAGTACAAACAAGCGGGCAAGTAGGCAGTCAGGATCTCTATTTAAAGACATCTGAGAGACCAGCATTCTCTTCTCGCCTCGTTCCCTGCAGCAAAACAATAAATAACTAAATCACAACACACTTAAAAGCCCCACCGTGCCACAATATCCACATATATCCTTCTCTCTACAGTCCCACTCCTCTCTTAACTGCTCTAAATTATTTCAATTCTGCGAGAGAGAAAAAAGTAATTCACATAAAGTAATCGGTCTTGGCTCACTCTTTCTCTCTGCGACAGCCTTATTTGACAACTCTGCTACATTAAACAGCCCACTGGTGAAAAGAGAGATGGAAAAAAATAAAAAAAAAGGAATGCATCCAATTATTCATGCATAATGATAGCTCTGTTATCCAGCAAGGCAGGGGCTCCCACACAAAGCAGTTCCCCATCTCTGTCTAATACATCTTTCGTACTGACAATCGCCAGGAGTCACATTTGACGGGCACCTAATTTCGCAGCGTTCCCATCATTCCTCACAAGTTACGGCCCATGGGCGCCGTCTGAAAGACTTACTGTATGTATGATGAAAGAATGGTACCCGGGAACATTAACTTGGTGTTCCCCTAAAAAAAGCAGGCATGTTTGCAGGCCTTGGCCTGTGCTATCGTGGGGTCACGTTTCAGGCGGAGGAGCCCTGAATGGAGAGTTAACAAGCAGGATCCCCCCTCCACATATGGCTGGGAAGACCTTCTATTTAGACATGAGCTCAAGGTTCACAGCACCTCATTGCCTGAGCTACTACCAGGCAATAAATTCTAGAGCAGGAATGAATTGGTTGACCTTGAGGGTAGCCGGTGTTGCAAGTTGCAATCTAATACCGTACATTATCTTATCTGTCTCTCTGGTTCTTTCTCCCTTTTTTTCCCCCTCTAATACATGCGTGTGGTTGAATAAATGCTGCATTTATCCAATTTGTAAATGGAAAATAATCAAATTCACCTCAAAATCCTAACGCTGGAGCCCAGTGTTGCGGAGGTTATTTGTACTTAAATTGTAACAGCATTGATGCAGTACACAGACAGCTTTAACACATGCAGCTGTGGTGCTCAGGTGGCTCGGCCCTCTCTCTTGCCCTCAGTCACTGCTCCTAGTCGATGGGATGCTCTTAATAATTCATGGGCTGTAAGAATCGGCATGCCCTAATTGGTGGGCAGGCTTAATACTCTCAGCACTGCTGGGACCAAAAACAAAAGCAGCTAACGTTTTTTTTTTTCTTCTCCCAGGCACACCGAGAAGGAATTGACTTGCCTCTCTTTGGTTTCAAGTTAAAAGGCCCCTCCTGAAATCCAAGAAGCACCTTGAAGCACACCAGCTCAGGCGTGCAGGAGCAAACTGTGCAAGCAGTCGAATCAGGCTACCTTTTACATGCTTTGAGAGTGAAGTGCGGCAGGATGCATTCACCCTTCAAACCAGAGCCGCTCTCCTTCTGCTGCTTCTTAGAGCAGGATGAAGTGTCGCTGGGTGCCAGGGTAAAAAGGACACCTTAAAAGTGTTGACGATGATGCCACTGCATTATACATTGACGTCTGTTCGGCAGTCAGCAATCACTGGGTGAGGCTTCAGGGAATACATTTTGCATTGTATGCATTATGTAAATGTATTATACATATATTTATTAGTACAAGATGGTGCAGTTTGCATTTTCCTACAAAACAGAAAGAAATGAGTAAGACGAGTGCCCAGCATACCACAGAAAGTTTAGGACCATCACAAGCTCTAAACAATAGGTGGCAGAAAGAGAAGCTGAAGGGGACTTGGAAGTCACGGCAATAAAAGTACATTTTTTTTAACTGTGTGCTTTTATGCAAGGTGACATCATACACAATGAAACTCATGAAATGTTTCAACCACCGGCTGACAATTTGCTATACCAAGGTAGTTACTCTTTTTAATAATCTGGTTGCATTGTGGGAAATATTGCAAAATCAATTAGCAAGACTATTGTTTGGCAACGTTGGATTTACAGGATTTTTTGCATTAATGAAATAAAGTACTGTAATTTTCCAGAGATTTAATTTAATGGATTAGCCAAAAAAACAGACTTTGCATTGTATTATGTTATCCACAACCATCTGCTCAATTGAAATGGTATATATTAATATCATGATAGAAAATGACCATGAAAAATATTATTAAAACACATTATATATGTATGTTTGCACTCATATTTGACAATTCCCCATGAATGAATAAACATACATCTTATACTGTATGTACCTTTGTCTGCACTATGATTTCTTGTTTTCTTGCTCATCAAAACATCATCGCAATTTCTTTTCAAAATCGCTTCTCTATTTGACTCTAATTATTTGGAATTCTCAAGTTGCCATCGTGGAATAAGCAGCGGAGTTAACTATTTGCTCTCAGTAGAATTAGACTGAAGACTCTCAGCAGGTTGCTGATGTCTGATTGTAATCTTCTATGTCTCTCTTCCCAGAGATCCGACTTGCTTTTAATTTCACCGCATCCCCTCAGCTCGGCATCACTTTTCAGTCAAACATTTCCCTCTTTCGACAATCATATCAGTTACTACTGTACAAGTAATACTTTACATGCTTTGAGAAGGTCAAGAGCGTGATCAAGTCCTGTATGGCACAAGCCTGCTCGAGTGTCGGGTACTAAAGCACATGCTGAATAGTGTGAGAGAGAAGGTAACATGTGTACATGTGAAGAAAAAGACTTTCAGCTAATGCTTTGACCTTGAAAGGATGTCAACAATCCACTCTGAGGTTGCTTTGTGAGCCTGCTGCCCTTCATCCACCTCCTTCCTTTGCTTCCCTGCATTCCCTTTTATCGAATTACAGTGGTGCAGTCCCACACTGCGCCACGTTTAAAACGGCACTAATGCATCTCAGCGTGAGGTAGGGTTGCTGTGTCATAGCCGGAGTTCCAGACAATTACCACCAACGAGGACGGCAAAAGGCCCAAATGGAGAGGAAACAAATAGGTGTGGAGAAGCATGGATGACTCATTAAACAACCAGGCTATCGCACTCTGTGTGATTTCAGTTTGCCTCAAAATGCCTTAACGATGTCGCTTGTCTGTAGCCATCGATTTCTCTCTCTCAGGCTTGTAATTGGAAGAAGAGTAAGTGTAATCTGAAACCACGAGATGAGGGCAGACATTTTTAGGTGATAAAACTATCCCTCTTCAAGAGTGCTGAAGCTGAAATGATCATTTAAATATAATGTAGTCCTATTGATGTTTCAGTGTAGCAAATATTCCAATTGATTAGCTGTGGCTTTGCGTTTCTCACGTCAAAATCACCTCATTAGCCTCTGAAGACAATCTATTAACATGCAACATGCCAGTGTGTGTGATGACACTTGATATTACCAGCAATTATCTACATTTATTTTTTAAAGACTGGACAATTTTTTCGAATGTTCCCGTCTCCACAGAGTCTAAGAGCAGACAGCACGAAGGGTCTAATGTGATTAAACTAAATGTACCACTGCAAAAAAAATCCCCCTGACCCGGATCATCAAAAGGTGAAAACAAACTAGGTTTTATTAGAGGAATGATAGACATTTCGGAGGAGGCAGGGGGGCAATGTTTTCAAAGCCGACTGCTAAAACATGCACCATATCCCAGCGAGGAGATTGGATTCCAGCTACAGGCTCAGCACCAGCGGGGTCACACCACAATCTGCACGGGTCAAAGCCAAGGCAGCGCTACAAGCTGGTTTGACGTTCTCCATTAACTCACCCTCTCAAACCCGCGACACAAACCTGTGCTACTAAACAGAGAGAGGGCGAAAGACACGGAGGGAGAGAGAGCAAAAAAGGAACTACACACAAGCGCACAGAATATATTTGTGTCTGAAGAAAAGCAAGATTAATTTAAAATAATCTTTAAAGTGTGTTTTTCCAAACTGAAATACCTACAGTTTGAATTCAGCAGAAACATAAATAAATGTACTGTATGTAGTCTTATTACATGACTGGCAATGGTGAAACCAAAGCTGTGAGATATTTAAATGCACAAAACAACATATTTGTGGTTAGAATGAATATATACTGTTAAAACAAGCTTTTGGTAAAAGTGAATATAAGTTAAAGTCTTAACATACACTAACAGCTGCTGTTTTCCCTCTAACATTCTGTGGTTTCAGCTTCGTATTTACCCAGCTTAAGCATCTACATGTGGGCACTGGACCTGACGTGAAGCCTCCAGACTGAAAACTGTTTGGAAACATGATCGCCCAAAGAGCTTGTTTGGCTCCGGCTGTGCCCGCCTAGCATATACAAAGCATATAGAGTCAGCTAGCTGCCACAAGCCACAGCTTTATTTAAAACTTCACCTAACCTCAAATGACTTGTGGAAGTCAGTTCCTGAAGGAAGGTTATTCAGGGTAGTTGAGTGCTCAAAACATCTAAAACAGCATTACAGCCTACAGAAATTTCATGCTTACAAGCAGGAAAATAAAGGCCGACACATGCAAGCGAATCTGGTATTGACCCGCTCGGCTTTGTGACAAGTGGGAAACGGAAAAGTGCAGTGTTAAACACTGGTGGCACTGTTAATGTCTCACCAGAGGGATATTGGCAGCGGCAATGTCATTACAGCGTTTTAGTTTAGGTCTTAGAATGACAGTGCTTGTATTCTGCCGTTAATACAGGTGTAGCTGTCGTGCGAGCCCAGATGTATACGCTTCATTTAACCACATTTTACCACTGGGCCTGTGGTTACGCTATAAAGACGTACAATAAGGAGGTATTTTGTACTAACAACTGCACTCTGTACAATAAATGTCATCTTAGCATTTACCTAAGCCTTAAACTTATTCAGTTTTAATGATATCTCAAAAACATATGACATGCTGTAATTATACAATTACTCAAATTACATTTTTCTTCCCCCCCATCTACATGCCAGAACACTCCATCTTGACAATGGGACCTCACAGAAACAGCGTATTTGTGAGCGCTGTGATATAGATTTGCGGTGCCTGCAACAATGATCCCCTCTGTCGGAGGCTTCATGGGGGCTGTTTGATAACCGCCAACAAAAACAACAAACCACGCCAGCGCAATTATGCATGTCCATTTTAACGTAATATGGAAAGAACATGAGATGCGTGGGAGCGAGGGGTGACTGTTGTGTCTTGTGGGGGCGGGAGGCTTGTCTATGTGTGCGTGTGTGTTTGCGTGTCGAGGAAAGAATGTGTGCTAGTGTGTGTGTGTGTGTGTTGGCTGATTGAATGCGGGTGTCTATGTTGCATGCTTGTGTGACAAGAGAACAGGAGCCGGGATCTAAAGAACGTCACATGTTTAAGGTCCTTTTGAGACCAGAGCTTTGAGTTGACAGTATTGTTTGGGTTTGGGTGGGTATTTCAAAGGGCTGCTTAAGATAAAAGACAAGTCTCTAGAGCTTACGCTTGCTACACATTTTCCATTTTAAGATTCCAACCTTTCACAGCCATCAACGTTGAGAGATTGCAGAGTGTATTGTTCTTCACACCGGAGAACAGGTTAAATTTATGGCAGATAATTTGCGCCATTTGCAGACTCTCATGGAGAAATGGTTCATACTGTTGTGGTAAAGTTCAAAATAAGTTTGAGGTTCTTTTTTTGATTTGTTTGGAATTTATTATACTATGTTTTGTTATTTTCCTGGATAACCTTCTTCAATATCCTTCCCTGCCAACGGTGATGAGAGAAAAAGCACGGTTGTTACATGACAACCTCATAACATTATGATGTAAGAGTTGATTTGTGCTGCAAATGAAAGGATTCCAGTTCATTCTTTGGTACTTTGTTTTTATAGTTTTGGCCATCATTTCAAATGCAACCTGGTTATTTCTGTTTTGGCCATAATTTTTCAGCCATAGTTTGGCCAAAGTCATATAATCACGCACCAAAATGTTGGTAATAACACGCTTATTGCACAGGAAAACTGTTAAGCACAACAATAGCAAGCACAGTAGATCAAAGTAGAAAGCCAGTCAACTTTGATGGATGTTAGCAATTGACAGTTGGGGTAATAAATTTACCATTTGCTTTCTCTTCCAAATAAGCTTGTTTGAAACCTGTATGATTTTCTGACAGCTCATTTCTTGCCACGTCTGACGTCTTTTTAGGGATGTTGCCATGTTCCCTCAAACTTAACTTGGTGGTACAATCACTGATGGCCAACACTATTGCAATAAGACCGGAGTTGTAATAAACCAGAGTTTTTATTTAAAAGCTGCTTGGTCATTTATAAAAGCTTTATGATCCTTTAGGGCATATAAAATACTTCTCGTAGTGCCCGAGAAGCATGAGACTCACTAAGAAGATCTCTTAAGTCCTGCAGTTGATTTCTGAGAGATACAAGGTTTTAATCTGATGGCAGTGGAAGGATGGAGAGAGGCTGGCTGGCAGGCAGGATCAGTCAGGGTGACCTCATGTGTTTGGCACAGGGAATGCCTATCAGGTTTCCCTCTGTGCAGATTCCAGCTTGCTCACTCCACACCAGCCCCAGGACCGAACCCCTCGAGGCATGTGTGTATGTGTGTGTTTGTGTGGAAAGGGGGGATAATTGCATGTCTGTGTGTGTGAGAGTGAATGAGATAGAGAGGTAGAGAGATAAATTATAAGAGATAAATTATTTAGAGAGAGAGAGACAGAGAGAGCGAGAGAGAGCGAGAGAGAGAGAAAGAGAGAGAGCGAGAGAGAGAGAGAGAGAAAGAGAGAGAGACAGAGAGAGAGAGAGAGAGACAGAGAGAGCAAGAGCGAGAGAAAGAGAGACAGAGAGAGAGCGAGAGAGAGCGAGAGAGAGAGCGAGAGAGAGCGAGAGAGAGAGCGCGAGAGAGCGAGAGAGCGAGAGAGAGAGACTGCAGGAGGGCGAGCTGTGTGTCAGTCCCCTCCAGTGAACTCGGTGAACTCAGCAGGGCTCCCACCCTTCCTCACATACAGACCCCCCACCCCCCCGCCCCTTCCCTCCCCCCGCCACCTTCCTCAACGATAAACGTCCTGCTCTCTCATGTTTCCTCTCAGGCTGTTATGTATGCACATGGTAATGTGGGTCATTGTGTATGTTGGGCTTTTAAAAGTGTGTGAAACTTCTTTCGTACGCCCCGAGTGTGCGTGGGGAGTTTTTATGCCTTATGAATATGTAGAGAAGAAGAAACTCTTACTCGATTAATTCTAAAGACATGTATTAGTTTAAAATGATGAAAGATAATTTAGATGATAAAACATTCTTTGTAATGCTTAGCTGGAACGTTATAAAATGTTATGTGTTGGGGTTCAATAGATTTTTACAAAATCTGAATTTAGTATCAGTTAGTATCAATAGAATCTATTCCAAAAAAAAAAAAACCTTCTACCGGAACCCCACCTTAGGGTTACAGCCGTTACTCTGCAGTAACCTCGTCTGACCCGCGGTCAAACAATGGGCTAGGTAAGCAAACAGTATTGGCAACTATCGCTATGGTAACAATACATCACAAATTCCCACCGACGCTCTTAATAAAGCCTCGACAGGCTCGGAGACAGCTTCCCATTTCACAGATCACTGTGGCAACTGCCATGCAGTTACACCAGCAGAGAAATGTACAATGTCAAATTCACACAAACAGACACACACGGGTTAAACACACGTGACATGCTGGTTAACGCTGCCACACATCAGCCATGTGCATCCTCCATAACCTTTGAGTGGGGAATGACGGAGCTCCGGCCGGCTGTTAAACTGCTATCTATAACTAAACAGATCAGCAGATCATCCTGCGCGCTACAGGAAGTCTACATAACTGGGGCACAAAGTTCCTAAACACTTGAGAGAGCGCAAGCGTCAACAGTCGTCTTAACAATTACACCGGGTCTGTGGCGGGAAACGTTGGCTCACCATTGCCGGAGTGTTTATCCAACATTCTCAGCAAGGCGGGGTAATGTCAGCTTAGTGATTAATTGCAGGCCCAAAGTGCTGAGGACACAGAATCTGCTCTGAATGGCGCCGACTGCAGCTCCTACAAGGGTTTATTGCTTTATCGGCTCATTCCTAATGTGACCCTCTTCCCTCCACTCCCTTTGAAGGTTCCAGTGGTGCTGGAGGATCCGGAAATATTCAGCAAGGTGCCTCTGTGGTTAATAGCCCAATGTAGTTATCACTGTTGAGAAAAGTTTCTACTATATTTTCCATTAACACCCTAAAGAAATGAGCATTTAGGAAATAATTCAAGTGCAGCATGTCTGCATGGGGCCTGATACAGATCTCTATGGGTTGATATAAAGCTCCCTATACAGCATGATTCCTCCCAATATGTTGGGAGAAGCATAACATATGGCGGTTACACAAGCATGCAGCTGTTGTTTTTTGGGGCTAGAGATAAATAATGGATACAAGTCTTCCACAGGGTACTCAAGACAGCTAATGAGAGAAAGAAGGCAGAGAGGGAATTAGTAACTAACTGTTTTTCAAAGCCACTGTTTTCTAACATTTTCGCAAGAGCCCAAGGACAAAAAAATACAGGCGGGAAAAAAACATCAGTATTTATCAACCGTAAAAGTACTCAAATACTAACATTTGCATTTATTCAAAACTTGTATGGGTAATATTGTGCATATTTTAATACAGACACAAAGTAAGATTTGTCTCACTTAAATGTATTTGAAAGCATTGATTCCTGCGTGCAATTTTCTTTCTCATACACATTCTCCGTCCTACTCTTCCTCTTTCAAATGTGGGTGACCTTAATAATTTAGGGGGGAAAGGGGAGAGAGAGGAGATGGCATTTGCTCCGGTGCAGATTGTACAGAAGGAAACTGGTGTTCTGCATCAAACCCTCCAATAGGTTTGTCATTTTCCGGCATTCATCTGCTACAAACTAAATCCTCACGGTCTGTGTGTGTGCACAGGGGGTGTCCAGGAGGCTGCTTCTCTCACTTTTCAATAGTTAATCATATATCATAATGACACTGTTTAATAATGTTGCCCAAGGCTGTTTATGTGCTACTAATTACTGGTGAAGAGATCTCTTCTCCAATTGGACTCTATCGCGCTGAGGGCTTTCTCCTCTCTTCTTCTTTCAATCTATGCTGGTTTGTGACTAAGCCTGCTCCCTGCTTCAGTGTCCTTGCAATCTAATTCATTCCGCCTACCTGTCCCAATCTGTGTTTTTCCATACTCTGACTAATGCACACACATTTGTGGCCTCAGAAGTGGCTGGAGCAGTGGAAGGGTCTGCCAGATAAACCATTCAGGCAAAATCTAAGAGGGTGGCCTGAGTCATTTAACTCAAATAAAGCTGGGAGAAAGGCCTGTTTGCTCTTGGTAATCCCCCACTTGCTCGACAAGGCTTCGCAAGGTTCATCTGCTGCGCTAAATTGGTGCACGTATCCTTATTTGTATAGGAGCTCATTGTGGCTGGGTGAGAGGGGGAATCTGACAGGACTGGCAGCTATTCAAGCCCTCATGCCTATTTGCTTATCCTCATTCATGACAGAATTGGCTTTTTTTCCGGGAGCCATTTTTCAAGCTAAGCGTGACATGGTATTTTCATTGAGCCTGCCACTACTAATGCAGCTGTGTAGAGTAAATATTGCAGGCAGCCAGTATATGTGTTTAGGAGAAGGGCGACCAGGGCCTCCTACACCAATCACAGTGGTAAGGCTACACTACCATTTGCATGTCTGTGGCTAGTGTCTCCTCCGGTTTCCACGTCTGGATATCTACGTGAAAGACACCAGGTCATTGGTTTGTGCCGCCACAATGGAAATAAAATGCAAATTCAATCAAAGTGAGATCTACCCTGGCAAAGGATTTTCTTTGTCAGACCATGACGTCATTAGGTAAAAGAAAGACCACGGGGAAAAATTAGACTGCTGATCTTTTCTCTCTCCGCAGGGTTTCCCAGTCTTCTATTCTGACTTGATTCTCTGGTGCCAAAAAAGATCAGACTTATAAAAAGATACAATATAATGAACTGCATATAAAAACACGATATTCCCTTTCAGAGGACAAGGAAAACACTTTTTAATGGAACACACACCATCACCTACATAGTAGACTGTCTGGATTATGCGCTCATTGCTATTAAGTGCTCTCAGTTCGCCATAATGTGTCTGGGTATGGGGCAGACCACAGACTAGGACTACAACCCGATAATATGATGAAGCCAGAAGAGAATGACACATTTGTCTGTGGAGAGGATCAGCATGAGAAAATTGTCTTTCCAGCACTTCACACATACAAGGGCTTCATTTGGTTAACATATTCAATTCATAACTACCACTCACGACGATGAAGAGACATTCATCTCTGATTAGGAATGAACATATAAAGCAGGCCTCCGCCCCCCTCTGATGACCTCAGGCAGGGAGGTGAAAAGTCAATTCTGCTGCAGTGGGAGCCATGCGGAGATCCTCTAGTGCGCTGCTCCTCAAAGTGTACGCAGCAGCCATTCGTTAAAAATGCAGGAGCAATTACCCCGGCTGAGTCAGGGAACGCTACCAAGCCGAGCCGCTGCCTCCTTCACCTCCTCCTACCCATCAGCCGCCGCTGTCGGCTACACCAGCAACCTGAGCATTTTTCACGTGAACCGGCACGCCAAAAGGTAGGGCAGTAGACACCGAAAGCTTCAGTTACACAAGAACAACAAAAGCCCTTCTTTGCCTGTCTGTCTCTCACGAGGTGCAGTTACGTCCCCCCCCCCCTCACCCTTCTCTGGCACGTGACTTGCAGCCTCACATCCTTCACCAACAGTCTCTCGTCTTGAACCAACTCCTCTTCTGCCCTTCACGCTCTCCACTATCTTACCCTCAAATGGGGCCAACAAAAATCTGCCTTCCTCTGAATTTCAGCTATGTGGTTCATATAAACAAGGGAGCTAGAGTTCATCCATCACTGGTACTTAATTCTGCATGCCTCTTGATTTGGGGATAGACGGGGGCTAACAGTTAAATCCAACATGCTGAGAAACGGCAAAAACCAACATCGTAATCAAGAAATTTTAAATAAATGGAAACAAAGAGACTTAAATTTCAGAAATGTATTCAATTGTTCTTATAATACAGGTAGTGATTACCTGTGCAGAGTGCTATTCTCAGGATAAAATAAAAAATATTGAACCCCACAATGAATGGATTCAGTATCATGCTCCCTTTTGCAGACAATATTCAGTATTTATTGAGCAGCAACAGAAGTTTCAAAAAGTTTGTAATCCCTTTATCGCTTTTCTAACAAAGTTGATAATCCCTGACTAAATATATTCACTCCAATGTATTCTCTTCAGTTAGAAAATATTGACTATAATATTGCCAAATACATGTTAGACAAAGTTAAGATTTGGACCCAACAATAGGAATGTTATATTCACCATTCTCACAGAACAATTAGATTCACTTGAAATAGTAAAAAGGTTTTAGGTGCGTTTGACGTTTACTATATCCCATATGTTCCTCTGCATGTTAATATGGGCTGTACGTATTAAAGTGGTCTACACAGGAGGTGTCTCTCCAGCCACTCATGTCATCCTGCACAGATGGCAGGACACCATGCCCAGCAGACAGCAGGGGCTCCCGGAAATAGAGGAAGAGGCACGCAAAAGCGATGGAGGATGGGAAAGTGTAATTACAAAGAAGGACAACATGAAAGAGAATTTAAAGATGAAGGGAGGCTTGGTAAAAAAAAAGGAAAAAAATAGGAGCAAGGAAGAGTGGCCTGAGCAAAACTGAGGGGGATACATAAACAGTCAGAGATGAAAAAAGACAAAATTGTGAGACTGTAACCCACCGTCCTCAGAGGCAAAAGGGGAGACGGAAAATAGAGCGTGAAAACGCCAGGCTAGGCCTTTGCCAGAGCGACAGAAGAGGGAAACAGTCGGCCAGAGGAGACAGCTCCGGGCACATAGTGTGTTACAGAAAGAAATGCAAGAGAAAACAAGAAAGAGGTAAAAAGCAGGTGTGTTTGTAGAGTCCTGCCACGTTGGTTGGTTTGAAGGGCACATCATGTGTTTCGTTTCATCCGGCTCTAAATCTAAAGCAACATCTTCCCCGTCTCTCTCTCTCTCTCTCTCTCTCTCTCTGTCTCTCTCTCTCTGCATGCCTCTTTCTCTTTGTAGGAATCCTCTAAAAAACGGAAAACATGTGCTATCAGTTCCTCACAAGGAAGAGATGGAATAAATCATTCGAAAGCACTTAAAAATGTTTGTAAATTCAAGCCATGCCTAACGTGCACAGATACTAAAGACCACCTGTGGTTAAAAGTTCACATCCGCAATTTATTTGATGCACAAATGAGCACATTAAGGTTTTATTTGTGTCAATGTGTGCGCGCCTCTCTTCACAGCAGTGCCTTCGGACGCTGGTGGGGATTCAGTGTCTTAACCCAGGTTTTCCGGTTGAAGGGAAACCACCCTGCTCATTCCGCCACCTTCCTCCCCATATGCCCCATTTCAGCAAACAGGTAGGAGTCCCTCTCTCTTGCAGAACAGGCTACAGTCGCCTGTGATCTCCAGATGGTCTGGGAAGGAGAGTTCAGAGACAAGATTCCCTGGGGCAAGAGCTCCACCACTAAGCACATCATTTTATATT
The DNA here is from genome assembly GCA_943590825.1 of Bovichtus diacanthus. Taxonomy (NCBI): domain Eukaryota; kingdom Metazoa; phylum Chordata; class Actinopteri; order Perciformes; family Bovichtidae; genus Bovichtus; species Bovichtus diacanthus. The sequence continues at coordinate 12,475,791 of CALSBV010012213.1, forward strand.
TTAGGCATTCATCTCAGATACTCTTTTTCACAGCGACCTCCAGTGAGTGAGCAGGTCCTTTGTTCTATGGCTCAAGGACACTACAATACAACACGAGCCTATTGTGGAGAAGAAAAATGTGACCTGCTTTTAAGACCTTCACTTTAAGCACCACACCACTTACCAAGCACACAGTCTTCTACCTTGTAACTTCATAAAGTACAAACTTATTGATAGACTTCTTGAGCACACATTTGCACGCAGATGCTCATTCACCATCTGTGCTCGTAAACCATGCCGTGCAATGTAAGCACACGTAAAACATTGCTGCTACATTTATAATCCCCCGTGTACTCCAAACTTAATACAGAACAGGTTCCTCCTCCCATCGTTACAGATGCAGCCAATAGAAAACAAAAAAAAAAAAGCTTGCAATTTCATTTTCTTGTTCCTTTGTACGTCCCTCTTTTGCTCTTCTGACAAAATGGATATTAGTGTTGAGAGAGCAGCTAGTAATGAGATGTGGACGGCAGCATGCAGAGGGCCAGGTCTCCGCACCCTGCTCGGTGGCGGCTTAAGAGAGGCTGCGGGAAGCAATAATGCACACACAACCTTAATGTATGGGTGTGCAGATAGGTCTGAGCTGTCAGTTGATAGATGAGAAGGGTTCAGAGTACCCCCTGCTGCAGTGTGTGCATGTGCATGTTTGTGCGTGTACACACAGGCCATATAGCAAATAAATGGAGTTGTCTGCCCCATTGACTGACAGTTACACATGGAGGGGATTGTACTGCTGGATAAAGCTGTAGGCATAGGCAGATAGAAAAAAAAAAAAAAACAGGCGCGTTAGTTGATTAATGATCAAAAGGACGCCTTTCATGGTTTGACCATGTGAGGCGAAGGATTGGGAAAATGTGAAAAAAGCCGGAAAGCAAGATCTTGCTAAAAAGCCTGCCAGTATGAGCTAGCTAAGCGAGAACACATGATGGGTTGAGATTTACAGCGAGGCAGGGACAGTATTTTGTTTCGGGCAGTCGGTCGTGAGGCATGTATCAAGAATTACAAGTGAGGGAAGTGAGTTATACTACCCCTGTCTTAGTACTAATCAGAACATATCGTCCCGGGCTCAAAATAGGGCTGGGCTTAAGTAAATGTAATATAAGAAGTGTATTTTTCCAGTCCAAGAAGCCCTTGATAAACTCTTCAAAGCAGATCCACATCAGCGGAGACAGAGGAGACTAAGCTATAGCTGAGTGTTACGTCACTGATAACTGATTAAATGAAAGACTTTGGAAAGTGGACCTTTTTCTCTGCCTTTGATTTTGCTTGCTCTCCATGTCTATGTATATCCGTCTCTCCCCTTGTTGTCTCTGTGCTTCTCTTTCTCTTCTATCGAGGCATTAAAGGAGGATTTAGATGGCTCTGTTGTTATTTCTGTAGCACAATGGATCACCCCGTGTAATGTAACCAAACCCTTTTCCTCGCTTTTAACTGGCCCCTCCCTATAGCATCCACCCCCCGGCTCTCTTGTCTTTCTTTCTCTCTCACACGCATACACCCCTGCCCTCCATCTCTTCCTACAATTCTAAAGAATTAGACAGTATAAATGGGACCTATGGCAGGAGCAGACACTCCTCTCAAAGGGTTTTAGTGGCTGGTGTTTACTTTAGGCCAGTGACATTATCCTCTGCTAAATCTACCTCAATCTGCCCGGCTTCTTGGGTTCTGCATGCACTAGTCCGACTAACACGGACGCCTACCCGCTCCCAGATCACAGCCACAGCACCAGTGCGTGTGTGCCTGTGCATATACTTTTGCAGTGCATCCCTGCGTGTCTGTGTGTGCGATCGCTGACATTAGGCATGTAATGACCTAGCCTATCTGTGGTGTAACAGCACAAGGGTACAGCGGTGTCAGGTACCTTGGCTGCTTGCAGTAATAGCAGCAAAGCAGAATTTACCGCACGTTTTCAAGGCAAATTATCATTAATTTGAGCGTTCCCATCGACAGTTATGTGTGTAATAATGAAACAGAGGACCTAAAATGCTTGTCATTGAGAGAGAATGAGATACAACGCACGCCAATACTAACAGGCACTAAGTGCACACATTTAACTGAAATTCATATTCTTTCCAAAACACTATCATGAAAAAACAATAATTGATCTGTGTGCTGTAATTGTTCTCGTAGGCGAGGGGATGGGCCGGGCCAGAGCGAGGCGTTTTACTGTAATTTTCTCACTCATGATGCACATCTATTGCCTATCATTAAAGTTGAATGCACAGCAAGCTGTGAACAGCGCTACACATCAACTTCACACGGAACGACACAGGCTAAAAAAAGGCCGAACTTCAGCAAATGTCTACATGGACTGATCAGCTGGGAAGGATCCTCTCATCAAAAGAAGCATCCTGCCAGCTCCCCCCCCAGCCATAACCTCATATAAAAGTCTCACACACACACACACACACACACACACACACACACACACACACACACAATCAATAATTCAGCTAAAGAGAAGCACATGCTACGCCCCACTGCACTAATCAATAGAAAGCCAAATGTTATCTTTTCATCTCATTCTCTGACTTTCACATTCTAATCTGGGCTGACTAGCTCATGCTGGACAGCATCAGAGAACTCCATTAAATTAGAATATAATACAGGCATACAGAGGGGATGAAAGGACCCCAAATTCAGAATGCGCCTCAGTTTATTCTGACAATGTTGGCTCCTTTCTCTACAATAGAGTCAGTCCTTAGTTGTAACAGAGTACAGATGTTCTATACATTTTCTCGGCACAGAATCTCTAATATGTGTCATAAAATGGAGGCGAGAGAAGGAGAATGGCAACACTTGAGTACGAGTTACGCCCCACTCCCCCTCCCTATCCACACGAGATATTTATGCCCCCCCACTCACATCTCTAGGGAGAATGAGGCCATACCTTGAGAATGCAGCAATGAAGATGAATAGAAAGACCTGTGTGAGTTGAGCCTGATGACTAAATCGGAGAGGTGGCTTACGTGCGCTAAAAGGGGGACTTGTTTGTGTGCGTGTGTGTGTGTGTGTGCGCAGGCGAGGCCAAAGTTACTGCCTTGTGATTTCGTCGACTGTGTGGACTGAACCTGCCAGCCATGGCCCTTCTCCCCTCTCTGTAATCGAGCCATCAATGACCATTAATGAGAGTGTGAGATAGCCCTCGACAGCCCTCTCGGCCACATTGCCCAACACTCCGACTCCCCGCCTCCCTTCCTCCTCCTGACCCTGTCTGTGGCTCTATGGCATCACCCTACGAGGCCACTGCCTCACTAACTAACCACGATTATGAATGTTGGCTGTTGATTTATAAACTTAAATATATGATCTTCTCGCCTCAACAGGCCCCCCCACTATGGGTCTCGTTTGCATGACACAGGACCTTAGCAGCTCGCTCAAGGATATAACAATCGCTGACAGTGGCAAGATCGGATCGGCGCTGACCTTGGGAGTGAACTGCAGCATAGGCGAAGGAGGTAGGGGGCCCTGTTGCAACAGAGCAGGATGGCTGAAAGCGAGAGGAGGGAGGAAGAGGGGAAAAGAGAAGTGGAAGGGAGGGAGGGGAGAATGGAGGGGCATGCCCTGATTGAGAGGCCCCCGAGATGAGCAACTCTGAGATATTAGAGGGGGGGGTGATGGAAGGAGTAGTGGAGGGGGGTGGGAGGTAGAGGGAAACCATATGGCGGCAGCACAAATGTATTAAACTATAAATCAGGGTGAGAGCTAGTGGACTGCCAGGTGGGGCTGCAGGCAGGTCGTCCCTGCTGGAAGCGCACTGCTTCACAATCCAGCTACACATGGAAAAGGATGAAAACATCTCTGCTATTTTGTTTTACCAATAAATGTTTTTTTGCTCAATGCTTTGTTATTAAGGAACGGGTAGAAAAGTTTCCTAATCCATGTAGATCAGGAAATATCTGATTGCAGAATAAATTAGGAAACTTAAAAATCTGTGCAATTATTCAATGGCAATTTTCAATACTTTCAATACACGTTTTGATATGCATTTGGGTCGGCACTGTATTGAAGTTTGCTATCCCGCCGTACAGTATCTATTCCACTACGTATGTAAAGGAAGATATTAAATATAAAATTGTTAAAAGAAAAAAAAAAAAAAAGTACGTCTTTGTGATTTTTGTTTTAAGTAATATTATAACATACAATTGTACTTTACTAATCAATTGAGACATAACTATGTCACAATAATGGACAGAAATTAGTGTTACACATGTGGTAGAAAAACAACTGGAGTAATCCCCAAAAGGCTTCCATTTTAATCCCTTGATGATGTCTGGGTAGTGTGCCCAGCCAGTGTCCTGGCAGCCATCAGGGCCCAGGCCTGGGCTTCCATCCCAGAGGCACTGATGCATACTACAGCTAGAGCAAACACGGGCAGCCGTCATCATGCCTGCTCTCCCTCAGAACCATACGCACCATCACCGGGAAAAAAAAAAAAGGGTTCATAACCCATTTGTCCCTCTTTTTAAAGAACTACAATAAGGCATTAGTGCTGGTTAGTGAATAAGCACCTTGATAATGAAATGTTTTATTCGCCTCAATCAGAAAAGTGGAAATGAAGCATTTAAACAATGGCCTACATTCAGCTCTCAAATGCTTCATTAGTAAATTAAATGTCCTAATTCTCTCATTTGTTAAAAAAAAAGCTGCTGTCAGTTATTTTGTTTAACAAAAGCCTCTGAATCTACGAGTCTACGTGTTATTTAACACGTTACACTTCATGACATTGCACTGTATCACATCTAGATCTCATCAGTTTGCAGGTGAGGGATGGATGTTCCTGGACAGCTTCCAGTAACGGTCTGGTAGGCTGGACTAACTCGAGCCTTGATCCCTGATCCTTCACTCAGAGACACACATGCACACACACACACACACACACACAGTCACACGCACACACGCCGACATAGACATCCAAACTCCAATGAGGTACCTGCCATCTGAAACCATCACAGCCAAGGCCAGCTATCTATCAAATCCCCATCTCCACTCGGGGATGAGAAGGGGATGAAGAGAGGGCGGTGGAAGAGAGGAGGTGGGGGAGGGAGGGAGGGGTGGTGGTGGGGGCGGGAAGGGAGGCAGGACAGGAGTGTAGGAGCAGATGAGTAGGCTTGAGGAATGCAAGAACAGCAGAAGAGTGGCGTACCTTGGTCTGGAGATAGTGGGGGTAGTAGTAGGTGTACTGAGGGTACATTGGCTGCTGCTCCAATCGCTTGCCCATGTAGCTGGAATCCTTAGCACTGAGGCAGGGAATGGTGACACGGGGGCGGAAGCTGCCAAGTAGCTAGCAATGGGATAGAGGCAGTGGAGGGGCAGTGCGATTCTTTTCTGTGTCGCTAGCCGGTCCTCTGGGGAGAAGACGGGGTCTGCGTGCCGGGCAGCAGCTGGGAGAAGGTCTGCCTCTGATGGGGAAGCTCGGTGCCTCACCGGTCCTGAGCCTCAGTGTCGGGTGGATGCTCACTCAGTCTCTCACTGCTGGATCAATGGAAATATTTCCACAAGTGCTAGTACCAAGTGCGCCGTGTCCGTCAGTGGCTGGTATCGGATAGTAACGCGCGACAAGGGTGAGGTAGAGGAAGTAGAGGAAAGAGAAGACGTGAAGAGGTGCAGGTGGCAGTAGCTCTGGCAGTCCTGTGAATGTTGGAAAATGGGAGAAGGAAGAAGAGGAGGAGAGGAGGAGGAAAGGGATGGCAAGGAAAACGGGAGAGGACGTTATAGGTTCACTTCTCTATTTGAGCTGTTTCACTCCAGTCTTTCGCCTGGGCTTTAATCTGCCTCTCTCTCAGACACACAGTGAATCTGACTCTCTCTCACTGCCCCTCTCTCTCTCCGTGTCCCTCTCTTACATACACACACTGTCTCTCTCTCTCTCTCTCTCTCTCCTGTGGTCTGATCCGACGGTGGCTGCGTGCTGTCCTGTTTGACAGAGGGGAGATATCCTCAGCACCGGTTGCCGACAGATGCACTTTGTGCACGGAGCAGAATCACAACACGAGAGCCGAGCGCGCACACACAGAAAGCAATCTCAGTCTGAAGCGGTCGAGCCAGCGGGAGGGCAGATAACACAGAGAAATGATCCCAGTTTCTAAATGATGTGGCTGAAGCGTGTATTAAAAAATCCACCGGTTGGTTAGGCAATCCACTGGGTTCCAGATAGAAGACGAGTGGGGGGAAAAAAACAGTGACTGTGTCCCAGGTGCCCAGTAGAGAAGGAGTCCCTCGTCTGCGATCCTCCCTCTTTCTGCACTTGTAAAATGTGTTCCTTATTTCGTCCTTGGCTCTCTCACTCCTCTAAGCAGCCTGCCTCGTTCTCTTTCCCTCTGTCACACAGTTGCTCTCTCTCTTACTCTCGCGTGCGCTTTCTCGATCACTCAGTCTCTCAGCCTCTCTCTCTCTCTCTTTCTCCTTCTCCTGCACACTGACAGGGCGGTAAAGGGGGCTCGTCCGAGGCTGCAAGCAGAGCAGACTGCCTCCTCCTTCTCCAGCCCAGCCGGTAGGAGGGTCTTTAGCAGCTCTGTGCGAGAGAGGGATCCAGACACAGACCAGCGGGCTGCAGCGTTTCCACAACCTGGGAGAACGCAGGGAAGAGGAGTGGAAAGGAGAGGGGGAAGGCGTCAGCGCGAGCAGTCGATTCCCCCTACTGGCTGCACACGGAGCTACCACTTGGAACACACTGTCTCAAACGCAACTAACTAGGATCTCAAAACCAGTCAAGTTAGATAAACCACTTTCAATGTTCCACCTTCTAAAACCTGTAAGTAGCAATATTTTAAGGGCAATACTTTATTTTCCTTAAACTGTTGCCTGTGGACCTTACCATTTACTCTATCACCATCTTGTACCTTCCTTTTGTACAGAAGTACTTCAATCAATCACATGGAATAGATATTGAAAAGCCATGTTTGTTTATGTGCCGTTTATTGTAAAAGCACAAAGTAGATCATAAAACAATCTGGGGGTAAAACTAGTAAATATGTATTTCACTGCAGGGTGAACATAGAGGACTATAGAAGCTATAATCACAAACATTACATGTAAAAGCAGTGAACAACACTACACAAGCATTGACTGAGGATGTAAAGGGGAAACCACTTCCTGTGAAACATCAAACATTATCAATGGAGGAATCTCCTTTTACTTGACCAAAAAAAAAAAAATCAGAAAAATGTCTCCGGTGAGTGTTAGCGTGATCACAAGTAACCTCAGCCACACACACACACACACACACACACACACACACACACACACACACACACACACACACAGCTTGGTTTTTATTTAAATCATCTGACATGAGGACCTGGAGGAAAAAAAAAAATCAGCCAAAACCTACACCATGAAATGACTGGACTGAGAAATAATTATGTTTTGGAAATTTCCACATCTGAAAATAGACCTTTGATTTTGACGAGTTTAGTTTTGTAATTCATCTGTTACACTTGAGAGCATTACACAAAAACCCATGAGGCTCGCGTCTCCTTCTCAAACAATACTAACCTAAGTACATATTTCTAATGCAACACTCAAAATAAGTGAGTTCAGCTGTCAAAAATACACTTTTGTTCACCTTTTAGTATATTGATAATTCCTTTTGTTGCATCATTACATATGATATCGTTAGTGCTGAAGTACTGCAATGATTATGTGAGGAATTTATTGATCAATTGCAAGGAAACGAATCATGAAAATTAATTTTTTTGCGACATAGATTATTAGAGTTTCTTTTCACAATCTAGACACATAATGTAGGGCGAATGCCACATATTTTTACGAGAGCTATGTGTCTAAATGGGCCCAGTTCATGTGGACAGAGCCAATCAATACCAGAAGAAAAATCCCAGGGACCAAAACAAAGCAAACTCGGAGGGGAAAGGGCAGCCTTTTACAGATATAGAGGAAAATATAATTATCAGATAGGCCACTTTTATCTGTAGGAAAGAGATGAGGCTGATATCGATTGTGGATTACCAGATTAACAGCCTCTGGATGAACTAGACACATAAACTCTCAGCATCTGGGGAAAGGCAGAAAGTAGAGAACAAAGACAGAAAGACAGAAAAAGGCCAATGGAGAGAGGAAATAAGATAAGACACATTGGGAGGCCGAGAGTCTGAAAAGATTCATATGTCTTTATAACACTGTGTGTCCACTGTGTGTCCACTGAGTGCCACGTAAAGTCATCTCTGCATTTCATTGATAAAGCTCTTCCTGTTCTTTACTAAAGAATACTGAGATTAAAAGGAGTAGAACGGAGTAAGAGGTCAGATTGAAGAGATTTTCAACCAGGTGTTGTCCACACGTGACCAAAAGTCATGTTTCCTGCAACAGATGATGCCTCTTCCATTAGAAAGTGAGGACAAATATGGAGGAAGGAATGCAAATGAGTCCATTATAGTAATATTATAAACAGTGTGTTGGCACTGTGCTGTGTTAAAAGTGTAATTATCACCCAGATTTGTAATTATTGATTTCTTTTTTCTTCTTAAGTCTTTTCCTTAAGTCGTATAGTTAACAACATGTATTTGTATTTTAGTCTGTTAAAAAACAAAAAAAAAAAACAATTTGAATACACCACCTTTGGCTTTGGGCAATTGTGACAGGCATTTCTCATTATTTTGACTTTTTTTTTTAGACAAACGATTGATCAAATAATAGAGGAAATAATCAGCGAAAAAAAAAAAAAAAAAAAGACTATTTGTTATTTGCAGTCTTTTCCCAAACCCATATTCAAATCCAAAATATCTTTTAAACTATGGACTATTACAGAATCAGAATAAAAAATAGTTTATTAATCCCTCTGGGGAAATTGGATTTCGCAACAGTCGCTCCATTTTATAATAAAATAACAAAATATCGATATTAACATAGAGAAGTTACAAATGTGCACATTTTACTACAATATATGACAACAATGTACAAATATGTATATTAAAATATATACATGATGATGATATTAATGCTGAAAACAAGATTATTGCTTCAAATGTACAGTGTAATACAGTAATAATGGCACAATGTGCTACTATCTATGCTGCACGCTAACTAACTTTTTCTAAAGTTTATTCTAAGTCGACACAGAATGGAAACACAGAGGAGTACCATTACACAGACATTGGTCAGCTAAACCATTAATATTCATTGATCTAACCATTAAGAATTAAGAACCGGGAATTGAGACTTGACTCTTGAAACTAAAGAACTTGACCTGTGGCCCGACAGACAACACTAGAAACTACCTGGAGAGCCGGCTGACGTGAACTCGCGGTCTCTACCCAAAGGTTCGTTTTTCGAGGCAATTTCAAGCGATGTGACTGGAGAGCAATAATGCACGCTGTGTGCGAGTCAATGTTGGCACCGTGTCTCGTTCTGTGGGAGCAGACCTTGAGGACGGGAGGTGTGTGCTGCGGTCGGAATGAGCGAGAGTGACGTCACCGAGAGGCGATAAGCAGCCAAACATTTCATGGAAGGAGAGAAATAGTGTCAATGTTTACAAATGTTCTTGGCAAAATACCCAGATTTCTTTTAAAAGGAGTACATCAGAGAAGCGATTTACACACACATTTTTATTTGTTTTTAACCTTTTTTTGTAGACTGGGGCTTGCCACCCAGACACAGCATATTAAGTGCCAGATTATTTCAAAGTGCATCCAGTGTTCTTCCTAGTGAGTGAGAACTCATCTGATTTACAAGCCCATTTGTCAAGATGAGGCTCAAACTGCGCCTCGCTGCCATTTTTAAATATTTAAAATCCTACACGAAGAAATATTTGCTAATACTTTGCAGCCGGGTCTGTCAAACATTTTCGTAAAACAAAGCCACAGCCGTCTGCTTCTCCTCTGTTCTGAGGTCTTTCTTTGATGCTTGTTGATCCACTTTCTAAATTAAGGGCATGAGTGAGTCATTCACAGGACTTTAAATAGAGAAATAGGAAGACAGCTGAGGGTGTCTCATACCCCTGAAGGTGTTAAGCAGTTACAATACCTCTCTAAAGAATCAGACTAAAGAGAAATCCACAGCATGATCACGGTGTGGCCTCTGGTCAGACCAGTTCAAGAGACAGTGTTGGGGTATTTTTTTATTTAGCCTTTTTTGAACCAGATTAGTCGAATTCTTACATGGCAAATTTGCATAGCAGTAAAAAAAAACAGATTATTTTGTGAGATATTTCAATTATATTAGCATCCATGGAGATATTAGTGTCCTGAAGAGCTGCACTTTTATTGCTATTCTGCTAATGTCTTGAATCTCTATTAAAAAGGGAGACAGAATGAGAGAAGAGGGATGAAGACTGTTTAAATGAAAGAATAACAACAAAAAAAAAAGTTGAATGATGTTTTTGTTTTCTAAAAGACAAAAACAGTGAGGAAATAACTACAAAATGTTCCCATTCAATAGGAATTCCTAGAAAGTCCACAACTACTTTGCCCTACAGCCCAAACCTTCCCCGGAGGAAACTACTGGACTTCTTCAAGCTGCTGCAGAAACCAAGAGGCTTTGTTTCCTGTGGTTTGCTGGACACTCCTGTCATGGGTGTTTCCCAGAAATGACCAGATGCGTGGAATTTGAGGGAAGGCTGGCCCAGTGCCAGGTGGAGGGAGAGGAGGAGGAGGGCTGGAAGAATGGAAGCAAGGGGGAGAGGATTTGAGGAACATCAGGGTCTGGTATTCCTGGAAAAAAGCCTTTAGCCTTTGGCAGTGGTTCTAATGGGAGATACCCAAGCAGCAGAAGATCATCTTGCATGTTTTATGCAAACCTACTGATGTAGCTCGACTAACCAGCTTCCCCCAGGGTATTGTACTCATGATGAAGTGAAAGATGAACTATGTTAACAGTCCAACTATGATCTTAAGACTGTGCTTGTGTTTTGGATTACAGCAGAGTTCCTCTGATTATAGTTTACAATAATCTGAGAAAACATGACTGAATGCTGATGATCCCTCCAATTAGGAACATACTGACACACAGATGTTGTTTGAATACCAGTGTTTGTCATACCACAGCAGATCACTTAGTACAGATGATGAAGAAACTGTAGTATTACTGTAAAATGAAAGTGATGGCACAATTTGAAGGCATTCTAAGACACATCGATCAAGTGTATGAAAAAGAAAGCTAATTTAATAACTTCGAGACCACAAGAAAACCACACATTTTGGCAGTTGTACTCAGATTGAAAGAAAAGGAGGGTGGCTAACCTCTGAAGTGGCGAAGGAGTTTCAATTTGTCTTCATACCGTTTCTTGAAGCTCATTCCCATGATGCAATAACGTATTTGATTACGTGATTAAAAACATCTGAAATCAACATTCAATTACATTACAACTGATTTTCTTATACTCACTGAGACAATTTACAAGTGCAAAGAAAAAAAGAGCTTTAATTTAAGTCTTAGTGTCAGTCCCAATCAGAAACATAATCTGAAAATAAAGGTTTATTTTACTCTCTAAAAACACCCACCTACGCCCTCTGTACCAAAACTCTCTGCGAAGAAATATGTTAACATTATTTGTGTAAGTTCACCACATTTCTGACACATGGAGTTCCTTAATACATTCTTATCAGTGCACTTACTGTACGGATGACAGCCTGAGGTAATTCAACACATTCCCCCTCTGAGGGTATAATTTTCCACAGTGCAAGAGCAGAGTGATACAGTCAAGATATGATGGCAGAAAGCTTCTCTTTAGATTTATTTCTTTATATATGATGGTCTAGTCACTTGGTTTTGGCTGTTCATTTAATACTACGCCGTGTTTCCCACAGCGTGGTTGAAAAGTTGCGTCTGCGAGATCGACAGCGTTGTGTTAAGAACACAGATGGACTAACTTGACAAGAGTTAACTTGAATGCGTCCGTTTTAGGCACATTTTGTGTTCGTTCACCATTCTTGATCTCCAAAATTGAAATTCAGAATTTCGTCCAGCCATCCTCTCTGCAGCAACAATCCTTGCTTGCATGCGCGATCATGTTTTCATTGTAGAACTGCGCCCGAACCCATTACTCATTTTAAATAGCAACATTTTTTAACAGAAAATCAATACGTGACGGTCAATGTCAAAATTGTGGCGGGGCCGACAAATAAATTCAATAAATGGGGAAACACTGCTACTTCATTATAACGTAAAAAGGACTGATTCCAGACCACTGGCCCTGCACTGAGACATTTGATAAACACCAGGCAGAGTTCTAGTGAGTCATTAGCTTCTATCACAACACAGAGCACAGCAATGCAAGCCTAATGGGGAGGAAATATGAGACCAGACGTGCTTGAGTAGAACTGACTCACAGCAACCCCTTACTACACCCAACGAGGGACAGGCAATAGACCTAAAAGAGCAAATTGCGTACACTTAATAGATCTCTATTCCAAATGTGTATTGTATTATACAAGTCACGGTGGCCGACTCATTTCCTGATTAACGTGATTCTGAGAAAAGATCAGTTGTTACAAATTATGTCGTACTGGGAAAAGAGGCCCACAGGCAGGGTGGATTTAACATGTGCGCGTAAGTGAGTGTGCAAATGTATTTTGCCTGTGCTTTTTTGTGAATGTACATTTAAAGTCAGGTGGTCTACAGCAGTGGGAGTGCTGACACGAGCAGCGGAGAGTGGGTCTGTTTTTCTCTGTGTGAAAAAAGTAAAGCAAGGCCTCTCTGAGGAAACTCGGAGATCACAAGAGGGTCAAGGTTATTCTGACAGCTAAGGTGAAAACACTTCAGTGGAGCTCAGAGATCAGACTTCCTGTGTGGCTTCAATGCTAACCCTAATATAATATATAAACTGCGACTGAGTGCCATGTCCTTCTGTGAACCATCCAGACACCCACTGCCAGGGACAGCACAGCTACATCCCTGCAGATGAGGAAGAGATGATGCCAAGAAAATCTCTGTATAATAAAGAATTAAGTGCTGCACAGGCAGAGAGAGAGTGCGAGTTTAAACAATAGATCTTTTCCATGTGGACGTGCAAAGCAAAAATATTCAAAAATCCACATTGTTTAGAAAATGAAGGCAGCAGACCCCACAGAAAAAGGCAAAAAATGACTTGCATTGCCGAAAGAAAATTGACAGAAGCCTGTAAGAGCTTCATCCCAGCACTCCGAGTGTATCATGTGCATTTTGTTTTATTCATTGTGTTAATGCCCTAAATAGATCTAAGTGCAAAGTCATTCATTCTTGCAAGTGATACAGTGTGCTACTTTTTTCCTGTATTTTTGAGAATGCTTATGCATAGAAAAATAAGAAGATCTGCAAGTGTTTGACAGTTTTCTAGGAAAAAAAAACCCCCCAAGAATAAACCAAACATAAAGAAGAAGATGCTTGTATACTTGACGGTGTGTGTGGTAACTGGTTCAAAGCATGTCAGAGGCACACAGGTAGAAGAGTAAAATAGTGCAGTAATAGAGAAAGGTGCTGAGGGTTGTGCCCACAGCACATAGAGATTGGAGATTGGGAAGAGAGTTATTGCTTCCAGGAACAGATCCGTATAGGCCCATGAAGCTTGATGCTGCCTGCAATTGAGCAGGATACGATGGGAGGACAGCAGCAATGTTTTAAAGCACTGCTAAGCCATCCTGGAATGAAGTGAAATGACCAAATGTCACACAGAGATGAGAAGTGAGAGGGAGGGGACAAGCAGAGTGAGAAACAGTGCAGAGAGTAAGGAGAGAGAGAAAACAGAGTGTGTCGTTCTAAGAGGAATATTTCAGGGTGGTAAATGGAGCAGAACTCCATTCCAGCTCCTCTCTTAACCTCCCCCGATGTCTCATCCTCTGCATGCAAAGCATGAAGCCCAGGAGACAAAGAAAACAGAGAGAGAGAGCTGAAGAGACAAGCTTCAGGACAAAATAACACGCAATTGATAGACAAGACATTTTGCTCATGCATTTCTTTTAACATAACAAAAACACACAGAGTAGAATAGGAAGTGGTGATAGTTGCTCTGTTCAAAATTGCCTCTCTGACCCCTTAAACGGTGAAAAGGTGGAGGCCACTGACCCTGACCACACAGGCAACCACCAGGCTCGTCACCCACTGGGATACCTTTCTCCTGAATTATATTTCACTCATTAAATTACTACAACAGCTTCTTTCTAATGAAACTAACCTTTAAAGCAGCAATAATCAATATTTTTGATAACAACAACAGATCACATGACTACTTGTATGTTAAAGGCGTTGCAAACGACAGACAAAGTTAGTGACTAGCTGGTGAACGTAGTAGAGCATTTAGCAGCTAAAGAGACATATTTCCCTCAGGAGTTGGAGGAGAACAAAAACAGAGCTAAGTGGAGCGTGAATTATGAAATTGCATTTATTAGGTGGCTAGAAAAATTACTCTAAATAAATAAATACATTAAAATGTTGCTCCATATCTGCTGGATGTATAAATAGGCAACTATTTGCTAACACATTCTCAATATCACCTTAAAAAAGTGATAATATGTCAGTGTTGCACCGACAGCTCGCTTCTGCTGCCCACTAGTGTCCAAAGAAATTGTTATTGCAGGTTTGAGTAACGCCGTTGGTTTCTGAAGGGATGTTTTGGAATTTGGTTTACAGTCCTGGGAGTTGCTGACCCTAGAAAAACCAAGTTTGGACAAAGGGCAGGAAGCCAGGATACATCTGATGAGTGACAGGCAAGTAGCAACCGCCACAGCTGACTCCGATACCTCTCAACTATTAATACATGATAAAAACAAACAAGTCGTTAAGCCTCAAAGGGGACAAATCATGGAAACATTTTTTAATTTGTGTATCTGCAGTGCCTACAAACCCACAAACTGTGAAACTATGACACAACCTAGTCAGTGCTGTGTGGGCTGCCTTGGTCAGAAAACATGAGACTCAAGAAGCCATTCAGACTTGGCTCCCTTTCCTTTGTCACATTAGAATATACCGTCCCCGTCTGAGTATCTCCATCAGCAGCTTAATGACTACCTTTTTAATTTTTCTCGGAAGCCAATCAGAGAAGACGGGGCTTTTTCAGAAAGGGGGCTTCAAGAGACAGGCGCTAAACTGGGCGTTTCAGACAGAGGGGTGAATACAGGTATATTCCGACAGGCAGTGCGAGGAAATTAATGTGTTTTTCGAACATGTTATCAAGATCTAGTAGAAAACCCAAACTATAAGTATGAACCTGAAAATGAGCATAATATGTCCCCTTTAATATTTCGTTGATGAAACAATGATTCTCCAAATTTCCAAAAGTGAAATTAGGTCACGGGAGCCTAAAGTAAAACACTTACTGTAACTTTAAATGGTGGAACAATTGCATTATTAAAGGACTGTTGCACAATTAATGGGCACAGTAATGTATGCAGTTTATTTCTTCATCAGCTATGTAACTTATAGTAAAGTGCAACTCACAGTTGGTAGCATATCGCTGACATGCAGTACATTCTTTGGAACATTATCATGGGATTTGTGTGGTGTAATACTGCCAGATGGCACTGAGGTACTAGAAAGCATATAGTTGATGATTAAAAACATTCACATTATGGTGCAACTCCACTGGGTAACATTTAGATATCAGTGTGTAAGACTTTCAGGGTGATGCACTTTGAGATTGCCTCCTTGGCGGCGCCTGTATAATTAGTAGTACTGAAGTCATCACAGTGCACTAACTAAATGGAGCAAAGCGGCTCCAACAAACCTTTCACCTTTCATAAAACCAGGACTGACTGCAGGGAGAGGGCAGAGGGAGAATATAATACACAGGATTTATCTTTCACACAACAAACAATTGTTTAGCAATAGAGGAAGAGCGATACAAAGAATGTAACGATATGAAATAACACTTTGAGAACAGGTGAAGGAACAGCTGACAAATCTTCACACTTGTCAACACTGTGGCCCAGATTCTTTGCGGCCCTTGTCCTACTACACACTATTTTATAGCAGTAACAAAGTGTGCAATAACATGTGCCTTTGCTTTATGCGTCTCTGTATGTGGCTTGACAGAGCCGACAGAGAAGTGAACCATCAAGCTCTTTCCTCCAAGAAGACTTTCTGCACTCGGCATTTCTGCTGCCAAAACAACACACAGTGAAACTTTCAAGAACAACAGTGCTGTTAAATAAATCAGAAATACCCCTGAAGCTTAGCTAGGCGGCAAAACTCGACACAGTAACAGATTCAGCCATTCCTCCTTTTTTTTTTTTTTTTAATTCATACAGACAAAAAAGTTGTGTATTGTTTCAGAGACAAGATAAAAGTTTTATAGCTCACTAACAAACTGCTGGTGCAGCAATGCTCATTACACAACAGAAACACGTTTTGCTAGATCTTTATAGCACCGACTTGTGGAAGAAAGGCCATGTTTTTACAGAGGTCTCTACATTTTTGGTGAAGCAAAATGTCCATGGACACTAACTGGCAACAAGGCATTTGGCAGATGAGGGATGATTAACAGTTGAGCTGCAGGTGTGCGGGAGAGGGGAGCACACCAAGGGCATCTGGTGGACAGGTGAGGAATGGTCGTAAAAACACAGAGAGGGGGTGTTAGAGGCTCCAGAAAAGCACTGGAAGACACCAGGTAGGAAGTGTAAATCATGGGATTGCATTGGGAGACACATTGGGGAGAAGTAATATTGATGGGATCAGGAAACAGGATGTGGATGTGGCAGAGAGTATGACATGATACCGGGCATCGACACAGGAAGTGTACCACTGTTACGGATCGACTGGTTTCCCTGTTAACTGCTGACTAAATTACTAGCCAAGTTACAGCACTAATCCAGTTTGCTGAGTCTCTTTTCAGGTTGCACCTATACAAGGCCTACAACCTGAATAAAAAAGGCCAACAACTTGTGATCATTCTATCGATGCACTTTCAACAGATTAACAGTTGGAGAAAATAATAGAAGCTGATATCAGTACAATACAATTGAACACAACGCATCCTCTAAACAGTCTCAACAAAAATATAACAAGTTTGAGAAACTTAGATTTGTTACAAGGCTTGAAATGTACTTTCCTTTAAAATAAATAAGGAATTAAACAAGGCTCACCAGCTGACAGTTCTCGTAACAACTACGCCTAATTTCGAGTTGGGAAAACCCCTGCCTACTTCCAAAGAACATAAGCAAAGGGTAGGCTTTTTTTCAAACAAAGAAAATGTAATGGCTACAAACACTTACACTCAAGTCTCCAGAGTGCAGTGCGAGCTAAGTGGACTAATGTGGCTAGCATCAGTTACAAGAATTGTACTTCTCCTTTAACAGCAAAATACTGCATGTGCTGCAACTTAGTAAGCCTGAAAAGAAGCATTTGCTCTTTTTCTGTTTAACTACCCAAAATGAACGTTCAAATTCATGTTACAGACTATTAAACAAGATAGGTCAAGCAATGTGATCCAGTCATGAGATTCATATAGCCCGGGAGAATGAAAAATAACACACAAAGATCCAAATGGACCCAGAAATGTAAGTTACAAGTAGTTGTGCTCAACTATTTGGGAGGATCTTGAGAGGCTGGAGTTTTTGGTTCAGGAATGAAATGTAAAGTCTTAACTAGTATATAAATAATAAAATCAGATTGTTCTAAATGAATGTTAGGGTCTGTTCCTTCCTGTGTGTGTGTGTAGCCACGGGCCTCGTGCCTTCATCAGAATAGTGAAGGCCTCATCATCTATGTCTTTCCCATACGGTTCATGTTCAGCTATCGCTCATGCCGTATTGCATGATTGCACTGAAGGACCAGTATAATCAGGCATAATGCTTTACAGATGTAAGGGGTGTTTTTAAAGCCAATACTACAGCCCCAGGCAGCTATATATGAAAACCCATCTGTGCACGGATGTCAGTGCGTGTGAGCGTGTGCATGTCTGTATGTGTAGCTGAAAAACCAGGGCATGATCAGACTGAAACATTATGAATTAAGGTCACATCTACAAGCTCAGGATGTATGATTTATGTACCTCTGCCTTGCCCTGTCATTGACTAATCACCTGAACAGAAAGTAACAGGTGCAAACTGATTTTCTGAAGAACGATTTCACAGATGAAACGCTCCGAATTTACCATTGAACATGGCCAAGAAACAGCACTAAGCCAGCACTGACATAAATATGACAGTCCGCATGACATGAACAAGAGAAGGCACCCCTTTAAATCCATGCAAGATCTGCCAGCACCCTTCTTAATCCACCCTCCAACATCTCCCATTGTGTCCTACATCTAATATCAACCACGAACCGCTGCTAAATGAAGACTGGTGGCATACCGCAGCCAGGAATTTGCATGGACCGCCCACTCTTGTGAAATAGGAAATGAAACATGCGGAGGCTTGGACGCTCTGTGAGATTCTGGATATTCCTGTGGTCTGGCTCTCAGGATCATGTGGCCCAGGCCTTTAATTCCTAATGGTGGAGAACGCCAAGCTCTGGTCACGACAGGAAATGCCTGTTAGGTGAAACATCCGCCGAAAAAGCATTCATTCAGAAGTGTCAAACACACAAGGTTTCCCTCTGCGCTGGATTGGTGCAACTGTAAACAAAGTGCTTTGTCATTATGACAATGTCCATTTGTTAGGAATCCAGTGAGCTGCGATAGTATTTAAAAGGAAAGTTTTTACAAACTGGACTTGGTTCTAAGGACTCTTTTATTTGAATAAAACACTTTAAAAGCAGGAAATATACCGGTTAGAAAACTGTGATCTTATCAGCTTATGCAGTTGATATCAACGCGTGAAAATACAAAGATGGTGTGAAAAATGCAATTTACACTTCCCTGAGTTTTTTTTTTTCTTCAACCAGATTTCAGTGGCACTGTCAAGTATGGAGAACATCTATAACGATGAAAAACGTGAAGGTTCTGTGTTTTACAATATGGCATACGAGGCATGGATAAATTATTATATAAACTGACAAGCATTGGAGAGACCAGCTTCATCTTACTGTAGCAATGCAAAGATAATTACCGTTGTTTACATTATGCTGCTAAGAATTTACAGAAAAGAATGACTCAGAAAATACATTAGTGTTGGCAGGAGTTTTAATGGTCTGATGCATTTGCCTTGATGAACAGACATTTGACGTTAAAAAGTCATTCCAAAATAAAAATGGAGGCAGATATACTGCAGGGACTTGATGGTGTTGATACTGTCAAACTGTGTGTGTGCGAATGTAAAAGTGGAGGCGACGGGGATGGTCACAGGAGAGGGGGGAGGGGAGGGTGTGTGAGCTAAGGAGTGTCATAAGAAGTAAACATTCGTACACAGAGACACACTCACGGCACTCAGTCTCTCGGCCTCAGTGTGCACTGTTGAGGCAAATTAAGGAAGCCTTGGCAGCCTTTTAATGGTCTGTCACAGTCTAACAGGTTTAGAGCGCTTACAATGGACCCAGGCACTAAGCCCGACAGCTCACGCTTAATTGTTCAGAACCTGTGTGTGTATGTGTAAGTGTGTGTACTGTTAGAGCCATTCAGTGCCTGTAACTAAAGTCATTGATTCTCATTATGAGGACAGATAAGATGGACACTTCCTGTCTGTCCGTCTGTCGGTATGACTGGTTCGATAAAAAAAGCTCCGGCTGATACGTTATGATGAATGTGGTGCCAATATCTGCGTTTCCAACCGCAGTTGTTTTAGAGAAAGTGATCCTAAACCCAAGGTATTCATGCACAGTTACATTCTCATTCCGCTGAGGGTAGGAAGTTAATTGTGTGTCTATTTCCACAAAAAAGGAATCGTGAGATTTCAAATAAACCATCCTCAGACAGAGACAAAGACATGCGGAGCACAAAGCCATAAGTAGATTGAGTTATTGACTCAAGTGGCCAATGATAAACAAAACATCAAGTGTCACAATTTTCAAGTGGTGCCTGAAGAAATCTACAAAGCAAATAAAAAGCATTTGTTTTTCTCTCTGCAAGCCACTCCACCAGCGAGCAAAATGGCCCACGAAGGACGAGGTGGCGGTGCCTGACAATCCCTCCTAAATGGTTGGAGATTCTGAGCTGTATGACCTAGAATATGTTTGACAATTTTCTTTTAATTAGGCCTTGAAGACACGACTCATTCCAAATGCCGTCCCAAGAGCTAAATTAATTACTGGGACAAAGCCCATTCTAGCTCATGGCAAAGATGAATCATTGCAGTATTTGGGGAATGAGCAATGCTCTTCATTCAAGGGCTGATGAAAGAGACTCAGACTCAAAAATGTAAGATAATGTACTCCATCACAAAGTCTCCAAGAGGCTTCCCCAGCCACACTGCACATGTAGCTGGCACATCGGCATCTGCTGCTTCTGCTACTCGGAATTCACCTTTCATCTAAACTTTTCTTGGATGGAATATTTCTTTGAAGAATGAATCAAAAAAAGACAAAGTGGGAATATCATGATTGTACATCTAAGTCTGTTTTGTCCAGATTACCGTCCCTCACTCCCTTCTTCCCTTAAGTCACACCTAGCTTGCCTCTTAACTCCTAAATGGCTCGACCATTTTTGCTTTTCTGGTTGATCCACAGATAACAAGCCTCAACTCAACTGCCAACTGAGCAGGCCGTCAGCGAGCGTACGCGGCCTCACGCGCTGCCAGCAGGCAGGCCATTCATTCAGCTAAATGACTGTGTCATCTGTCAGCCTGTATAAATGGCTGTTTGTGAGTTATGGCTAATTAAGCTAATCACAACACCAAAGGTTGTGCCAGAGCCCGGGCCTCACAAAGAGAGACGGATTATAAAAAAAAAAGGTGAGTTGGTCGTACCTACACCTGATGAATATGCGAACGTCGGGGAAATGTGATGATTTTTCAACGTTATCTTTAATTGACTTATTTTATAGAAGTAAACAAAACTTATTCAACAGATATAAACAAGCACATTGTCCCATTATTATAGTAAAATACTTGTTTTGGTTGCTTGTAAAAACAGCAGAGCAGTACTTTGCAATCAGGGATTTGATAATACTTTCTGTGTTGTTTGTTATTTCTGTCTATTCATCTCTCTCTGATTATCACTTATTTTCGAACACTCTTGCAACATCCCTTTCGGTCTCATCTCTTGAGTCTTCAGACCTTGTGAATCTGGAGATGTGCCAGGAATCTCTACTAGCAGGTTTGTATTGACTGAATGATTAGCCAGCGTGTGCTCGGCAAGTCTAATGAGGTAACAACCTGAGTTCGCCCGGGCGACACCTCCAGATTAAATTGAAGGGTTCACAGGGATGTCCATGTCCTCAGATAAAAGATTGATAACCCACTCAAATCTTTTCATTAGGGGAAAATGTGTCCTGTTATCTTAGCCTGATAAGATGAGAATTCCCGTTACGGAAGGATAACATATGGAAATGGTCGGCCAGCAAACAGTTCTTGCACCAATTCCCCAGCAGTGGAGTATTTGTTATCCTAAAGGAAAGAAAAGCGAGTTTTGTCCTCTGCAGCACATGTGTAGGTGTGTGTGTCTCTGTCTGTATGTTATGAAGAGAGATGAACTCTGCAGCAGCACACAGACGCACTGCGGGCTGGCCCTTGAGTTCAGGATTCTTCCCCAGTTTTTCCTCATATATCTTGTCACAACAAGACCAAGTGACTTCAACTCCTGCACTCTGACATACACACTCACATCTGCATGAGCTCTGATTAACTTGGTTAGAAGACACGACAGGTACGCAATTAACTGGTACTCCAAGTTAAATAGTCCAATACGGGTATTAAGCCAGGACAAATGCGAGACCATGATTCCTAAGTACGCCTAGCATGCAACATAATGAAACACCATCATCAACATGAGTATTATGTGGACTGAGAAACCAAGATGATTGAAAGCAATGTTGGAAACATCTGGATGAAGCACTTTGAAGATAATCAGTTGAATGAGGAAGCATACCATGAGAAATGAAACAGCTCAGAGGTCAGACAGAAAAATGTGTTTGTATGAGCAACAAAAGTTGAATAAGAAAACATGCTCTTATTCAGCAATGCACTTTGCATTATGCGCTAATCATCATTTTTTTTACCTAGAAAAACCTGTTGAAGTCTGACATTTAAATCCCTCCGGTCATATTGTCAGGTGAAAATAATTCCCTCTACGCACAAGTTAAATTGTTTTAAAATAAGCCAAAATAAAATTTCTACATAGCCTTATATTTAAAAAAAAAAAAGAAATCTTTTCTTTTTTTTATAAATATGAAGCTGATGTGCCAATATAACATGTCAGTGTGTTGTGGGGTGGGAGAGCAAACCGTTTTTCAACTGCTGTGAAAATTTTGTATAATGCCAACTAATAAACATGTTGTGTATTTTAGAAAGGATTACATCTGTCTTTTTTCAATGAACTTTGACTTTTTTCTTAACAATATGCTCTGCAGTTATTGGAATTGTTTGGATCACACAACTCGGAAACAATCCTGAGAATTTCTCTTATTTATCCGGGACATTGAAGTCGTCCAGGGCAAGTGGACCGGCACCATTTCTTTGTAGCAATGTCTAACTTCTTCTTGCAGTAACACACACGGGAGGGTCAAAAAAGGTAAGAGGGTTATCCAAGAAAATATCCAAAAGCGAGGAGCTGCATATCAAATATCCTAAGAGCAACACTCCACGAGCAGAGTGGAAACTCAATTTACAATGTCTACATTTAACCTAACATTGTATGTTAACTCCATTATTGCCATCGCCCATACATTGGCTCCGTCACATCAATTAGAGGAAAGCACCTACATAGAAGGTTTCCTTGTCTTTGCCATTGTGTTTGTGCTTGTGATCAATTCCGCATAGACCAGAAAATCTTTAATGTGCGGCTTAGTCACAGTCAAAGCAATAGCAGTTTTTGCAGACCACGTGGCTTTAAGTAAAGAATCCAATAACACCAAGTGCAATCATTAGTTTGTCATGTTTTATTACACTAATGTACCTGAAGGTTGGTCCACTCAACAGAGCTGTTATCTAACCTGTTTAGCTGTTTGGTTTATAGTAATAGTGATGAGGTGAAGCACAGACACCTACATGTCTTACAAAGTACAGGTGAGGTTGAAAGGAGTTTCATTAGTTTTGCAGGTATTTGATAGCCAACTAAAGTATTAGACAAAGCCACATCTTGCCCTGATGTAGTGGCTGAAGGCAGAGTTTGGGGATCACCAAAATCAGCAGGTTTCATCCTCTTGGGAGCACAAAAGTTGGCAATTGTATGACAATCCTACAAGTCTCTTCTTTTCTAGTAATAAAAGAGATATTTCAGTGTGAACCGAAGCACTGCCCTGACTTGCCGAAACTGCTGTGAGCGATGACCGACTTTAAGCATGTTGACTTTGAAATGTACAATCAAAAAAAAAAAAAGTACCTCTGTCTGTATTGTCCTGCGCTTTGCACCACCAACCATCCACCAACCCATGATTTCTGTACAGTGTAAGGATGTCACACTCCCTGAACTGAAATTTGCATTTGGCAACCGAAATTCATAGTCGAAAAAAGTATTTTGTAAGAACTCATATTGCATATTCACAGGAAATCACACAATCTCTCTCTTTGACTCTCTTTCTAGTCACAGCTTCTGACTTCTACATGACTTTCTCCGCTGCAGTTTTGTCATACCACCTTCCCCCCTGAGGGATCTTCATCCCACCATATTAAGAGTGGAAATGTATCCGCTTCTATTGTAATTACAAAGCCACTGGAGGCAAAGCTTCTTGATCTCAGCTGGATCCTCGCTTGCTTTTCTTTCTTCCTTTATTTACTCACCTCCCTCAGCCGAGAGGACAGACACATGCTGAGCTATCAGTTCTGTTTTTCTTCCCTTTCTGTTGGGCATTCTATGCATCTAATATGCCTGAAATTACAATAGCATTTAGGGAGGCAATAAAAAACAATGACAAAGGCTATATGGGCAGGGTGCTTGAGAGAAATAGAAACGGGAGCCTGCATTAGTTTGTTCATGAGTTGCGGGGATTGCTGTTCCATATACAGGATGTGCTGCACATGAGAAAGTATAAAAATGCACGAGGCAGAATCAAAGGCTGGAACCATGCCCTTGTTTACTGTTAGTTTCTGGATTAGCCATCTCCAGGCGCTGTGAATCCTCCTTGAGGCCAAAGTGTGGGCTTTTAACAGCCCTGGACGAAGGCTTGATAGTGTGTAAGAAATTGCTTTCTGCTGGGATGAAATGAAAACTGCTGACAAGAAAACAACCGCCCCACTGTCCCATGAAAACAGGCCAGTTAAAGCCAGCGGAGTCTGCTATGCTTTGAGGGTGGAAGGTCAAGATGCGGGCAAGTGCTTGATGACCCCGTAGTGATCTGTAACCGAGACCAGTTAAGCGGGTACTGTGTGAGAAGCGTGGCCTGGCAGCCAATAAAGCGTACACACTCACGCACACACACGCACCAACAACAAAGTGGAGAAAAAAAGGAGACAAAAAGACTAGACAGAGGTGTGTCTGTTGCGAATTTGCATGAGTGTGTTGTCTGTTTCAAATCCATTCAGGGAATTATTTACACTATCAAACTCTTGTCAGCTGGCTTTGTGTTACACCCAATGTGTATTTCCTGGAATGTCTGACACAGAAGTACACTGCCTTCACAAAACGTTGCATTGAATACACAATATGTTGAGTTGAAAAGAGAGCGTAGCTCAAGTTGACTGCCTGAAGTAGTCTGCAGGTTTAGGTTAATTTCACTAAATAAGACAAACTTCTGTGGACATTTGTTTAATCGTATTAAGGTTAGAAATATTGAGATGTAATAAAGCAATTAAACACAGCTACTGTATGTCTGGTGAAACTAATCCTTTGTAACTTTTAGTCTAGTCATATTATTGTGCTACTAAAACCAGATCATGCTTTGTCCGAGGAGGACAAAAGCAGCTTTATGTTAGTTCAGCTTTTGGAAAATCCAGCCCAGTCAAATCAAAGACTTCAGACACTCCTGGGTCCCGTGTGTGGATGTTGATGGCGATGACTGTGCTCCCCAGGGGTGTGGCAGTGAAGAAAAGAAAGGATCATGATGTTCCCAAAAACAACTAGAACCACAGCCACAGCTTTTATGTCTGTCCTGTGGAATGTTCTCAGTTGTTGCTTCCCGTTAGAGCACAACACGGTTTAAAACATCACTGCTCCTCTCTGCCGTAGGTGGTGCTGGTAGAAGCAATGTGGTAATGGTGGAATTTGTTAGTGACGCACAGCACTCAAAGATAATTGTCTTCCTGCTTACTAAAAGGAACCTAGGTCTGAATGAACGTGTACCTTGATATCACAGGAAAAGCATAAAAGGAATTTGGCGTGCAACCACGAGCCAATGTACAGCGGTGATTAGCATATCTAAATCCAATCAAATTTCTTCACTCGTTGCATGCAAACGCTTTAAGGGAGGCTCAACATGTTGGCAAATAGGCAGCTGGGAATTTAAGTGGTGCGTATGTAAGATGAAAGAATATCAGAGTGTCGTAATGGAAATAAAAGGAAAATGAGAGAAAGATTCAGTGTGAAGCCTTGTAAATACATTTATTAGAGGAATAACTACTGAGGAATAAAAAAACAGCCAAATCTTTGTTTCCAGCTCTGTGACTGTGACAGCAACATGACGATAATAAAATTCCTCAATTTGGCTCATGCCTGAGTTCCAGTCACACCCCGAACGTTGCATTAGAGAACCAGATCGCACCAATAAAGTCAAATCAAACGGATTGCAGAACAGCAATTAATTCCGAGGATAATGACAAGGGAAGCCGTCCAAAAGTGTCTCTACCTCAATTAGTCTCTCATTGCACTGTCGATGCAGAGGATGGATGAAAGAAAAACAAATTAAGTTGCAGAAAAGAGAGAGAGAGGGTAAAATGAAGAGATAAAGCCGGGGTAGGAGGGAGCAAGAAATAGTGAGGGGAAGTGATATAGACAACGAGGGCTTGAGAGCGAAGAGTGTGGGAAAGAGGGAAAGATTAAAGGGAAGGGATAGAGAAAGGAGGGGAGGGAGAGGGAGCAAGAGAATTTGCTGTGTGCATAAGAGCTTCCCTGATAGTAACGGCCACTAATGGACACCAGAGAGGGAGTGATTAGAAATAAGAAGCAAGACAGAGAGAGCAGAGAAGTATTCCAGGAGATGAGAGCGACAAAGAGACAGAGAGACATGGAGTGACACGGAGAAAGAAGAAATCTGCTGTACTCACAGCTGTATGGGCCGGGCAGTAGGCGTAGCTTGTGTGCGGGGACTGAGGGTGGTGATGCGGGTGTTGTTGGTGGTGGGATAGGTGGTGTTGTAGACCTGTGCGGGTGAAGGAGGGGTCGCTCCAACCCCCTTGAACACCACTGCTACCAGTTGCTGCTGCCTTGCCACTGTGGTAACCTCTCACCGCTACACTGGGCTGGTGGGAAGGAAGTATGGGAACAAAAAGGGGAAATGGAAATGGGAAACAGGAGTTTGGGGTAAAGGGGAAAGGAAAGCGGTTAGTGTGTGTGAGAGGCAGAGAAGAAGACAGGAACTGT
Source organism: Bovichtus diacanthus (assembly GCA_943590825.1). NCBI lineage: Eukaryota > Metazoa > Chordata > Actinopteri > Perciformes > Bovichtidae > Bovichtus > Bovichtus diacanthus. Next base: position 12,502,242 of record CALSBV010012213.1, read on the forward strand.
GAGTGAGTGCAGTGACAAATGTTACTGTCAAGAACATCAATATATAACTGCAAAAGCCTCCACTCTGCAGCGGGCAAGCACTGACAACTGGCTGCCCGCTCACTGACCTGTATCGAAAGAGAAAGCAGGACGTGGTGTTGATATAAAATCTCCATACCAGAGCATCAAGATTGTTCTCACACTTTCTTTTCACTCATTTTCTCCCTCCCTTCCTCTCTCCGAGCGCCAGATGTTGTGAAACCCCTCTCTGTCACGGTCTAGATGTGTTCTTTCTGGAAAAGTGCTGATTGGTTTGATAAGATGCTTGGATTACAGGCTGGCAATGGGCTTTCCAGTGTGGCGTTGTGTATTGGGTATCAACAGGGTCCAGGAAACACAGGGCTGAATCTGCTGACAGGCTGGCTTATGCCGCTCTGAGATGAGTTACCTGGGCTGCCATGGCCATTGGAGCAAAGAAAAAAAAAATACAGGCTACAAATGGCTATTTAGGGCATTTTAACAAGACAAGGGCAAATAGTATAGTATTTGAAAATGCTGGTAAAGAGAGTTCATTTCAAACTGTATTAAGTCTCAAAATAGCAGGTATTACTGCATTGAGTGAACTCATACTGCTGGCTGGTTTATTAATCTGGAGAAGTACTTTTGCTGTCCAAAGAAAACCATACATCTCCAAAATACATTTTTCAGAAACACTGAAGGATTAGGTGGCGTTTTATGGGTTGATTCTACTGTCATAAGCTACATAAACCATATAAAAGCCTAATCAATTAGCCTAAAATGTACTCACAAAGCTGAAAACAGGGAAGTCTTTCAAGCTCTTGTCATACTTCAATACACACAGACAGCGGCAGAGTGGCCTGCATACACAGACACATTCCACATAAGTATTTTTTCATGCAAAAATGCCAACTTTTCACTGACAGTTTCAATGTCCCCAATGTGAGCATTTTTAATTGAATGTATAAATTGAAAAGTTGTGGGTTTAGGACTGTTGGTTGGCCAACATAAGCAATTTGAAGACACAAACCCAGAACTTTCTGTGGACATTTTCACTGCTCTCTGACATACTGTGTGTGTACTTCTGACGAAACAATTAGATTATTCAATAATGAACTTAAATTGCCACCCAGTGTTTAATATAAATACTGTACTAAACAGAGATCTTAAATACCTATCAAAATAATTATTTTTAACCAATAATATGGTTTGTATTAGATTATGTATGCTGCTCTGATCTTTCATGATTCCATAACATATGATGCAATCTAAAGACCGTTTTGTCATAATTAAATTTACATTTGCCAATGGTGTGCAGAGCAAAGACAAACCACCGTCAATGAAGCCAAGCTGTACATCACTAGTGAGCATTAACAGTCCCCTTTAGCCCCTGTTGGATTTTCACTGAGGTCAGAGGTCATCCCACACAGGGGAAACTGAGGGAGAGTGCTGGCAGCAATATAGAATCACAGCTGTGCTTAGAAAGCTTGCCAGTCTCGTATTCTTCATCACGGAAGAACCGGAGGGGGAAAACGTAAGCCAAAGTTCATTCTAATACATGCAATATATAAAGACAGGTTTAGGGTTCATGTTAATATGAAACAGAAGGAGGCAGTTTCTCCCAAAGCAGGATAAATGCATTTATACAGTACAGCAGAGTGCATAAAGGTGCATGAAAGAGGCCCAATGGTGTAATAAAATAGGTTCTGGGAAAGAATAGAAAAAATATGTGAAGCACTGATTTTGAAATCACCAGGTTTAGAACAGCTTCGATGGTAACGTCAGAAAAAAAACAAAATCAAGCAAGTTTGTGTATTTCTTCCAGCTTTTGTCCAACACATGAGTTGTTTTTTGCGCTCAGGCCTTAAATGGCAGATTTAGTTTAGGGTCAAAATTTGAGAACTGTGTGTGGGAAGGATGTATTCTACCAACAACAAATCAGCATGTCGAGCTATGCCTCGCTGATGCACGTTATTGAGTGCTATAGAGACACTCTCACACTATTATACAGCCACTGAAAAGCCAGAAGGGAAGGAACAGCCCTAAGTATGGTACATTAAGCTGCATGGACAGTACTTTAACACAACTATTCACCAGTTCATAGAGTTTAAGTGGTGCCCCAAACCATGCAACAACCTCTACCAGCCTTATAAATGAAGCTTATTCAGCCAAAGAGGAGGCGTTTAGAACTGATGCATCTATGCCCAGGAGTTTTGTTAAAGACCCCATCTCAAGGGAGACACACATTTTACATACGGTTCATACATATAAGTTATACGAGATAACGATGTCATTGATGAAAACCTTTTAAGCCTGGATTGCTATGCTGCATGAGGACAAGATATCCGCCCTTCATATCACAGGGATTGGGCTGTGTTTCAGGCTGAGATCTGAGGGTCTTGACATTCCTCGACTGGAATGCATGATTGGTCCCCAGACTCATTCATGTCGCAGACTTTCAGCGCTTCGTCAGAGAGCTACACTCTGCCCATACTGTATTTCTCTATTTTATATAAGGGCCAATCGGATCTGGTTACACAAGGCTCGTCCTCCTCCGAGGGGGAATGTTTTACATGCAGGCAAACAGATGTGTTTGTGTGCTGGCGTGTGTCTATGTGTGTTTGTGAGAGCATGCATGCGTGTGTTTCTGTGTGTGCTGCGGTTGAATTGCTCAAATGTTACCAATGGGGATGATGAGAAAGCATTGCCCTGCTCCACAGCCGGTTCACATAAAAATAATTCTTCCAGCATGTTGTCCTTAGATCATAATACATGACACACATAGAGGGATGTGTATTATTTTCTTGATACAAGATATTAATTTGGCCTAACGGAGAGGATAAATGTAACTACTTCAGCAAGCCAGGACGTTATCAGCACCATTTATTACAAAACATGCAAGTCGAGGCGGGATAATGCTTCACCTTCAGCTTTGAAAAAGTGAGAGCAGGTTGTGGCTCCATTAATACGCTGAGATGAACCAGAGCATAGCACCTCTCCTGAGTCCATTTGTCAGCGGTTAAGTGATTTCCTTCCCTCTCCTCTCTCCCCGGTGACACTGCGTGGTTAAGGGTGTCAGGGGATGGACCTTTACGAATAACAGGACTCTTGTGCGTCCTGCTCCTCATATGGAAATGGTTTCTTTATATAATGTGCAGCAACAGAAGGTATCAAACCGTGGGTCAACCTCAATTCAATCAGCTAAAAGGTTGATTTTCTTTTCATTTAGAAAACTAAGGCATATTTGTTATTCAATAAAAATGAATAACTTGCAAATGTATTGCTCTTAAAGAATTAAATACAGCCTGGTTTTGTTGGTAATGGTAGTGTCACATCCTTGGAGATGGAAATAAACAGTAAGTTGACCGCTGGCTGAATTTATGATTCTTTTTTAACTGCAAAAAAAGTAAAAAAAACAAAACACTGCTCCCTCATTCACTGGAGTCATTTCTCTGTGAACACTGTGTGACCCCATAACTATGATGAAACCTCCCCATGAGGTTCAGTAAATATTTCCGCCATGAAATCTATAACACAATAGAACAAAAACACACTCCGGTATGGTGTTGAGGAAGCAAACTGTAGCCTACTTCCATGACATCAGATTGCTTTTGTATTATAGAAAGTTAAACGGGAATACATCTTTATGGCTCTCTACAGTTTTATGGTTTCAGCTCGGTATATTGACTTTCTTGCAGGATGAATCAAACGCCCTAAGGCAACGGATTGTCTTTTGTTATACGCTTGTTATTTTTTCCTGACAACTTATCTAATTTTATCTTACGTGTAACCTTTATCTAAAAGGTGTAATACCAAACATTATGACAGTCTTGTGTCTGTGCTTTTTCTCCTTCCTCTATGCATTTAATAACTCTGTACTGTGATTATCTGATCATCCTGAAGGCATTGTGCCCCGCAGCTGTTGTCGGATCCATGGGTAGTGCAAGACACAAACGGTGATTTCCCACAACTCGGATCCAAATCAAAATGTCCTGGTTTCCTGTTGGCCTAACTGTGCTTTTATTACACTGGAATGCTGCCAAAAAAAGCCCCTTTTGCCTCTCCGTGTCATCTCCATATCACACAAAGCCCATGTAGAATAACAACCTCCAGTGTATTGCCGTAAAACTTTGTCTTATTCAAAAACCCATCAAATGAACAAATATGAGGTCCCTATAAAAAGGGACAACAAACAACCAAGCCCCAAAGCGTATTTGAAATGAAGGTTGAAATGAACGGTTTAGGGGTGAGAGGCATGAACACAAGGACCAGGAAAGTCATCCCAGATGGCATTAGTTAGGGGATATTGTCTTCTAGAGGGCCCTCCATGCCTGGTTGCTCCGTTTGGCCGACTATGAAAGAGATGCAGCTTTCCTCTGGCATCTCTGATGAATGACTTCCTGGAAGCCGTGTTGCGTGAAATGGCCTCCTCTGTACCAGCAGCTCTCCTTTGCCAATCCTCATCCTCTCACACAAGTCAGCTTCCCGCCGCCAAACACGCCGGCTTCGACTGTCACTCCTGGCAAAACGCAGCAGACGGCGGTACGACGGGCTCTGTGGGTCACCAGAAGTTCTACCTACTATCTCGCATGCCACCTCGGTTCACCCAACCTCATCCGTTCTCCAATACTCGGGAACCGAGTTCAAGCGTAACCAAGGCAACGCAGTGGCAGGGCATGTGTCGATTTTGGCGCGTGGGAAGCCTGACAGGTTTCAGGCGGCTCCAAGTTGAAAAAGGGAAAGAATGAGCGATTGAGAAGCTACCCCCGATGTCTCCACGCTCACTAGCATCGGGGCAGAGTGCTGGCGAGGCCAACACCACGCAATCCGTCTCTGCTTGTCTGTCTGTCTCGCTCCTTTCCCCTCCACTTCTTCCTGTAACACTCTAAGAAAACACTTCTGTAAACCAAGATGAAAGTCTGAAGGGACCCGGAGTAGGTGGTAACCAAGGCGACTGGGTCAGAGGGTGACATTATACCCGAGATGGCTGACAGCCACTCATGCAAGCAGTGCAGTACTGTAGTTGGGGTCAGCTGTGCTAGGTTTAGAGTGTGATGTATAATGTAAAGATTTCTGCACTGTGAAAACTGGAGTGCCCATACAAACGGTTGTGACCCCAGCTGTTTGGAGCTGCTGTGGTCTCAAGACATGAACAGGATACAGAATGTACCACCCTCAAGTCATGCATTTTTATTTCAAGGTATTAGGTGGCACAACACACTGTTTATGTATTTCAGTTTAAAGAGACAGTGTTTACTCTTTGAAGAGACCCGTTTCCATGCTAAGTGGTTCTCTTTTGTCGTGTGGAAAGAAGGGTATGGGATGCGAAGAGGAGGTGTAGAGTTGGGCACAAAGAGGGACAAAAAAAGAAGACAGAAAGAAAGATATTTACAGAGTGAGTCTTTGACCCTTTTTGACGAGCAATAATATGACCCTTCCACACTTGGAGCTCCAAGTAAACCAACACAACTACACAACTTTCTGTGTCTGTTATCCTTCTCTCCAAATATTTTCCTTGGCCTGACACATGTTTATGCTCTGGTGAACCGTGAGCCTGAGGGCTGCTGCTGTGAAGCGGATGTAGAGCCTCAAATTTGCATCTCGACATCCTAAGGGAAGCAAATGGAAAGACATGGGGGGTGATCGGACTAACAGACAAACGCACTTTATTGAAGTGACCTGATTTTGATAACACCTACACAAAAGTACTCAGCGCTCCCTTTCCCACCACCTTCCCTCGATCCCCCACTACGCTTGGACTCTCAAGGAGAAGCAGCATCCACCCCCTCAGTGGAGGGGACATAAACATTTACACAGGGTTACTTTAGGGGGAGATGAAGGCAGAATGCTGCAAAAGAAAAGGTCAACGGTGGAAAAGAAAATGAAACTTGTGATCAAATATCATCAATTAATGAAATAATCCATTAACAGGAATGTGATTAAATTGGATAATTGATTTGTTGTTTATGTAATTTGTCAAGCAACAATGCCAAACAGTTGCCGGTTCAAGCAACTGCTGGGTGTAAAAAAACAAGCAATTTGAGTCGTCACGGAACATCACAAGTTCTAGTAAACAGGAGCAGGGACTATGGCCTGTGTTGCTCCTGGTTTTGGCCGGTGATGCTTGTAACTGGTTGCTCACTATACTGCTGCCAGTGTTAGTGTTTGCTTTATATTTGGGTCTGTTGGTCCAATTGTCCTTGGGTCTATTTTGGACCATGTTTGACTATTTTTGGGACCCTGTTGGATCGGGAAATTAAATGCATGGAGGTACGAGTTGTGTAGATTTTCCACAGGTCTGTTTTGGATCAGGTCCAAACGTTTGAACTGGTAAAGTCCTCTGATCTGAATAGGTCACCTTGGGTTCTGGGCAAATTCTAAATTGTGATATACAGTACACTAAATTGAAAATAATATTGGGATATAAATTAAGAATGAAAATAGTTAGAATGTACAGCTTTAAATAAGTAAGATAGAAAGTTGAGTGTAGTCCTCATTGTAAATTACTACAGCACTTAAGTTTCATTCATTTATCACTGAATGTGAAAAAAGAGAAAACTGTAAAAACCTTCCATAGACTTGGAAACACTAAGAATATATAATCAAACATATGTTTTGGGATACAAAACTCCAGGAAGTAATGCACAGTACTACAACCTGTTAACAGCAGTATAGAAACAGGCTGTTAATGTCTGCTGCTCAACTATGATTACAGCCATTTACCTACTGGGGCCGCAGAGTTGTGTCTGAGTGGATATTACTGCCAGACAAATGCTTTCACACTGACATTCTAGTCCTCTTCTTATGTATGTACTTTATACACCCACTTCTCCGGGTCTGTCAATTTGTCTGTACGCCTCGGTCTATCTCTGTCTCCCTTTCTCTCCCTCTCTCTGTCCAACTCACCCTTCCTCCTTCCATCACTCTACACCTACACGATGCAGAAATAGCCGCACATGATCACTCAGTGAGAGGTGGTCAGAGTAAGCTGTGCTAAAAGACTGCAAAACATATGTACGGTTAATTAACACAGAATCTATAACAAACACAGAGATTTGTATTGGCAGTTAATTAGTGTGTACTGAATTTTAACAATTGATTTGCAAATTACTCTTTATTGGCGAGTCTTGTTTTTTGTAGTGCAAACTACTTGCTGCAAGTAGTTATTAACAACATTGTGATTTTCTAACCTACATTTGCTCATTTTGCAAATTACAATAAATGTCTATAAACTGACAATAGCTACAATAAACATGACATCTTAACAAAAGATTAACCAACCAGTCAGCCAACAGCCCATTATGTTTAACTGGTCATAATGCTATTTAACAAGACACATACTGTATTTTAGAGGTGAGCCAACATGTGTAAGGAAATGCACTGATGTATAAACAAGACTAACTGTGTGTTAAGACTGTAACTGTAAGTTATTTCAGTCTGGACCAAAGTGGTAGACCGTCCGAGTTGTCACTAAATCACTAGAGACCGTGACACTAGCAAAGCAGAAAAATAGTTACAGTTGCCATTATATGACATTTTATCTTGATATAGATTTGAGATCATATCACCCAGCCCTTGCTGCAATGATTGTTCTATATTCCTACGTATAAGCCATTTAAAAAGGACAAAACAAACGAGTGGTGGTACCATAGAAACCACATGTATACACAGTGTAGCGGGGGGACAAGGCAGCACTTAAGTTCGTCTCATTGGGGCATTTTTCCCAGTGGCCCAAAGTGAGAAGACGGGAAGAGGAGAAGGGGAGTAAGATGAGGAGATGAGCATGGTTTTGAAGTGACGTAGAGTCTTCCATGGCAGGCTCTTTAAGTCTGACTCACTCTGTGTGTGCGAGTGCAGAAAAGACAGAAATGAAAGAAAGACCTTGCATTGCATCTTCCTCTCTCCTCCCCTCTTCTTCTGCAGTGTCCTTGGCTTTCTGTTCCCTCCAGATGGGCCCCAGTTGCTGCAGCACCTCTCAGGATGACGTGGACGCCAGCTACCTACTGCTGCTGCTATTTCTAGGCATGGACCCACCTCGAGGAAACCTGATACACCTTCAAACGCGCACATCTGTCAGGCATCACGAAACACAGGGGTGCAGGTACGAAGAAAAAAAGTTGTTGACTTATATGGAAGATAAAAGAAAAGGGGTAAAAAAAAAAATGGATTTTTTAACTTTGCGTATATATTGTAATGGGCATCTGTCACACTCCATTTTAACAGATGATGTGCTGCTGAGCACAAAGCAAACGCAAAAGAAACTACACACACAAACGGGGAAACAAAAAGTCATACATACACATTACTCAGATGAATGACAACTCCCAAATGTTCAGGGTCAAAAGATGGACAGTACACGCCTTTCTCCTCTACACAGTTACTCTTTTCTCCTCTCAGGCTTTGAAATCTCTTTTTTGTTTTGTTGTCTCCGTCAGTTCCCTGTGGAGGCTGGAAATGAAGAATTAAGACAAGAGCACGAGAAAACAAACCAAGTTGCAACCAAGTCGGCGAACACTGCAGTCCTCCAATAACAACACTTCTTGATAAAAGTCTATTTTCTCTGCACACTGTCTCCACATGATGTTATCATTTTTCTTTAAATTCAATAAAGTCTTCTCTCTGCACTCGAATGAAAACTGTATAGTTTTGAGATGAGCACACAGTTTTGTGCAAGTTTCCCATATGAGGCCGCCTTCTGCAATATGACTTGCTGAAATGCTGAGGATGTACTGCTGTGAGAAGCAGTTATGAGCGCAGATCATTATTAAACCTTGGGCTTTGTTTTGATTTCCACTGAAGAAGAACAGAAAATTATCAGCTGAGTAAAGGAGACAGAGTTTTTCCTATGATTTAGAGTTGGATCAAGCTTTTATAATAGCAAAAGTAAAACTTTCTTCAGGAGGACACATGTAAACATTCTTTTTCAAATCAGCCTTGCTCTGCAGCCTTGGGTGAAAACCGGGTAAATGACCGTGAGGCCCAGGCAGCAAAAACACTTTAGTCACATTGAACTCAAATGTTTGGAAAGGACACGAAAAGGACAGCTTTTCACTGTTGAATACAATGTTTTGAAGTATTTTGTACAAAGTATACTAAACCAGGCAATAAATGGGTAATGTGTGAAGCAAGCCTCTTTAGTGAAGTGTTTATAGTCCTTTTAGTGGACTTTATTGCCAAATGAAAAGTGTGCACATTGGGCCTCTTTGTCATGGCAATGAACACCTTTAGAGTAGAGAATGATTTCCCTATGTGTGTATATCTCATCCTGTATCTCATGCACTACTATCTCGCCATCCGGCTCAGTCAACATATAGAAACAGGGCGACAAGGACTGCAGTGCAACACGACCAGGTGCAAAACTAGTATATGGCCGGACCGTGTATGATCAATGTGCTAAATTGTGGCAAAATTGATACAGGGATAGTCCGCAGTAGTGTCTATAATGTGAATTTCTGAATATTAAATGTTCACCTGCATGGTCTGAGTGATATTTGTTCTCAAAGTGTACTAAAGTAGCATATCATATGACATGGATAAGCTTTAAAAAATGTGTTGTTTTTGATTACTCATCTGACGGATTATTGTCTATTACAGTCACATGCCAATGCACAGTGGACAGGCAATGGCTGCATTACTTTGTTAAACACACCAGACGTAGGTTGCATTCCATGACAATTAAGAACATGCCAGCAGTTGGGAAGCAAGACAGAGTAGCTTTACTTGGATCTTGGGGAGCTGCAGCATTTATTCAGAGACCAACTGAGACCTACACTGTACATTTACTTACAACTTTACTATTCATTTCTTCTCTGCTCGCCAACGGCCGTCTGCTGCGAGTGCATCCACCGCCACTCTCTCTCTCGCTCGACCACACACACTCGCTGTGCACATACATTACTTACTGTATAACATATGCACCAAACTGTGTCAACACCCTACAAAATATAGGATTGAAAAAGCATGTTTGCAACATATACAGGAACATATAAATGTATGCAGAAAAAAAAAACAGTGGCACCAAGAAATTGCAATATTGAAAATTGAAAATTCAATGGCCAACAGGGAAACGTCAACTCGATGCTGGGGTCCAGCCGGAAAAAAAAAAAAAAGACTGATCCCGCCACTCTGCACCCCAGTGGAGCGTAACAGGGTACGCCTGTAGAGTCATGAGCACATTCCAGCTCTCCTCTAGACCGCTGACACAGGGACATGTCAGAACAGTGGCTCCTGGCCCCCTCAGAAAGCTAGACAGCTATAATGTCAATGTTTTGAAAGAACTGTACTGAGATACCAATGCACCAGCACCTGTCAGATAATGCAGCTTTTCCCTTTTCTTTTTTTCCTGGAATGCTCTATTGGTCTGCAAGGAGCACATTCCCTTGTCAACCTCCTCAGCCATTTAGCAGTGCTGGTAGGAATTTGGTAATTTGCTCTAAGACACATAGTTGAAACTCAGATGGTCATTATTCCCTTTTTCACACCTTTAGCTTTACAGGCACAATCTAGCTAAACAGTTATGGAAGATGCAGTTAAAAACCCTGAAAGCACCAATTTGAGGAAATAGCTGTGGCACTTGAACGTGTGCATTCAGTAATTAATTAAGTTAATGAAGTGCAAGCACTCGTGTGCCTGCCCTGCGGTGATAGAGTGTAAAGTGAATTTTTGCTACTCATGGTGCTAGTGATAGTCTTCTGTACCTAGAGCGCGGCTTCCTGCCTCACTTACATGACAACACGGTCCTCTGGACAGCACATGATAGGATGCTGAGCAAAACACAAGCGCAAGGGCATGAGAGGATAAAGGGGAGGCAAAACGTCAAGAGACGCACATTATAGAAGCCAAAGAGTTACGTAAACACTGCAGTTGTACACACATCGACACCAGTGCCAGGTGTGGTCAAAGGCTAGGACAAGCTTTATCAAGATAAGGTTTGAACGTTTGAATACAACGTAAAAACATCGAGTGAGAAATCAGGTTTTCTACTGATTTTCTTCTATGTGAAACATATTGCCACTCATTACTGGACAAACACTATTTGGACATACGCTGATTTCCGCTCAGTGAATAGTGCTCAATAGTACAATCCAATTGGTAGATCATGTAAAGAAAACATCATGTTGTGCACAGCGTGTAAAATAAAAATGTGTTAGCTAATGAACATCACTTTTTGCTCCTGTCGTCATTCCTCAGGGGGCAAATGATTTGGTGCACACTGGAGTGTTCACCAACATTCAGCAAATGGCAAAACTAACAATAAATCAGAAAACAGTGGGGAGAGTACACCCAGGAACACTGAGTCAGCTCCAGAAACTTCATGATTTATCCTCGTCCGGGCTATCAATCTCTGTAATTCCGTCAGAAATAGCAGTAATACCTTCCAAATCCACACCGCAAGTCTTCTTTAAGTTCATAGGGTCTGATGAAACTATCATTTTGAGATTTTGGTTTATGTTTGGTGGTCAAAGTTTTTAGTAGCAGGATGCATTTCACTGCACTGCACAACACAAATCCTCCTGCTGCAGCAAGCGTCCTCCGGGGGCTGAGAGTGGCCATGTAGGCAACTGCAGATGGAGGATCACATTTTCCACAAGCTCCACGCCCTGTTTTCACATACATAGCTTGGATGTAACTATGGCGTCCACTTGTGAATGTGTGCAAGTCTGTAGGCCCGTGTGCAGCTAGTAACAATGAATATTGTAATAAGAGCATTTGACTCTAAACCTTTCTTAGTTTTCTTGTTTTTCCCATTTCGCCTTATCATCCAAATCAGACCACAACGCACACTCAGACCTCTTTTGCCACATCTCATCTCTCAGGCAGATAAATGAGAGTGATTTCTTTTGACAGCTCGGGTTTCGAAATGGAGCTACGGGCTAAGAGAGGTGACATGATATAGACAACAAAGTCAAGCGAAGAGTCGGGGAGAAACATGGAGCCCCTAAAGTGAGATCCAAAAACAGGAATCTTGTTGCCGATGTGTTGATCTGTCAAAGTGTCAAAAAAAAAAAAAAACTGATGTGATGAGAAGAGGCATAAAAAAAAACAACTGACAAAACAGATAAGGACAGGTTACATGGATACACGTAATACAAGCATTTTAGACATGACCAAAGTAACTGAACAGGGCCATCACAGTGTGGTATTGTGCTGAGTTTCCACAGTGATCGTGTGTGTATACAGCCTAAATTCTGACTTTGGGAATGACTGCTTGACAGGTCAACAAGGGAGTTCAGACGCACGTCACACTCTGCATCCAAAAATGCAGTGCATGCTTTCTGCTCGAGAATTTGACCTTGTGTGGCCAAATCCCTTAAACACAGCAAGGCCAGAGTGCATCAACTTGCACCATAGAAGCACTACTACGGTAAGAACCAAATACAGTATCTCCACTTAAAGGCAGAGGCGCAGAACCTCACAAGTTGGCAACATGAGCCGACCCTCTCAGTATGGAGCTCCCATCGAAGGGCAAAGGTCTGAGGAAGCAGGCCACGCTACGACTGTGTTAGGGACTCGGTGAAAGGCTAAGGTCACAATGTGAGGAAACATTGACATCCATCCAAACTTCTGTGCATACATGTAGCAATCCATGACCTCTACTACACCATACAAGGAAGCTCTTGAGCAACGAAGAGCGCAGCATAAACATCATAAATCATTTAAGAAGATGATAGTGAAAGGGCTCGGTCAGAGGAGAGGACAAGGAAAAGGGCAGCAGTTTATTTTTATCACAGAAATAGCAAAGAAATCAATACTCACTAGCAAATACAAAAAACACAGATAATGAGGGATGATCATTTCCAGCTTCCTCTGTATTTCAAAAGGTTTCTTTAGCAGAACATGGTTTGGACTTCCACAGCAGCCGGGGAACATTATGCCTTGATAGAACCAGTAGGTATGAAGCAAACTGAAGTAGTGTTAAGAAGTAGGAGAGCTGTATTGGATACAGCTATGAACATTAGCCTCCCATACAGCATTAAACCTCCTACTGGTTGAGCAAGGATGACTAAGGATGACAGGGATGCATAATGTGACTTTCATTAATGATATGCTACAGGCCGGAGGCTGAGGCAGGCCAAGCCCAAATTGAAAAGTGCTGAAGCATAACTGTGTCGGATGCCCAGTTTCCTAGCCCCATAGTCCGACTGATTGAATTCCTGCCTCACCCAGAGAAAGAATTCCTCAGCTTCCCCTATTCCCTTATCAGCAGGTGGGTTTGGCTGGTTGACTTTCTAACTAACCTGCTATGAACTGCAACAGTCATGTTAGTAAATGTTAATGGAAAAATAGCCCACAATCAATGGCAGAGTAAAGTAAAAAAATATATATATGCATGTATATTTAACTTTACTCTAACTAGCCGTGTGACGAACAGACGGCATATCGTCATGATTTAATATCAATGTAAACAATCATGGGTTATACATTTATTTATTATCGATGCCAGCTGTCAGTGAAGCACAGAACATGTTTAAATGTTTATTTTGAGGTTTTTAAAATGTTTTCTTTATACGACAAGGTGCAGGGTTGGGCGAATGGATGAATATATCTGCTATCAGTGATTGGCAGGGAACGCCAGCGGTTGTTTTTTTAAGCAATTTTTTTCTTGTGTTATTTTATCTAGCTAATTTAATGGCCTGCCCCCTAAGAGCAAGTATGAGCCACTGCTCAGCGGGCAAAGACACACAGTGGGGAAAAACAATGTGTAGAACCGGCATATTTTCCCATCAGACTTTGTGAATTGAGGGCGATTTTGCATTTTATTGACGGTATAGAGACAAAGATACGGGAGGAGAGAAAGGAGTATGACATGCAACAAAGGTCCCGAGGCTGGAATCCAACCTGGGACGGTAATGTGGCATGCGCTGTAACCGTTCGGCTACAAAGGCGCTCCCTGAAAAGGTTTATTTTGATTTGCTATATGGAAAAATTATTTTAACCAGTTCTGCTGAATATGCATATATGCATATCATGAATTTTTATCCCCAATTATAACTACTGTAGCTTAATTTCACATACCGATCAAACTACCTGCTGTTGTCTGTAGCTGTTCACACATCTGCGTAAAAAGGTCAGAAACTCGAGGTATGAAGATGTAGTGCGATGCACACTGAGAGACCAGAAAAACTGTTTGCATACATGCAATGACGGGATAATTTGAGGTGTGATGCTGTAGGGGGAGGACTGTAGCTGCTAATTAGAGGTAGATTCTAATACAAAAGGCTCTTCTCCAGCATGGCGGGGCCTTGTTAGCTGACAGTCGAACCTGAGTGCTCCGGCTGAGGGGTTGGCTGGCTGCTGCAGAGCTGTCTTCCTTCGTTGACATCGATAGGGGCTCCAAAGGAGGGTGAGGAAACAATGGTGTTGACAAGCAGTATCAGACCTAGCAGCATGAAGGCAGGGCCAAACGATTCCATTTCCCAGCCAATTCCATTATCAGGACACACAGACTTTACTAATGCCTGAAAACAAACAATACACAAGCATCCTTCTAATTAAGCCCTTGAGTAGCGCTGCTTAGTGCACCGGCATATCTGTGTTGGATGCATGCGAACAGGCTGATTGGATTCATCAGCACTTTTAATGTGCTCCTGTTTCCTCCCATAGGCCTCTAGAAGACTCCTGGCTGAATTCAATGGCCCATCCAATACATTTCATGTTTAAAGCCCTGAGCGGCAGATTGGGGTCTTGAGGCTGTCATTTATTTCTTCAGGAATACACAATCTGACAACAGCGCATGGTGATGACAATGGGCTGAACAAGCATGCCAAAAATGATTATCTCTATGTATTGTGATGCAAAATATTGTGGTCCTGATTTTGCACAATCATAAGACTCCGTTTTAGTAAACAAATAAAGTATTTTTTAATCTTTGTTTGCTGTATTAAGATATACCTGACCTCAACATATATTTTTGCCTTTTAGTCCAGGTCCGGTTCGTGTTCACATTGGCTTTCTACAAACAAACCAACGGGACTTAATAGAGATGTGAATTCAAATAAGTCCCAATGTTATTGCATTCTCAAGAGGTTAAAAATGAGAGCAACAAGTTATCATTCTACAGAGGGCCTCTGTGTGTTCAGAAAGATAAAGATGTTAATGACCAAAGGCCGAGAGAGAGCGAGGGGCCAGAGAGAGATTAAAAAAAGTGAGTGAAATAGCCTCAAAAGGGTAATTTTGTAAAATGCTTGAAAGAGAATTTGACTCACAATACCCCGAGGTGATCGAAATTAATTAAATCTTGGAAGGCAACACACATTCATACTGTCCGCTCTTTTCTAGAATGAAGCAAATTAATGAGGTGATAACCTAAGAACTCTCCTTGCTTTTATTTTGAATATGACTGTTCCCTTTAAGGCTTCATTTGATGAGACAGAGATGGATATACATAGCAGTGAGGATTCATATCCTGCCAGCCTGTAATTCTTTGCTTTTCAGTTAATGAATTGTGCAGTTCCAAAGCTCGAGTCTGCTTGAGTGCATGAATTGAACGAAGGAAGTTTTGCCCTTTCTTGAAGGATATTATTGCATCAGGGCAACAGGTAGGCCTACATGTGTAAGGAACACTGTAATACACAATTCATAGAGAAAAGAGAGCATCTAATGCTACCAATAGTCTAAAAAACATCAGAAAACACTCAACTATGTGGCTATGGTAAAAGCTATTTCAGAAAAATTGGAGCAGTCAAGCATCTTGAGCATGTACTTAACATGAAAAGACTTTCCTCATCCATTTAAAGCCGTGTTACTGTAAGTACTCTTGACCCTCCATCAAGTAGTTCTACTTCTGTCATTTTTCTGAAGCACAATGAAGCAGCTTCCGCTTCCTCACAGGCATTTCCTCAAGGTTTGCCCTCAAGTTCAACAACCTCTCTCCAGCACATCTTCGCAAACAGTGCCGAGCAGAGGATTGGACTGTGTGAATCAGTGCAGCTAATGTTTAGAGGAAGCACACGCCACAAGGAACTTACAAAATGTATCCAGCAAACTACCTGAAACTAACGAGTGTTTGTACAATGTATTGTGTATAATTGCCCACAACATTCTCTTCTGGAACAATAAAAAGGTTTGGATTGAATTGATCCACTCACATACTGTATACAATATACCAACAAAAATGACATGACTGGATAAACAAGGTCCCCGGAAACAATGCAGGGCAATCAATAGGAAACACTGTACGTGGAAGGAATACATCTTTAGATCTGTGAGAGCCTGTCCACTGGATCCTTTTTGTCTAGTCAATAACTATAATACCATAGAAGCCCCAAATACAGTACAGTAAGTATGTTGCTAACAAGAAAATTGTGTTCGACTCCCCCTCCTCTTTTCCCATCACACAAATACAGTATGAACGCCTAACACCCAGGAATGTGGAAATCTAACCTGACCCCACTATGGCTTGTGGTTAAATTAGAGTTCAGTGTTTTAAAGGGGCACCTGAACCGGTCGCCCTGTATGCGCTGGAATGGACTGAGAGAAAGTTGCCAATTTCCTCTCACGGGAAACTGCAACCTTTTCAATAATAGAGTTGCCTGCTGCACACTGAGTGAAATGCAGGGTTGGATTCAAGTTCTACATAGGCAACCCTAACCTTACTGCATCTCAAGTTTAACATGCATATTCAATCCAACTGCGCTAATACCTTTTATTAAATGTACCGACCCTCCCAAGGTGCCTGTGGACTGCAGGCAGGGAACGATATGGATACCCTCGTGCTGTGTCAGATACTGTGTAGGTTAGAGTGATTATGCTAAAGGTCAGGGTCTTTTTGTACCTTGGTGAAGGGGGAATGTGATAACAATACTAATCTCAAACAAGTCTCATACTGGCCATACCATATGCGGTGCATTCCTCCTACAAACAATGGAGAAAGTGAGAAGAAATAACATGTACTTCTGGTAGTGCATGCAGAGCTGAATAAGTCCAAAAAAAAGAGAACAGATCAGATCAATTAAATCTGTTCTCACAAGATATACACTCTTATAATGACAGCAGAGTATGCTGTGCGCTGTCAGTCGGTGTTAAAAGGTCTCCTCCTACACATAAACACCACACATCTCTCTGTCTGAGTACTGCTAGAAGAGATCAGGCCGGTCCTCCCTCGCTGCACTATGGGAGAGATAGTGTAGATAAAAGAGGGCGTTTAAGCTCTGCCACTTGTGGAGGGGTCTCATCTCCAGCCTCAGGTGGTGTTCCAGCGCACAGCTAAGATTGAAGGCGAATCACAGACACTGCTCGAGGCCAAGCTGCTTTCTACAGCAGTACTGGTGTTGTACACTTATATGCATGCAGGCACACGGGGAGAGGGAAAGAGATAGAACGAAGACAGAGAGGGAGGACAGTAAACAGAGAGGAGAAGAGGAGGAGGGAGGGAGGGGAGGATAATAGCTTTATCCATCGTAACACAAAAATGCAGACACTTCATGGGATGCCTCCTAAAAGGTAGAAAAAAGAAGAACAAGAAACAAGGCTGATACAAAACACATAGGCAAAAGGGTAACTCCCTTGCATTCAGCAAGAGGTTCACATTTGATTTCAAGCCACACACAAGTCTCTATTCCTTCCTTCCTCGCTCCTTTCCTTCCAGGCAGACAGACGCACAGACAGATAGAGTGTATCTCTTCATTCCCGGACACACATCCTGCTGGCCTCTGTGCTCTCTACAAATCTCCGACGGAAAAAAAAAGTGCCAGCAGTAATTCCATTGCTCATTATTCTTCATTACAGAAGAGAAAAGCACCCAGGGGTAGATCATATTTGCTGTTAACTAAAATTTCGGAGACAATTAGCTCAGGTTGTTAAAATTAATCATTGTTACAGCCATAATCTCTGAGGCCAGGAGAAACCCCAGCATTTATGGTTTGTTTATTTGAGTGCCTCCTGTGGATATCGACCCGGCCCTGTTGTAAACTGTAGGATAAGGCCTTCTGCGATCGTTGGCTGGATTTACTTTCTGCACAGGGATGAGCCATCCAATTGTGACCTAGATTAGACACACAGAAGATGGGAAACACAGACTCTCTCCATATAATGATAACAGTAGGTATATCTGAACAAACTTCTTCTCATTTCTATATTGAATCATATGACAATTTCAACAGTTTTCCTCTGTGTTATGAGGATAATGGTTATGGCTGATATCAATTGTTACTGTGTACATGGGGGGACATGAATCGGAATTTCAGCCATTACTTTGTCTTCAAAACCCTTAGAGCAGCACTCGACACTGTTTTTGCTGCTTGTTGTCGTGCCCTGAATGATTGGCTGTAAACATCAGAGGCTCATACGATCCCATAGGAAGCTCTGTAACGCTAATCTCAGCAGTCTCTTTTTCACAGTCTAAGTAAAACACGCCTTCTATGCATTTCATTTTCCACTATCTTCCTTCAATGCTTTTTTTTTTTTTTTTTTTTTTTTTTTTTTTTTTTTTTTTTTTTTTTATCTGTAGTGCTTTGTGCTCAACTAGATCCTGAATTCGGCTTAAATTAGTTGGCCAACATTCTTTTTAATAGGCCCTGTGGTCTGCCTCTTAGCAGTGAGCAGAAACTAATAGCCCTGGTCACACTGCATGACCATTTTTTATTTATTTTTTTTTCGTTCTCAACGTTCTCGAGTCATGAGATGGGCACTCTCTCTTCAAAGACAAAGTATTGCAGTTGAGATCACAGTGCAGATGTATGCCGTTACGGTACATTTATGGTTGGTCATTTGCATTAAACGTTTGCCTGTTCTTTGTTGGGAGATACGACACCTTAGAGACATATGGCAGAGCGCTCTGCAGATACAAGCATGAATATCCCAAACCTGAAAAGGCATACCACACATGAATATGCACACAAGCACACACACTTGCTAGGACCTGGGTTAGGACTCTGAGGACTTAGGTAATACGCTGTATAATACCCCCCATCACTGATCGGGAGCATCTGCAGCAGGCAGACTCATTTAGAATGGATGTGCTTCAGGCATAAGGAATTCTATTATTGCCCTCAAAAAAACAAGTATCTATATGGAAATTTCTCTCTGCCTAATATATGGGTCTGCTGGCTGGTTACATGATAATCCCAGTGTAATTAATGGTTCCTCCACCAAAGGGCTGATTAATGCAGAAGTAGGCAATGAGCATATATGGATTTTTTAATGCCAACTATTGGAATATTTAATGGACATGTAGGTAAACACGCCTGTTCTCCCACGGGCATTAGATCGACCACACACGTGAGATTTAATTGTTGCTCACTTTGTTGTCCAAAAGCCTCCAATGCACAATAAGTACATAACTGCAGGGAGACTTACACTGATTTTACAATAAAATGACTCTTTCATTTTGATTATAATAGAAGTAAACAAACTCAAATCCTAGCCAAAATGACTGATAATTATCATCCATGAAGCCATGCAGACAAAACATTCACAGAAGAATACGAAAAAGAGGAAAAAGGTAAGACATAAAAAGCCACAAAAACATTGGTGTACTATTTAAATGGGTCTTTTCTTACCATTTCTTTAATGTCTTGTCTTTCCGCCTTGTATATGTTATGTAAATCATATTGTTGTCGAAAGGTGCTGTACAAATAAACGTGCCTTGCTTTTAAAAAGGTAGTGGGAGAGGACAAAATAAGCTTCCAAAATGTACTTCCACTAACAGAGTGAGAAGAAAGATATAGTGCAATAAAATATAAAAGTATCTCCGTGCAAATTAAAAAATATATATAAAGCCAGAATTTATTTTTGTATAGCTATTGTTCAGAGCAAGAAAAATGTCATGAACTGTTTTAATTATCAAGTCACACAATTTTAATGAGCACTTTTTAAATGCTATGGTTGATAGTTCTTATGGTACAAGAGTCCCCAATTCAACAGAACCAAAATACTCGAGTGTCGACGCTCTGCTCACAACACTGGCAAAAAGCTCTCTATGTAGCTGCCTAGTAAGAGTAGAGCAATGCTACAGTATGTGAAAGTATATTAAGGAAAACAGCCTGTTCATCTTCATTACTTGCTGGGAAACTTAGCAAATTTCTCACCCCCCAGGTCCATTCTCTCCATTTTGCCATCTCACTCACCCCCACCTCTTCATCACGCCTCTCTCTCCGTCTGTTATTAGCAGTTCTTTAATAATGAACCCAACAGGCGTCCTCTTCATTAGGCAGGCAGGGGGAGAGAGGCCAGCGAGCCTGGCTGACCCTGCTACACTCTCCTCATTGGGGATCTGGCAAAGGAATTTTAATAGGAGAGCAACGCAGGCAGGCAAGTCAGTCCAGAAGACACACTGTGCATGCCAATCTGAGCTGACCAACCAGCGTGAACACAGCAAGTGTGCTGCGCTGCAAGCCTGACAGTCTGTAACAAGCGTGGGGGAAGGAAGGGAAGACGGGAATGGGATGAAGGAAAGTGGGAAAGCGGTGTTAAAAGGGATCAAGAGGGACAACTCTGAGGTACTGAGCAGCTATTCAGGTGAGGATGGAAGGCCGGGGTAACAAGGGCCTGGTGGCAAACTGAGACATCCCTTGTGGTGCTTATCATACTGATGAAGCAGGTAGGGTTCTTGTTAATTGCCTTATTATTTATGCTTAACCCAACACTTTATTATGAGAGGAAAATATGAAAATGCAGATGCAACACAGCTTGATAATCATAATCTGAGGAAACGTCACTGGTGGATATCTCCCTCAGGAAACAGAAGGAGCTGTATTTCATGTCCCCTAAACCAGCCACATGAGTACAAGCTACATAAAAGGTGTGAGCTTGCAGTGGGCTTTTAGAGCTACTCTGCTGGGCTGGGTAATAAACCATTCACTCTCTTCCTCCATGCTTAAACAGTCTGCCTTTGAGCTACACTTTATATCACCCATTTTAAAATTCCCCCTGCCCTGAATAGCACAGGTGATTTGTTGTATATTCACCGCTGGGCCGGTGGATTTTCTTTTTTTAGATTCTCCCCGCCGTGGTAATTGCCACGTCGACCTTGATGCAGATAGGATAAATGAAACATATCCTCTGTCAAGTCTCTGCCATTAGTAGGTCCACAGAATTACCTCACTTCCTCTGTGATCTCTGTAAACATTTCTGATTCAGGGCATGCCCACCTATTCTGCAACGCTTTCCAAGACTATCTGAGAGAGCGCTCACACCGGCGCCTCATTGCAAAAGATACTGTATGTGTACCTAGCCCAATACCTCAACCCATTTTCACTATAAATTGCGCACAACAAGCTTTCAGCCAGGAGCAAAACAGCTCCTCTGGGACAAGCTAAGGCTGTTTGATAAACCAAAACACTTTTTTGAGATTTTGAGATCAGAGAAATGACAGGTTAGAAGTACATAAAAAATGTGCAGCCCAAAATAAAGTGTTTTATATAAATTCACAGGGACTGGGGAGTTATAGCAAAAGAGTATATGTTACGCAAAAGTTAAAGTTTTGTTTGATTCCAAAAACAAAACAATATTGATACTTTAACTCTGAGACGACCAAGAGTTGGTTGTCCAGGTCCAAATAAATATTTGTGTTTCTCTCTTCTGCCTTATGCCTGTCAACTGTCTCAGACTGCAGATACAATTAAATGTTTCCTAAGCCCCGCCTCCCTTAGTTACTATTGCTATGCCCGCTTTCCATTTTACCACGCCATTTATACCACTTATCATGATAATGGTGGCAGATTTACCACTTAAAATTCGTAGTATTTATTTCTTTTTAACAATAAGTCCTCGATTTCAGACAGACAATATCAAGCTTCTCACATCTGAAAAGACAACTGTCGCTAATGTTAGCTTGATGAGTTGGCTCAAAAAGTCATCTTAAAAGACGAAAAAAATCAAAAGGACTGAGGCTAAAGCAGCATTGTGCTGGTATTGCTGGTATTATAAAAACGTTCCTTTTCTTTAGATATTTCAAAACAGGATGCAATAACAGTCCACAAAGAAACCATATACCACATTTTCAAAAACAATAGTCATATATCTGCCGCAGCAGCACACATTTACTTTTTTTTTTTACAAATATTCAAATGAAGTCAATAAATCTGCAGGGGGAACAATAACAATACACAAAACCAGAAAGAGCTAATAAAAATAAATCACCCCTCTATAAACAAATTCTCTTTGACTCCGTTCCATTACTGAGTATCGACTGTGTTTTCACATCAGAATATGGACTAAGTCGAGCTCTGGTAATGCAGTTCTATATGGGGCATTTTTAGCACTGACAGCAGCTATATTTCAGATTAGATCACACCGAAAATCCATAAATACATCACTTGTAATTGTCCACAGCCTGTCAGTGCCACAATCCCAATCTGCTTTGTCATGTGTGGAGGACAAAGACCTTAATGAAGAGCATGGTACTCGGCCTTCATATTGTTCTCATTTCTTGCCCTGTCAGCTTTGCAAATTAAGAATGATGTTCCTATTGGTCTTGCAGTTTATTTGTTGCAAAATGGTTGATTTAGCTCCAACTAACACATGGTGCACAGCTCCTCCCATTAGTCACAAGGCAGTAAATACTGTAGTAAGAGCTGTTCTTGAAAGAGAGATATGAGAAGTGGGTTGAAAGAAATGAAAACATTTGAACGGTTTCATTTTCCATGAGGTATCGGACTCCTGATAAAAAATGACACCTACCAGTCTTTTAGAATGCCTGAAAGCTTGGAAACAACTTCGAGTACTTAAAATAAAAAGGATAACAAACATTCAAACAGATGTTACCATCCTTGCATCTATTAAGTGGGACATTATCCTGCACTATGGTAATGACCCTGGCACAGGTGCTGATGAAATCTCCCCAATTTATGAATCACCCAAGCTGCGGTATCTCTGCACAATCAACAATGTGATCTCGACGGCAGACTGTGCTGGTTGGTCATCAGAGGCTTTGAAATTGCATTCTAAAAACAAACTTTGATTGTCTTGGCCAGATGATATAACTGCAAATTGTGAGTTACAAGATGACGGAGACCTCATGGCATCACCAGCAGCACATTATGCCTTTGGAGACTGGCAGTAGTCTGTCATGTTGGGACAGATGGAGGTGTGGGAAGGGGGTAGGGTCACCCTATTCTACGAACCAACACCAAGCACAAAACTTCCGTCATAAAACTAATTCTAAACATCAATTGTCTTTGCCATTATGTACTGCAGTCGGTCATGATGTGGGGCATGTTGACTTTTACAACTATGTAATAAAAAAGTAGTTTTTTAAGCTCTACCCTGCAAATATGGATATTCTGAGTAATTTATGAACATTTCACATGCTTTACTTTCAACTAAGCCCTTTATTTCTGACGAATGCATCAGTGTGAAGTTTTATCAAGCTGTACTGTATATGAATGATTCATAACTACTGTATTAGCGAGCAGCATTAGGTAGCCTAAAGGAGACAATCATTTTGTGAATGACATTCTTTCACCCAAAGTGACAGAAGAATTTAAACTCGTCACTGTGCGTGCGCGAAAGACTCCACATTTGTATAAACATGTGCGGGCGCATGCATGCAAGTGCACGGGTGTGTGTTAGTGCACATATCGTCCACGTGTCACATCCAAGTCTCATAGCGGTTCTGATGCATCAGATTACCCCATCAGAGCCTGCTCGTCCAGTGAGGCCATCAGTCCGAAACTAATCCTACTTTGATGAGCCTAGCTTCACAGGAAAAGCACTGACATTTCGCACTAAGGCCTTCTCCCTTTCCTCCTGCCACGCACGGACGGACCTCGGCTCCGGTGAGATGCTCTTTCATCCCGACCTTGGTGAGATGAGGGTCTGGATTCAGATGACTGGTGGATTAGATGGCAGCTCACAGGAGACAGAGAGACTGATGTCTGAGAGAAAGACTCAGGAGACACGGCTTCAAGAGCAAAGCGAGACGCGGCCCAGGTCCGGGGTCAGGGTTAGTTAGTAGACTCAGAATAGCTTTTGGTAAAAAGGCAAATTGTTTAGTCACCAAAGTTTAGGTTCAACTGCCATATGAGCCATGTGTTGTGACAGTGCCCCTAAGGAAAATCCTTAACATCACTCACTAAATATAACCAAAACACTGTAGACATATATCATCAGTGATCGGTCGCAGGCAGCAGTGCTCCTGACATGCTGCTTGTCCAACAATGGTGTTCAAAAGAAAAGATACACTAAATTATATTATATAAACTGAGAAAATACAGACGAAATGGTATGCACAGATTACACAGACAACAAATGACAATAAAAATGACATGTCCTATGGAAAGGTAGAAGGTACAGTAAGTGTTTAAATAAACAAACTAAATTAAAATAAACCTGTCATATTTATCTAGCGAGTTAGGTTTGCCATTTAAAACACATTAGGGAGAGGCACTTAACATCAACATGCATGACACATTAAATTCCAATCAAATAGAGTTCCATCAACCCAAGTGTGAACCAATAATTGCTGCTTTGTCATTACATTAAGATAGAGCAGTTCTTAAAGTAAGTCATTAATGTACAACCTACGTTGGCTTTTTGCAAATACTAAATCTATCCAAACTCACAAGAAATCAACCGTCAATGCGAAATGAAACGATGAAATGTCGAAGCTTCTGATTATTTTTATTTAATACAGCCCAGAAAACACTTTAATGTGCCCATGTATGCCACAAAAGCAGCTTGCATGGTTTTAACGTCCATCCTTGAACATTAACCAAGCAGAGCAAAACAAAATACTCGAAGACTGTTCACAGAAAAATACAAACGTACTGGAAAGAAGTGAAAAACGTGTTTATGTCTATGATCAGCTAGCAACTCTCACTTGTTATAGTTTTAGACTTTTGTAAGAAAATGTTTTTGAAGCCTTCAGATCAGTGGATTTATCATGTGAAAGAAATTAAATGAATGCAACTATGGGTTGTAAAATAGTAAAATCTGTGATTACTTACATACCGTCAGTCCATAATTAACTTTTCGTTGAATATGGAGCACAGACAAAAGGCCAGATTTCTAACTAGAACGGCGGAAGAGAGATCATTTATCCCAACACAATTGCATTAGCTCGTCGTTTTCAAAGTCCTGCTGATTACTTATAAAGCACTGCATGGCCAATTTCCTGTTTAGATTACTGAGTTATTACAGTATTTCCCGACTTAACTCAACACTGTTAAATCACAGGTTTTCTTAGAAGAAAAAAAACCTACCCGTCTATAGAACTAGACTGCAGACGAAATGTGACCATTTGTTAGCTTTTGGTGCTTTGTTTATTTAAATTGTGCAATTTGTCTATCTCTAGTGTCTGTTATTTGTGCATGTTAAAACTTTTTAACTGTTGCCTTGGGAAACCAAAGCTGATTAGCTGATCTTGTTGCTTTGGAATAAATGGGCTCATTGGATGCAAACAGCTTGTTTCTGAATGGTTCAGAATGAGCTTTTTGAAGAAAAAGAAAAATGCACTCTTTGTTTTTCCAGTAGATATTTTGTCATAATGCATTTGTATATTCAATTCTACTGGAAAATCAGCCGTCTTCTAGTTTCTTTTCAATACAACTATGTGAAAATATTATGTGAAGCTTATATTGTGTATAGGGCTGGGCGATAGACATAATATTTTATCCCGATGTATGTCATTTCATATCTCGGTAACAAAAAATATCAAGATATAGCATGTTTTCTGGTAATTCAATACATTAATAATAGATGAATTAACCAAATGGTAATGCCTATATTTGTGTGAGGTAAATAATTGACAAATAAAAAGTTTTTTCTCATTAAATTAAGAACTTAAGTGCAAAAATGAACACATGCAGAGAGAACCCTTTACTGAGCTGTATGCACTATTGAATTCTGGGTAATGAAGCTTAAAGGCTGGAGAAGCTTGTGACTGGAGGGTTGTCAGTTGGAGTCCAGTTTGTTAAGCACATTAAACTGTTATGTAAAGTGTGAAGTAAAAACAAAACCACAATTATCAGAGGATATTCAGTCAAAATAAAAATAAATTTCAGTTAGTATGTGCTTGTTATTACCAATTTAGATAACATAATTGTGTTATCATGGTATCTCAATATATGATTTCCTCCTGATATGCCCTCTGTTAGTACACAGCTACTAACCTGTAGTGTTTGTCCTCATCTAAGTCTTGTTGTTTATCACCTCTTGACTGTCAATTACAAAAAAAAAACTGAAAATCAAATGTTCAATAACCAAACAATTTAAAGAAAAGTCAAAAGATGACAAAAAAAAAATAGATGTCAATAGATGTCACAATAAATGTTGCATTTTGTGAGGGAGCAGCAAATTCAGCCTTCGACTGTTGTGTAACGGACATCTCATGCTGAATATCCCACCAAGTATAACCAGGTAATCACACTGTGCTAACCACATTACACAATAACACCACTGCTGTGGATACTGTAATACAAGGCGAAACCTTATCGCTCTCAGAGCACAGGATCAATATCTTCATATACAGCTTTCAGAGGCATGTTACTTTTATGAACTTAAAGCTCTACCGTTGCTTCTCCCTCCACTCCAGTAAATGTGCACTGCAGACTTGACTGATTTAAGAAATAATAAAAACCTAACAACTGGACGGCTATTGATTTCCCTCAGCAGAGGCGGATCAAGAGGTACATTTATGATCAGACAGGGTGCAAGAAATTATACCATAGTACAAACCCGCTATTGATTGGACGGAACGGTCTGAACTCTTAGAAAGTTAACCACTGTGTACGTAATTTTGCAATTGTGCTGGCGAGAGGAGGGAGAGGAGAAGGAAACATTACAGGCAGACAAATGGGACTGAACTGTGTGGTATATCCAGGGAAACTCAACCAAAACTCAGAACTTAATCATTCCATTAATGTGAATGAGAGCTCATCCATCAATTAGATTGATCGCACACGCTTGCATCACCACGAGTCAATAATTCTAGATATTTTCTGTCACTGCTGATAATTATTTGCATAAAAAAATAGCATAGAAAATTGGAACTATAAAGCATGTTGATATGTGATGAACACATTTTATGTACTGGATTTAACTTAAATGAAAACAAGTGTGACTCAGTAAATCTGTGCATGTTAGGGGGGGGGGGGGGGGGGGGGGT
>CALSBV010012213.1:12529384-12553774 GCA_943590825.1 Bovichtus diacanthus
GGGGGGGGGGGGGGGGGGGGGGGGGGGGGGGGGGGGGGGGAGTCCTGCTGGAAAACTGCAGCAGTACATCTGCATGCAGCTGTAAACAAGCCAACCAGGATGTCACAGAGCGATGCAGGGACAGGTGGGAGGACACACAGGGGGAGACGAGTGAAGAAAACTTTAAATGGGGGGGATGATGATGATGATGATAATAATAATAATAATAATAATAATAATAATAGGGAATATTACATACACATACACAAAAAAATTATATATATATATATATATAATATATACTGTATCTATACACATACATACATACAGTATATATCCATGCATGCCCAATATTTATGATATTCATTATTATAGATGTATGCAGTCTCACAATCAAATTGAATATTATATTCCTATATGTAACATTGCAGATGCCGGATGCTGTCAAAATGCCATTTAATTGTGACTTTAATATTTGATGAAGCACAGGCTGCAGTAGCATTTGAGGTATGCCAATAATGATGCAGGACTTCTACAATGACTACACGTCAAATTTATTTTTTTTTTCCTCCAGCAACTGAAGCTCCAACATGATAAACACAAAGTGATATTTTGCATAAAACAAGATTGACTTGTTTGGTTCATTAAGCAAGTGAACAGGTGAATAAGTGATTAATTGAATAAACAAATGACTCGGCTTTGTGGAAAGAACGCCTCCAACACCTCTTGCCACAGCAAGGTGCGTCACTGCCTCTCTCTGGTGCTGCAAGGAAGCACACACCTCAGTAAGAAGCAGAGTGCTTCCATCCTCTTTATCGTCCTGTATCACAGCTGAACTGCTCTCTGTTGTCACTTCAATTGCAATAAAAGCCAGAGTAAGAATTTTCCCTTTTTGCATATCCAGCTGCAGTAACCTCAGTAGAGGTCAGAGCAGGAAACTGATGCCCATGCAGCAGGTAAATTCAGTGCCTTGCTGAGATTTCATGGTGACTGGACGGACACAGAGTCTGTTGCAGGAGATTTGACAGTCTGCTTTACAGAGTGCTTAGCTCATCTGGAACAGCAGCAGAACCTCCTAATCAGGTCAACTGAGTCATCTGCTACATTGGAAGCTGAGAGCAGAAACTGATTCTATATCAGCTCTACCTGTCGTCACTGAGGCATCTGATTAGTGATAATGAGGTGAAAGGGCCCATATATCCAAAACACGCATTACGGGACCAAGGCGTGATGACGTGAATCTGATGCACGAGAAGGAATGTCGTCATGGATGGAGTCAAACAAAGCCATGTCTCACCACCTAAAACAATGATGTTACCACACCCTTCTCTGTGTGTTTGATAAGAACGTCCCTCGCATCCTGACAAAACTCAAGTTCTGTTGCTGTTCTTTCTGTACCACCTTCCCTAATCCACCCCACCACACACTCTCAGCTCCTGTGTCCCCCCCCTCTCGTCTGTCCCTTACTCTCTCCGTCTCCACGGACTCTCTAATGACACTTGGTCACTGTAAAGAGCCATGATGGTGCTGTTAACTGCGAGGAGGGAGGTGGTTGTCACGGTTACCTGATGCAGCATGGTGCTGGACCATCTGCCATGCAAAAGACAGCTCCCTGCTCACTGCTGTAATTACAGAAAACCCCAAGCAGCCAGAGAGCCCTGGCACACATGAGGACAAGAGGTGTGTGTGTGAGTGACAGAAAAAGAGAGAGAAATAATAGGGAGTCATCCATGTGTGTGTGCGGGTTAGTGTGTGTGTGGGACAGCCAATGGGAAAGAACGCTGAAGCTGAATCAACAGAGCTATTAGCCAATATATAAGCTTAAACAAAATGATGAAATGTATGCTCCTCAACAGGATGTCCCAATCTGAGCAGGGCAGATCAAAGAATTATTTTTAATAGATCCATCCGTTCCAGCTACAGTACATAAAGCCTGTTCCACTGCCGTTCCTTTGTTTGTTGTAACCCATTGTGCTCCACATACACCAGCTGTCAGAAACTCCCCATTGTGCTCCATTAAAACACTGGAACTGCTTCCTAACATACAGTGCAGCGAGCAAGGCAACCGTGAAGTGTACAAACAAATAAACAGCAGACAGAAGTTTCAATTAATGATATCTACACCGACAGCGAGCAAAGTTGCTTTAATGGTCAATTTGCTTCACTTTACTCAATGACATTTTGCCTCTGCACACACCTCGAAAGTGTTGCTTGGCTGAAAACTGCATTTGAACATGTTGTGGTTAATGCTGGGAACGACAGTGACTGCTGTGATGAAGGTTATATTCTTAAATGCAGTAATACATTATGTAGGTAAATATTCAAATTCAGATGCCAGCCTCGACACTCAACTGATACAGGATGCTTGTCGTCAAGGATTTTTCTCAAATCGAATTGTTAAATTAAAAAAACTTTCCTCCAAACCTGAGGTGATTTGCAGTTCCTTTGTTTTTCCTGTCGTCGTGTTCTGTGCAAAATTAACATTCACAACCTTTCTGCTTTGACATTATGTCTTTGATCGATTCATTAGGCCTCCTGTTGAGCTACGCTACAGTGAAAGTTAGCTTTCAAAACTGCATAATAAGAGTGGACAATGAAATCAGGAGTGAAATGTGTATTTTAGTTCTTCAAACACCAGACCAGTATGTTGCATTTTCCAAAGAATAATTGTGTCATTTGTTTTTAATGACAACCAACTTTTTTTGATTAAATAATGCTGTGGAATAAAAACTGTGTTTTGATAAAGTGCTAGTTTAGTTTTATGATTCATCTGTTATTCATACAGTAAGTTTATTAGACTCCACACCCTTTCTACATTATCTATTAAATATTCTGCTGCATAAGGCACAGTATTGGTTGACATGCCTCTCTCCGCCTGGATGATATTGATTATTTTGGGGCCATTTGTCTAAGGGATTTAGACGGGCGATGCAGTAGACTTATTTTGTTACATCTACATTTTTGATCAAGTCCAACAAGGAAAATATTTTAAAAAATATTTGGGAGGATAAATCCAATTATTTTGGCCTGAGAAAGATTTGTCCCACAAGGCGCCATTTGTTAAGCTCCACTTAATGGGACTATAGAAACTATAGAAATATTAAAATGATTTCTGCAGATTGTTGATGGATGCATTACAGTAAAAACACAAACAGGGCTATAAGAATACTAACATTATATTACTCCACAGCTCAATCAGCATCACACACAGTATCTCGTCTCACGTCACTGTACACGTACAGTACTAGATGACGCCATATGTGGTCTTCGTTGTGTGAAATGCATCAAAACATATCTTCAATATCAACGCAGCACAGGCAGCAGAAATTTGACTTTTGCTTTTAGCTACATTCACTGCTACTGGACAGCCATCCAATATTGTTAATGTGACATTAAGATTTACACTAGTGTTGTCACAAACAATAACCAACAACTACTTCAACACCAGTGGAACGACCACAGTAACCACAGTAACCGCAGTAACACGGGAGCCAGTGGATTGTACTTGCAGATCCCACGTGAGATGAGCGGCTCTAACAGTGAACATTCCTGTGCAGCGACCCTAATGAAACAAATAGCAGGAGAATGAGTCTCCGCTGTGGCTCAACTCCTTGCCTTCTTGTCTCTAATCCCCTGGCATCAGCACACGGTGAGGGTGAGTGCACCGGACACTTTGGAGCAAGGATCACAAAATGTTCCTGTGGGGATGGTTACCAAGGGCAACAGCATAGGTCAGACACTGGTATCGCCGCGCTGCATTGACCGGGCAAAGGATTTGGCAAATAAACTACTGCTGCTGTACTTTTTATAATAAAGTGCAAAAAAAGCAATTAAGAACCAAATGTGGTTTAAATTGCTTGGTGATCCAATTAAAACAGAAGGCCTGCAGATAGCAGTCTGCTTCTAATGAGGTAAAATTAACACCATTAGTGTTGCCTCCTCCCTGTCTCCCATATAAGAACTTCTTTCTTTCTGCCTTTTCATATTTTTCTTCCTGTGGGCATGTCCTTTTCTGAATGTCTGTGGAAAATAAATATATGTATTTGGAGTTATTATCGCGCTCTAATTTACCGTAATGAAAGTGCTAGCTTGCACTGGCGAATGAGCCATTTTAATTTAAGCCTCGAATGCAGGCCTGCATAATAATGACCTTATTTGCATAAATCATGTCACTCCACTCGGGATTCCAATTAAACCCTTGATTAATTGCTCGGCTGACCCGTTAAATAGAATCCTTTAAGTGGTTCAACAGGCCACCAAAGCCTGTTGACTGACACACACACACACACACACACACACACACACACACACACACACACAAACACACACACAGACAAACACTCTGAGAAGTGTGACACCTGCATGATGCAGAGTGAAAAGCCGAACTCACCGAGTCAAAAGTCAGTTTAGGAGAGAGACGCTTGTTCCCCCGAGATAATGATATCACTGTCACTGGTTAAGATGAAATGTTGGTGTGAGACAACGTTTTCTTAATTCTCTGTCTGTGCTAGAACGATCATCTTTTGGATGGCAGTGCAGAGTAGGAAAAATTCAATTTTATACAAAAGAAAGCATAAAAAAAAACTGGTTTACACAGATTACACTGTGATTTACTCCTATTATCCTCAACAAATTAAGGATGATGCAATTAAAAAAAAAAAAAAAGACTAATCGTGCACACGTACCACTTTGTTTGCACGACTGTGAAACACAGTTGTGGTCTTGTAGCCGCTGCCTTGCTATTTACTACCGTTTGTGCCCCTTTTTTTTTTTTCACGTAAACCCTTATAAGTGCTGCTAGGATACGGCTTCACTGTTTAAGACAGTAACAACGGCCTGAAAACAGCCGACAAATGAAGTTTAATCCTTGCCGTTTAAGCAGATGTAAATAATGGGCAGGAATTGGCAAAGCTCAACACCATGTGAAAAAGCACTGCATTTATGAATGATGTTCGGAGACGTTATTAATACAGAGGAGACAGGGCACTCCATCACGTTTGTATGGGGAAATTGTGAAACAATATGATGGTGGCGCTGATTGTCACTTAGCTGTTGTGTTTGATTGGCAAAACAGCCAATTAAATGACATTTTAACAGTGTAATAATCTTAGATGGTACCATCAGCTCCTCGCTGCGCTGCAAATTGTTTACAGTTGTTACCATGGCAACAACAACTATATGAGAGTATTGTAAACCAGCCCTCTGTTGAATACTGTCATCTCAAGTTTGTCAGGAAAAAGGTCATTGTTCACATTTTAACACCGTTTCTTCAAGGGACATGTGAATGAAAATTCGTCATAACAGAGAGAACTTGTTAAACACTTGTGATATTAAAATAAACGGGTTACGTAATAAAAGTGTGATGGATTACTGACTGTATTGCAAACACGTTTCAGGTTTTCTGCATGTTTTCAAGCATTGTAATAAACTGTATGGGGTTAGGGAGTGAATGACACAAAGCTGAAGCAGAGAGCCACATCCATCTCAGCGCTGTCTGCTCTGCCTGCTGTCTGTCTCTGGCAGCCTGACTGTACGTGACCTTTACACAACAAATCTCAGTACATGCAATGTTTGCAAATGCTGCATTTTATAATTAAACATGTTTTTCACATGAATTTCCAATTTAATATGTTTTTTTTTAATGCAATTGTTTTTATCTATAGTTTTTAGTGCTGGAACAACTAGTCAATTAATTCATTGGAGTTTATGGTAATAAAAATCCAGGTAATGATTTAATTATGAAGAAATAAAACTTGTGCTTCTCAAATGTGTTCAAATCTAGTGTAAATCAATATCATTGAGCGAAATATGAAGACATGACCTTCAACTTGGATATTCTGCTTGCATTTTGACTTTTTACAGGGTAAAAGTTTTAACGCAGAAAATAACGGCAGTTATGAAATAACCCTAGTAATTGTTTATGAATTTACTGTTCTCAAAACTGTCAGAGTTCAGTGACCTCGTTGAAGGGGTTCCGTCAAAAATCTTGTAATTTGCTCATGTAAAAGAAAAAAAAAAAAGATAAAAATAATCAGCCGACGGTGGAAGGTTTATGTGCCTGACTCCATGCTGTACCTGCTGGACTTGGCAGCGACAGGTGCTGTCATCTGACCCTCTCCTCTCTTTCGCTGGCTAAAGGCCAACCTGCCCGGGCCGAGCCAGGCACATCGGATTAATATCTGCTGGGCTGTTACGCGTCTCTGTCCTCTGCTGCCGACTGTACAGTGAAGCTGAGGCAACGGACAAGACGCATGTCAAATTACATGCACTGGTGTTCACAGTGTCTTCGAAAAAGGTGCATTTCTGCACACTACTCTTGCAATTAAAAAAATGTATTAACTCGATACATCAGTCTATTGTTCCGGTCCACGTAGTATTTCATCAGCACATTCATTCCCCATGAATTGCTCCCATTTTCAAGATACTGAATTCCTTTCCGACCTACCTGCAAGACAAGTACTGCATGTGCAAGTTTTTCCTAATCTGCTAGCCACACTGAATTTTAAGACTTTGGCCGAAGGGTGCCAAAGTGAGAATCAGGAAGTGAGAGACGCTAGTGATTGTGGAAGCCTGCAATACAGACTTGACTTGGAGGATTCAGGAGAGTTTGGCTCAATACAAAATGAGTTACTGTATAATTTCCCTTTTAATGTATTTAAATCGAGAAAATATTGCTTGTGAAGTTGCATGAAGATAAATCAGGATAAAATCAGGATGAATATGATCAAGATAGAATCACAAAGAGATACTGTTTGAATAAAGGACAGGAGGAAACGATAAGTGCATCAGTACAATATGTGTGTTTCTGCATATTGCATTCGCAGAACATCTCTCATCAGTACCTCTTGGATTTGTTCGAGTCGCAAAGCCTTTCATATTTTGTTACATGTTTGCTAAATAAAAGGAATATTTTCAGAGAAGATTTCCCCAACGAAATCCTGAGGAAGAAAGTGAGAAATTTTTTTGATTATTTTGGAATTGTCCCTGAATTTGCTTTGCTTGGCCTAGATGCATCTTCAATATCAACATCTCTACACAAAGACTCTCTGAAGCAGTCGAGGACCTCCGAGTTATCAGTCTACATGCAGTAGACTATAGCTTGCCAATTTTTTCTCCGAGAATTGTATCATGACAAAATGTAAAGCCGCCTTGGGGCCCTTTTAGGCTTCCTTCATTTAATTTCCATCTCTATTGCTCTCCGAGTTCAGTTACATTTAGCTGTGCATCACCATGGCAGCGGACACTGGCCCTTGTGTCTGACTCAGAAATCATCTCGAGCATTTCAGCTCTGACTGAGTCATAACGAGTCCCACTCTCCAGTGCTACAGCGCTGAAAATAGGCTCACTTTCCTCCTTAAGATTTCTCTGGGGAGAACGTCTGTGATCATATCTCAAAACACTCCTTTCATTCTGCAACAAACATGAACCAGAGCTAGGAATGTTTGTATCCAGCCAAGTGGAAAAAGACCGTTTTCCACATGGGCACAATGACAGAAACACACTCCTACACAGTAACTGTGCGTAAAGTGAAACAGTGCACTGTCTTTTCTTTACTATTTACTTGTATGAACCATATATAACATATCATTCAGACAACTCAGAAACGAGAGCCTAAGATGCTAATTTCATGAGCAACTTCTCCATTAAACTGAAGCTAATGTACTTGTAAGATTCTCGCTGTTTGGAGTCGTATCCTCATGATTGTTTGCACTTATTGTTAAGTCGCTTTGGACAAAAGTGTCAGCTAAATGAACTGTAATGTAAATATTTACTGATCAAATACATATTTTCCCCATATTATATTTTGCGTAACCATCAGTTTGTTTTTATATGCTGCTATTAAGTTCTGTAAAAATTACACAAAGACATAAGAAGAAAAACAACTTAAAAAACTAAATAATTTAATTCACATTTCCCAAAAGAGGTAAAATTTTACCATCTAACAAATCAATATAATGCCCTGTGCAGTAGGACTTGGATTCATTTGGTGTGTATGCAGTGTGTGTGTCACATGGGTTTCTGTGACACAGCCTCCAGGCCCACAGTTCTACGAAATGAGAAGCTTCCTTTTTATTGTGATGGGAGGCGAGACAGAGGAGACATGAGGAGGGAGGGATATTTCCCCGCCTGAAATTTGTAAATGAGATTTGCTAACCCTGGGCACCAAATTCATTCTGGGTCTCACATCTAAAGAAAATAGTCATTTTTGTTCCTCATTGTCCCCGATCTCTGAAATCTATACACTCCAAAAAAAGATAATGTAACCGTCTCCATGCTGGCCTGTCACTCATCAAGACCTGTGGGTTGTTTCCTGTTACATTCTGCTGAACATCACCTGCAAATATTTATAATACGTTGATAAAATTCAGATATCAATTAAGATATTACCTGATCTGTTTTGAATATTTTACAGCTACACAGCTTACAGGCATTCCATGGAGCAAACCCTGCCTGACTAATACAATTAAACACAAAGGGGGAAATGAGAGGTGTTGATTCCTTGATGAGTGTTGTTTATGCTGTTATTGTATTATAAGTAAGTATAGTGTTGTATTAGGGCATTTGTTAATGCATTGTGTTTTGTCATGTCTTGTTGTCTCTGTCTGTTTGGGTTATGCACCATCTATGTATATTAAACATTTTCTGTTGATGCATGGACTTTAGTTTTCACTCCAAATTGTTTAGTTGCATGCATGTGATCGACGTGTGCACTACGTCCGACTTTGCTGCCTTCTTGGCCAGATCGTCATTGAAAAAGAGAAATTTATCTTTTATCTGATGAAATAAAGGTTAAATCAAAAATAAATAATAGACTCTCTGGAGTCTGTCATCGCCTTTATACATTATACCTTGTTTATGTTGTTGTATCTGCCGTCTGTAATTATGACAAGGCTTCGCATTATTATCCTTTAAACCTGTGGTCTACAACCCATATCAATAAAAATAGCAGCATGATCCAACACTTCGAAATGATCCATGTGCACACAGTACACGGGCTTTAAGAGGTCCCATACAGAATAAATGTGAGTAGCCACAGAGCACAAGCGTGCAACAAAGAGTTATCCATCTGTCCAATAAAACCATTCCATGTGCTAAAAATAGGCCCATTCAGCACAGCATAGAAAGAGGATCTGCTCTCGCTCTCCTGGCACAACAATCCCTGCTCTCAATCCACCGCACCACCCTTCCGATGGGATTTGCTAACCCTGTGAAAATGTGCCAGTGACCCAGTCTCCAGCTTTCACTTCAAGGCCTGTTAAGGTTTCCTAAGACAGTGATTAACATCATCACAAGTGTTACTTAAATCTGCTGGTGCAGGGAGATAGGAGAGGAAAGAGGTAATTACATACAAAGAAAATGCAGAGGGAAGATGGAAAGCACATACTCCGTGAGTAGAACCATAATGCCATCCATGCCATTGTTTTACAGCTAAAAACACATCTAAAAAGGTTTGTTTTGCATCTTATTAGTGTACTACCTAAAGTCAGCAAACACTGTACTAATAAGAATGATACATTTTACTAACAGGGGCTGAGGGAAATATTAATCAAGCACAGTGAAGGTCTATGCAAGTAAAAAAAGACCCGTGTGGGTTGATCGAGGTTTGGTAGAGTCTTTAACAA
The DNA here is from genome assembly GCA_943590825.1 of Bovichtus diacanthus. Lineage (NCBI taxonomy): Eukaryota > Metazoa > Chordata > Actinopteri > Perciformes > Bovichtidae > Bovichtus > Bovichtus diacanthus. The sequence continues at coordinate 12,538,987 of CALSBV010012213.1, forward strand.
TGACTCTTTACATTGCTAGATTTACTAGTTAGTCATCGACACCTAGTTAAAGTAATGTATGACTGTGGCCATTACAGGAAGAAAGGTAGGGGACATTAAACAGACTGCTTTAAAACTGCAGAGGAATAATGGAGTCAGTGGCAGGAACAGGAGAGTGTGATCGGGATTAGAAGGGAATCTGGATTAGTCAGAGAATCTGGGGCTCACGCTGCTGCTGCTGCAGGCATCGGATGACACATGCACAAAAATGCCAAGTAAGGCTGAGAGCCTGAGACAAGAAATGTGTGTGCATACCCACGTGCGTACAAGCCGTCATTTACTCTTTTTTTTTCGATTTTACAGGCTGAAAATCTTACATTGTGATTTTTACATTTTATCAGACAGAAATCCCTGGAGAAGAGGACAAGATATATATTGCCATAAACTCTAAATCATGCACTGTGTAATAGCTCTTTGCTTTAATGTCTATTTGTTAACAAAGCACTGGCATGAAGTCAAATATGTATTCTATCCTTTTAAATACAATTGGCTCATATAACAAGCAGACTAATAATACTTGAGAAATAACTTAATTACCACTTACTCTCCGCAGCGCTCTAATTATAGCCTTTACAAAAGAGCAGCAGTAATGCACTTTTAAGTGTAATGAGAGTTTATCTAATTAGGACTATCACACACAGACATAGGCAGGCATGCATGCACACACACACACACACTTACACACTGGTGAGAGAACTGTCATTCAGTGATTAGTAGTGGTGATGAAACCCTCTATTATCGTTTCATTTACCATCGCAGGGCACAGTCGGCTGACCTGTGTGCTCGGATACAGCCAGGCTTTGCTAACAGCTTTTAAAACAGTAATATCTTTATGACACAACGGTGGCACGGCACAGCGTGATACATTAGCTGGTTTACCATTTTATTTCCACAATCAGTTAAAAGCCAGAACAGTATTTTATTATTATCTGCAGCAGTAATGTCTGCCTTATACGTGTTAATGAGTGGGCAGGCGTGGTCTAACTGCTGAGACTAATAGGGATGGTCACACAGTCTAACAAGGTGTGAATGTATATATTACGTGCCCCAGGGAACATAAAAGAGGTGTTTGCTCTTATTATCTCAAAGCTAATGATGCCCCTGCGAGCCAAGCAGCCAATCACGCAGCCAGCCATCGCAGTGTTCAGCTCTTTGTTTTAAACCTCAACAGATGTACCTCAATTGGCCTGGACTCCAGTTCTGTGTTTGAGCTTGTGTGATATTAGAAACATGACTCCCCGCTGTGTTCGCAGGGTTCATGAGATATGAAAAAAACCTCTATTTTACAATAAAAAAAAAAAAAGGTTCTACATCTGGTGCGCAGGGAAATCAGAGGCCTGAGGTTGAAATTAGGTAATTTAAATATATCCTCAAGAGTTTTTCCAAGGTAGGTTCTTTTGCTTTCTCATTTTCACCCAGATAAATGTTGTGTACTGCCGTTGCCAAATCTTCAAACTAGATACATGAACTGCCTTATTAAATCATTTTCACATGTGGCCAAAAATATCATGGGACATCTTCAAACATTTTGCCAATCTTCAACACTATTTTCATGGATAAGTCATGGGGATGGTACATCTATAACATCCACAATAAAATAAAATAAAAAAACTGAAAATTCACTCCGCTGTAGTGCGGCGTTTCTAACTGCTTTTAAGAAGACAGTGATGGATCATGTTCTTCGCACTAGTAACTAATGGAGGGTTGGGATCTGGAGATAGCGTGAACCTTCTTGCGCATTAGCTTTAGTGGCTAGTGTTGCTCTTAGCAGTAGCTACTGAAGTTAATAAGGATATGTCAATTGATTTACTACTCTCATTTGCAAAAAAAAAAAAAAAGCAATTGTCTTGTTGTTTATTGCAACTTAATCTCTATAAACAGACTGCATTAATAGGCAGAATCTGTAGGCGAGGGGGGACAAGATTTCGGTATCGGAGGCGTTCTGGTTTCCGTTTAAAGTCCTAGTAGTATTGGCCAATCGCGTTTGAGCGAGCTTTGGTTGAATGCAGGCCGACAATCTGTGTGGAGAGCAAAAGACGCGGAATGCATTGGCCGAAATGCAATCTCGGAAACAACCGGCTATCGTATGATGATGATGATGATTTAGCTTTTTACTAGCTTTAAGTTAGCTTGTAAACTGGCTACTTGTGAAACAATCCAGTCGTAGACGTCGTCTCTCAACCGCAACTCCATTCTTGCATTTCAAGAATTTAAATCGGACTGTAAACGCTGAGCAGCGCACAGAAAAGGAATATCTTGGCCAAGAAATCCTCTGGCTACACTGGAATCTCCGATACGTCGCTCCTTGTTTCCAGAGGCTTTTCGTTGTCAGACCGATGGCCGGTGGGTTCTGAGATTGTTGACTGACGGATGGTTGATTCAAGTGAATCTGAATAAGACTCCTTTGTGCAGACTTGAATGCTTTCAGTGGGTGTAAAACTGAGCCTTCAGCTAGGTAAACACTTCACAAGCCACGTTCATCTGAAAACTGATCACAATACATTCAGGCAGAGCAATGTTATTCTAATACACACAAGTAGTGTGTAGTTATAAAAACTACATAACTACAAACCAAAAATGTATCAATTGACATTTATTTTGAAGAATATGAAGGTATAATTCATAGTATATTATATCTTTTCTGGATTTACACTGATGTTTTCCTTATTTTGGGTTGATTAAAACCATAAAATAAAACTAACATCTGAAGCGGTAGCTTGTCTAAACCATGTGTTTTTCTACACTAGTGGCCCCTTGAGTAATAAGGGGCCACTAATACATCCAACTAAGATTTGAAAAATTGTTGTCAAAGCTGTTATTTATTTATTTTTATGGGTTTTTATTTTATTTACAGTTGCACATTTATTTGGGCTCTGGTACATGTTACATGTCACCAATATCTCATCACCAACACTTCTCATGTGTTTCCCATCATTACACCCTGTTAAATGTTCTAAATGTTGTGTATAAGAAACATGCAATTTTCCAGCATACAATAATATTATAGGACATATTTAATGTTTTCTTTTTTGTGTTTTTAATGTTATTAAAATTTTTCCTTCCTCAAGATGATGAGGACTGCAAGCCATCTAAGCCTCATCAAAACACTGGAACATATTGATGCTAAGGGCTTGATTATAATTAATCAAACGGCATTTCTGAGTGGAAACAGATTGTCCAAATGGAAATATTTGAGTGCTTGTGTCACAACTAAACAGTGTAGCATCTGTCAGAGCAGACAGAACAGAACCGAGGTCGTCCTCCCGTGTGTAGTAGTTATTACATGTCAGGACATTTCATATATAGTGACAACACTATTGTAAGTAATTATTATTTAACTAAGACAATACATCCTTGTCTGAGAGTAGACTGTGCCGTTCTATGCTGAATTACACTCACACAGACACTAGTTTTATGGGATTTGAGTAGAAGTGTGATTGTAAGTGATAAAGTAGCACAATGTTCCAAATATAATCAGGATTATTACAAACCATTCCCATATGCAAGAACAATATTAATAAAATGGCATCATTAGCTGTCTCCAAAAGATTTAAACTATTTAAGATAAGAGTTTGTGCAACTGATCAGTAGATCAAGAGTCTTCCATCTTGACGAGTGTTCACCAGTGCTGATGTTTACAGGATCAGTTCAGTATTTGCATTATGTTTAAAGCAATGTCACTACAAGGAGAGACACAATTGTCTCTTTGTAACAGAAAAGTGACAAAGAAGGAGTTTGGAAGTAAGAGATACAGAGTACTTGTAAAACCAATGACTGTAGTGCACCAACTACTGTACCTAATAATATCCCATTTTGTGATGCCAGATAGAAATAGGCCACATAATATTAGAGTTAGCAAAACATGCAATCCACTAACATTCACTTTCAGACAGCGATTGTCAACTTGCAGAATATGTTTCTGTAATTCCACTAAACAATCCCCTATTAAACATATTGTACATAACATTTTTATGACTTTAGGAGCCACGTGAAGTGCAGTATTTTCCCAGAAATTAGAACGTTAAACATATTTTCTGGCAACATATAAAACTCTCATATAAAAATTCCACCCTGTGAAGACCAGGATTGACTACTGCTAATCTAGCACATTTGGCAATTCTGCAGTCTTCCTTGACCTTTCCTTTGCTGCCAAGTCATCACAAACAGAGAGTGAACAGTTTCCAGCCTTGACACTGACTCAGACACTATCCCCCCACAATACACATGCCCCTACACAGCTCCAGCGTAGGAGTCACACAGCAAACATCCACGGGGTGCACAATTCATTAAAAAATGAAAATGCATGGGGCTGAATTTTTATTTATTTCTTTATTTCTTTAATCACAGTGAAGGATTTTCCAGATGGCGCCCTAAACAGAGGGTTCTCGTGCTTATGTTCCCCTGCCAAATTGCTGGCCTTCAAATCAAGTTACACGTTCAACAAATATTTTACTATGAACTAACTAAATGCATAACATTTCATGGAGTTTATGGCCTTATAAATTCTCACAAATAAAAAACCGCTTTGATGCATCCCGCAACATCTTGCATCATATTTAGAAAAGAACAACAATGCGATTACCGTCAACACTGTTAATTTCTAACACATACTGTGCATATTCTCAAACAAGCACATGTAAAGATACCACCACTACAAGTCTCAAGTCTCAAAGGTGACCTCTATTTGGTGACAGAGATTCTGAGCAACTGTCAACCAAAAAGACGCATCCTGTTTATATGCCGTTTGTGTGTGTAAGGGCTGAAGGTCAACCAGATAGGATGTTGAAGTCAGGCAGGACTGGAGTCATGACTGGTGACTCTGCCGAGTCCAATGAGCCCCTTAGGTCATCTGTGTCGAGGGGGGATTAGGAGCGGTCCGTGATCCCATCAAAGCAATGTGTCACCAGCACCGTGTCTTACCACTGAGCCACACACTCCAGCGAGCACTGATCCCCTTAACTGACTCTCAGCGGGCCCAGCAACTAAGGCGAGCTGACAGCAGGGCTATTTTCAGGCAGAAATGAGCCCTGTTTGGACAGGGCCACAGATAGAGATGGCCGGGGCCCATGCCATCGCTCTCCATTAGAGAGAATGAAAAACACAGTGAGGATCCCACTTTGCCACTTTGCAGCAGAGAGCAACCTTTTGCTCACGACAGCTCCCAGAAACAGATGAGGGATAAATGTGTTGTGACAGCAGCTAATAAGGTCCTTGTGATCTGCTGGTAGTGTGTGTGTGTGTGTGTGTGTGTGTGTGTGTGTGTGTGTGCGTCCCCCCGCGCGCATGCCTGAGTGTCCATGTGTCGTCTATGTTTATACTGAGAGTATGCTTTGAACAAAGGAGTAAAATGCACTGAAGAGAGATAAATAGAGCCGCTAAAAGAGGTTGTGTCTTGATACACGACTACATGATACACATTTGACATGCTTGATCAGCCTCTCTTCTTTTGTATGACAGATTAAAGAGCCAATGGACTAAAATAGCAAGCAGGAACACAAATAAAGTCTCTACAAATAGCCAGGGCCAGTCATAAAACGCATTATTAAATAGCTTCCAGTCACACTGATTTCCTATTGTCTATACTGTTGCTGTTACTAAAGAATCGTGTACAGTTGCTGAAAAGAGCTATCTAAACTAAATGTACCACTATTACCATTTCTGCAGAGGTTCCATTTTTGTATTTCAATGCATACCACTATCACTACCAGTCCACATGTGCCTGGCAATCTTAAGTTTACAGTACATCTGAAATAGAGCAAAGGATTTAAAAAATCAATCTGTAATGCTCTTTCACATCCTCACTAATGATCATCTGGCCCCAATACACGAGATCATGGACTAAGGCTTGACCTTGGTCACCAAACTAGGAGCTAACCCAATTACCTCCTGCTCTGGACACTCCATACACAATTTATATTTACCTCACATCATGATGGGATTGCAGTACATTCCTTTCAGTGCGAGAGAGGCACATGTTCTAAAAGTTAAAAATAAATGAAAAGACATCTTCTGTAAAAACAACATGATGGAATATGTGTTATTTAAATGAGTGTCTGTACAGTGCTTCCTTTCAAGTGACTTTAGCCTTATTTAGAACATATTAGTCATGCGTTACAGTTTCTGGGCTCAGTCATGGCTGGCCAGTGAAGGTTTTTTCCATTTTGGGTGCTGATGTAAATGCTGCATCACCTCAACTCGAGTTCTTGCAGTGCTTTGTTACAGTTTTTCAAATGAGCACTTTGCAGAGGTTTCCTCAAGCTGTCTGTTGAAATGTAGCCATACTTAAGACTTAACGCTCGGAGGAGCGTTGAACATGTCCTCGTTGTTCTCTTTGTCTTTCTATGAAATGTATTAAATGCAATCAGAGTTGTTTCTGGGGGAAGAAATGACCTCGACCCGAGTTGAGCTGCATTTGTTTGAAATCTAGGTCTTTTTTTTCCCTCCATAGTTTGACAAGTGTCAAATAAAAGGCCAAACAGTATAATCAAGAAAGAATTGTTTAACATTGTACTTGTATTAGCTTTAAAAAATGAGCTGCTAACAAAGCTCAGGATAGCATTACAGTAATGAGATTATCACAGCTATACACATACAGTTATACTGTATCTGCCTGTGGTTCTCTGCCGTCACACTTATGTTACATCTCACCTCTCTGCAAAGCAACCGTCTCCAAAGGCATTTTCCTTGAAATAGGCTGGAGCATGGCAGTGAATATTGTGCTGTCAAAGGATTAAGACATCACAGCATATCCAAAACTATTACAGCGACAATTTTTTTACTTTCCTGACACAGCTGAGCAGAGAAGAAGCCATGATTTTCTCAACAAAACGTAGCAGTAAGGACTTTTTAAAGGTCCCTGCTATTTGTGGGGGTTTTGAACTGCGATGCAAGACGCCCTACAAAAAGGAGGTCATTTGGTTATGTCAGGTTAAATTAGTTGCAGTAAAAAATAGGCAGCCATTTGCATCTGTAAGTATTTGACGAGGTGCCAGTTCTCAATTTGTCCGCCTGCAAAGAGCACATTGTAATTTGCAGTTTAATGTGCATATTAAAGTAATTTGTGCATTGTGCTGTTTCCATGATCAGGCATACTGGAATATTGATTAACCTGTGCTTGAGTAAATCTGCAGAGGCTTGGGGTAGACTTCTGAACTGCTCTCTCCACAACCCATCAGCCCACCTCCACCACCCATTCATATCCGGAGGAGGGGGTCGATGGCATGCCGGGATGCTATTAGAGCTGAGGCAGCTATGCAGACACGAAGCCACGACTTCAAAAGCAAAGTGTGGGAGGAGAAATAACACAAGGTAATTATCTGGGCCCCGCTAGCTACCACCAAGGTAATCTGTAGAGTGGAGGACAAGGGGGGCTGTGGAGGTGGTGTTCAGGATGTCTCTCCATATTTACCTCAACTCACTGCACTCTGTTCACTCCATCAATGCTGATGGAGAAGACACAAACTTTCCCTGGCACACATTTGTGTTTATTATATTCTATTAATAACCATTTTTACCTGACATCTTTATTCAAATGAACCTGCAACCTACAGCTGTTAGATATAAAATAAATAACGACTATATAGATTCGGGTGAGATTATTCGTCAACAGTTTAACTGCTGCCCAGTTTCAGAGTTTACAGGCAACATAGCTTATTAATTCTTTTTAAAAGACCAAAAGTAGCAATCAGAGTGAATCACATCCCAACCTGTCACACTGCTGCTCGAGCCAAATTACCTAGCAAGGTGAGAAGCCATCTGCTTTTCCAGTTAACTTAAAAGTCATTGTGAGTTAGCAGTAATTACGCAAATGCACCCAGAGCATCTGGACAACAAGTCATCACAAAGTCAAGAAAGTTCCACTTATCTGACTTGAGCACACACAAGTGGCTTTTATTAGTTAAACATGAAATTCATCCAAATCTTGACTAAATAACATCTGCACAGATTTTAATTTCCTGATCGCTCATTTGGAAGTGCACACAAAATCATCAGTCAGAGCAATTTAATATAATTTGCTTTCTCTGTTCCCGAATGTTTCTCATTTGTTTAATCAAATATAACAGCAATAATCACTGGTACGACTATTCCACTCCACGCATAAACGCACAATCCCCAATGACTAATGTCTAATGGAAAGAAAACACAAATTACCACAGCGAGGAAAAGATCAGTCAGTTTTACATACATATGAGAGTTGGGGAAAATAAAAAAAAAAAAACACCCACACACACAAATTATTAAAAACTGCAGGATCAGCAAGCCAACTCCTAGGTGCGGCCAAAGGCTTAGTTCTTGCCGACTTATTTCTGCTTTCACAGTGCAGTTAATGAGTTAAAAAGGTCAATAGGGTGTTATGACACCAATTACTGCAATATTTCAAACCTGCAAAGCTCATCATCAGTGGTGGTCGGCTGATGCTTTGAGATTTCAACGAAGCTAATGGCAGAATAATGAGCACAAACCGATGCTATCAGGGTGAGGGATGCCATCAGAAATAATCCCCTGGGGCGGTTTAGAGGTCATGTTCTGCACTTCAGTTAGTGTCACGGATCAACACAGGGGTCAGAGAACAGCGAATGAGCAGGGCTTATGGTGAGGTTAAAACTCAGGGTCAGCTTTAAGACCTTCTGCTCAACCCTAAGACGGAACACTTGACCTGATACGAGTGCTCGTCTATAAACACACATGGCTGCTGAGGAAGATATTTTTTACAAATTCGAAAATGTGCTTGTGGGACGAACAGTGTGGTCTCGTAGAATCAGTGCCAACGGTACGATTAATAGCTTCCAGACAACTATAGCTTTCATTTTCCAAGTGGAATATAAACGTAAGAACAATGGGACCTGCCAAATGTCGAATGGTGTACATGCGTAAAACATATGCACAATGTTCATTAGCATTATAGTTTCTATTTCCTCACACAAAAAGTGAGAAAAATACAAATTTCAGTTCCACTTTTTGCTTTTCACTTTTTTATTTGTTCAGAGATCAACAAATACGGTTATGAGATAAGAGTACAGTCGGGGCGTCATGTGGTGTGGTTTCATACATTGAATCCAGGATGATCAATTTTAAATAATTATGCACACTTTGACCTCAATAGCACAGTTTCTGATTGGTTGTGGACATAAATCAACCAAACTCCATGTGACAAATATGCTCAAACTCAGGTCACTCTTAAACTCAGAGAATTTTTTGTATCCCCAGACAAAAAAACTCCAGTTAGTAGATAACAGATAACATTTTTGGAAAAAGTGGTCACTGAAGGGTACCTCATCAGTGCATTGTCGAGAGTGAAATGAATTTTAAGACTGGACTTTTTTTTGCCCCTGGGTATTCAGATTCTGGAGACAGTCTGGGGAATCAAACTGACACATTTTCTTTCACCAGCTGACTTCCTTTAAGCAACAGCTGACTGCGCTGTGGATGACCTTGTACGCCACAGCAGCTCTGAGCCCGAGTCCACGGGTCAGTCCGTGCCACCTCATTCTCTATGATTTATCACTGATAAAACAACAGAGCAGGCCAGGGGCAAGCACCCTTTAACAAGGACAAGAACACTGGTCCACTTCCCCCGATGACACCATGATGAATAAACTCTCCAGACTAAATCGATGACACCATGGCAGCAGGAGCCGGCCTGCCAACCGGTTGGTCAGGCAGCGTCACGGCACACACACTCCCAGGGCCACCCTCAGTAAATTGCAGCAGGTGTTGACTCAACTGCTAATCAACCAACAAAGAGCACAACAATGAAAACAGAATACACACAGATTGCCTTGCCTCCTCTCTTTGTTACACACGTACTTACACCCACGTAGGTTTAATGACAGGGGCAGTGACCTTGTTGCCCATTGTAGGTGGTACAATAGGGACACCCACTCTAAAATTGAAAAACAAATGTTTGATGTTGCCACTATGAGCAACTTTGAAAGCCTCTCATTGCTCCACAATGAAACAAACAACGAAAAGGCAGAAAAATGCCTGTGCAACATAAATATGTGCCACTTGAGCTTCTGCGACAGCAACGATCTTTATCAAATGTTTCATTGTAAGTTGCGCACCATAAGGACGTATTTATTAGTAGATGCATCAGTAGACATACAAGCAGCAATGTATCGTCAGCGTGAGCTTTAAAAAGCGCCACTCCGATACAATTTTTAAAGCCAATAGTTGGAACCAATTGCGTGTTTGAGTCCTTGTTTCATTGAGCCAATTACCTCTAAGAGGAGACAATCTTTTATCCAGCCTTGTGGAGAATGGCTATTGAATTTTCCTACAAACTGTCTGTGATAAAGGATTTCTCCAGAAATGTGCATGGTTACAGGAACATTTGCGCTGGTAATATTATCTGTCTTAAGCATGAAAAGCTTAAAAATGTTTTGTATATTCATCTCACTATGACAGCAATTAGTAGCAGATGGTGTGAGTGGGGAAAAAATTGAGTATCCATATCGGTGGTTGGTAGCTACATACGAAATAAAAGTTGCCACAGGCGGAAAATGTATCATAAACTTAAGTGGGAGCTACAGTACAAAGCTTCATTGCACCTCCAACCTATGCGTATTCTCATTATGGAAGTATTATATTTCAGTATGACTGCACATAAATGCAGCATTCCATGAATGAATTAGATTTTAAGTAATCTGCACATGCAGATGTTTCATGGAAAAGCATTAATAACACAACACAACAACACATTTTTGGGTGGGAGCAAATAGATATAGAATAGATTTAACAAAAGCAAAAGTACATCCCTTGCCAGTCAAGGCGTCCTGCTTTAACAGGCACAGCTAAAACAGTTGTAATATCGATACTTTTTCAATCGTTTTTTTTTTGTTATCTAAATGTTTCAAAGGCCCTTTTACCTTTCCAAGATGAAGCCCCAAAAGGGTTTTGTCTATTACAGTTTGCTCAAAAGAGACTCAAAATTGATAGAGCAAGCCATGACAAGTATCCCATTCAGAGCTGCCAGCAGCAGTCAGTCCAGTTATCTAGTGAATCTTTTTGTATATCTGTTGTGCCTATAGAGCCTCTCAGGCTGATTGACGGAGAGAGGTTCTGGCTCCTGCCAGAGAAGCATGATTGACGCTCCTGAGACGGAGGAGAGCCAGTGAGGATTTCACTGTCACTCTTGAACGTGTAGAGGGCTCCAAGATGGCAGAAGGTTGAAATGTTTGAGAATCAGCACTCACACATAAGCTGCACGAGCCACTTAGGTCTGAATGTCGTAACAATTCTAAATGTATACATCATATCCGTGGTTTGTAGTATGTGTTGAACGGTTCTCATAGGCAACACAACATCGCATTACCTACTTCCTTTCCAACCACAGAAGCCAAAGACTGAAAGCAGCTATAGTTTCACTTTTCTTGCAACAGACGCTTGTGAGCAAACCGGTCCTTCCAGCACTGGATAACCCAGACCTCGACGCTCCTTACTGCATGACACCACAAGACATACAAACTGCATTGCAACTTGGCTTTTCAGCACTCCGATAACACACTGAACGAGTTAGAGTATCTCTATTTGAAAGTACGGGACATATCACCCAGAATAGCTCAACAGACAGGCAGGATCTCATCACACACATGTGCAGACACACCCAGAAACACACGCACAGCAGAGCAGCTGCAGATGTGCAACTTACTTTGTCATCTTTCTGGTTTGCTGGCTGCGCATCCTTACTGTGGTTGTCAGCAGAAGGCCTGCCGCTGGCATCAGTCTGTCTGTTGTCAAGTTCATCCTGCTGATTGGCCCCTGACCGAGGAGAGCACAAAGGACGGGGCTCCGGCTGCTGAACACCACCCTGGACCTCCATCTTCCTCTGCAGTGCCTTGAAAAGGAAGAGCAAAGATGGAGGAGAATAAGGTGGGAAAAGGGATGAATTAGACAGGTGGACTGCACACGAAGGATTCAGATTTGTTGTCACAACAGTCTCTCCCACATAAACTCTGCGTTTACTTCCTTGACTGCTGGTTTCTACTGCCGATGAGTGGAGGAGGAGATAATAACAAACGTTTACATGTAGAAGATGTAAAGATGCAGTGCAGTTAGAAACACTTTGAATCTTTGAATTATGAATCTTTATCACAAACTTCAAGGGAACAGTAGATATCATACTTACAGGTTACATCAAGCATTCATGTGCAAACCAGGGAGTTGGCTTACATGAGGACTTTATAAAAGATCAAACTAATGCAAAGTGGTGAGCAGTACAATATCTACTTTACAAAAAGCACTTTCAATGAGATCACCATTATAATATGTATCTATTTTGCTCAGCATTTATACAAGTGCATCGAGTTCATTTGCATATTTGTCTGTTATTAATTTTAGAGACTGCGCCTGGAGCTTCGGCGGTGTGTAATGAAAAAGGTTAGTAAAATAAATAAAATGTTTACTTATTAGCCCCTGGATTTTTTGGTCCTCAAAACATATAACAGTGTATAATTGAGCACTATTTGCCTTTTTACAAACATTTCTTTGCATGACAACACATAGGCCTAATGAGGAAATATGTCTTGGTCCAACATCATTATTATTAAACCCAAATCTTTAAAATGAAATTAACTGGACAGATTTTTTTTTTTTTAAATCCCATGTTTAAGAACTCCTGCATCATTAGGACAAGGAACTGTGGGACAGCAATATTCATTTATTTTCATTAATGATGATCCCTATCCTGATATAGGAAAGTAAGCCCTGAAGCTTTTTTTTTTTTCCTTTTCTTATTCCTGCAAACATTTTTGAGACGTTAAAGCAGGAGAAGCACAGATGTAACATCAATGATGGCTGTATTCTGTTTAGGTACGCTAGTTCCAGGGTCCTGGTATTGTGCACGCTTTAGTGCATCATTGGAGCACTAAATGGAACTGAGCCGTCGTTAACAAAATGTGTTTCACCTGTGGTTTTCCTGCTGTGGCAAGTCAAAACGTCTGTAGATAAAAAGGTCAATTTAACCAAAGTTGTCATTTACAAAAAAAAACAAAATTTTTTTTTTAAAGAAACATAAAAGGCACACAGATCTGTAGATTAGGATGAAAATACTTTCCTTGTTGTTGTTGTGAGAGAATGCTGCAAAACTGTGCAAAACCCTCGTGAGTGCGTGTGCGTGTAAGTTTCATTGCATTATATCAGAAGCAAGTGCACAGTGTTTTCTAAGTCCCCAAACAATAAAGCAGAGACAACACAAAGTAAAGAAAGCAGGCCGGTGATGTTTAGCACTGAGCTGCTTCATTCCACATTCTGGGGCCATCACTAAGTTATTATGTCAGTCGGTTGTTCTCTCACCTGAGATGCTCTACATCATAAAAACGCTTGTTAACGCTGCAGAACATCGGCGCCTTGACGTCACAGGTGAACGCACCTGTTGGCCCGTGTTAATGAGCCCCTGTGACGTAGGGTGTGACGTATGCCTTCCCGCGAGTATCTAATGGAATAAGGGTTGTTCCAGACGCCGCTAATTGAGACTAATAGCGCAAAACTCTGACTGGTAAGACGTGTTTTTATAGTTGTAGGATGCAAACCTCTTGTGCATCTGTTCTTGGACTAGTTACCCAGCAGGGGGAGGAGACAGGCTCAGCACTGTATTGTGGCAAAAACGTTCAAAGTTGTCTCCTTCCTGAGTTGCTAATGTGCATCCGCCTGCTTTACCTTCATTTCACGCTTATAGGCAAACAAAGCTGAAGTTGACAATGGACTTCACTTCATACAGATGAACACAACTCCAACATGTATTGTCTTACGGCGGCTTCGAGCGGTTTATGAACATCATAACAGGACTCCTTGCGCCGTTATTACGGTATTCCGTGTTATTACGGTAGCTTTAACAGTGTATTGCGGCGTCACACAAACATAAACAAGTCGCAAAAGAATACCGAAATACCTCTGTCACTTCTTGGCTCCTCGTTATGTCAGAAGCATGTCAGGAGGAAAATGCGGTAGTGCAACTTGCTTTACATCTCTGTAGAACAACAGGCGAGCGGCTGTATGAGAAGTTATTCCGTCAGAAACTGGCAGAGAGTCTGCGAGACACTTGAGTCACCGCGGAGGAGGCAGCGCGCGGTGTCAAAGCTGCACAACCCGCCGCTGCTGCTGTCACGTCGGGCGTGTCCCCGCGAGCTGTCACCAAACCCTCCTCCTGATTACACCGAGCCCGTGTCAAAAATGGTACCTTCAGGTGCTCCTCGAAAGATCCTGCATCCCAAACACAAGGAGTTGAAAAACATCTTTTTTTTTTTTTTTTTCAGCAAAAAGACCTTTTTTTTTTTTTTTTTAAAGCAAAGAAATCTTTTTTAATGCCTCAACCTGCCCTAAAACACATTCAAAAATATGTCTGTCTCTTTAATTAGAAATGTGAGGCGAAGCCAGGCCAGTGGTAGCTGAACAGGCAGTGCAATTGCTGACTGAAAATAGATTTATTCTGTAACCTGCACAATGTAAAGAAGCAATTGTACTTATTATAATAATTGTGGCAGTAGTATTTTTGTACTGTTACTCAACTAAATAAAACAGCTCTAAATTATGTGCAAAGTCCGAATAATGGAATCATGGAAATGCATTTACAATCATATCAAATTATCTTTAAAGTAATCCATTGTAGTCTAACCTAAGATAGTGTAGTTTGACCTCATTGCTACTTCTACAGTATATCTCATAGATTTCTAATTCTTAGTACTATAAGCATTTAAAAAAAATATATATATATATAAAATATATATATATATATATATATATATATATATAT
>CALSBV010012213.1:12553784-12573537 GCA_943590825.1 Bovichtus diacanthus
GTATAACAATATCTTTGTCCTTGCTTTTAACCACTGTGTTTCCCATAATGTTTGGCTTAAGACCCCTTGTCACACCTTACTGTCCTTTTTCCTATTCAAATTGTTTAATTTGTAGGATTTTTAGAAGCTAAAAGATGGGAAATAGTTATTACATGAAGTAAAATGTAAAATACATTCTCATCTCTTACATTATCTTGTGAGCAATTGGGAACCAATTGGCGTTGAATTACTGTAGAGAAATGATCAGTAAGCCTCGATGATGGCCACAAGGTGGCAACATAAACTCAATAAACGCTGAGTAGAAGGAGGCACCTTTGAATCAACTCAGTTTGGATTTGTAAATATATAATAATACCCACTAAACGGCACTCTTTCAAGTGATAAAATGTAAATTGACTCTCGGATCATGTATCTGCTCTGTGGTCCTCTATATGTCAGTGATAAAACTCCAACAGGCGCCATTCAGTATGTATGTTTATTCTTCTATTTGCATTTATTTATAGTCTTTCTGTGCTCTTTGATCATTGTTAAGCTCTGTGTGCAGTGTTTACCCTAAATGGGGCCTTCCAATCTGCTGAACTGAGCTATAACATGAGGTAGGCATCATATGGGTGTTGGCCCATTGTGCCATCTTCATCGCCTCCCTGTCTGCCTCAACTTAGAGGCCATACTGGTGCACCATCTCATCCAAGCAGAAGGGTATCACCCAAACGAACAACTGCTCTGACAGGCGGGCCCTCATCTGTTCTGACGGAGCTGCCATTGCCAGGGAAGGCAGACAGGCACTCAGAGAGGCAGGTGGATCGGCAGGCGGAGGGTAAGGCGCCACGAGGAGCAGGAGCCCTGTGCGTTCAGGCCTCTCGGCAGATCCAGGCAGTCATGTGTTCTCTCTGTAAGCCAGCAGGGACACACAGTCAGGCATGTCAGTGGCCCCAGACGGCACAAGCAGATGTTTTCTGGGTATTGTTGTTCCGCTTCTCTGGTAATTGTTTTCCTTCAGGGCTAGCCAGTGGGACAAGGTGCCAGGTTGTGTTGTGGGAAGGAGTTATGGAGAGATGGAAAGACAGAGTGTATTATCAATCAGCGATGGCTTTGGAGGCTGTTCCACACAGACTGTCCATCTTTTTCCTTGTGCTCCATGTGGCTTGAATTATAGCAAAACAAACGGATAATATCACAGTGATAAGGACAAAGCCTGTGTTAGTGATGATGGAGCTGTCATTTCAAAGCTGCAAAGGTATTTGTTGTCCAGTTGGGACTGCAGCAGGGTGAGTAAAGAAATTGCAGGCCAGATTTTTGGCAGCACTTGCCCTGCGTGTCTTACCTGAAGAGGGAACCTACAGGGATCAATCATTTGTGTTGCTGATTTAAAACCATATATCCTCCAGTATAATGGTTTATCTTTTTCTGAGTTTAATATTGTGGATAAGTTCAGGGTCGGAAATAAAGTTTTTTTCCTCACCTGCCACTGTAGCAGGTCACTGAACATTTACCGGCCACTTCATTTCTCTATGTAGAATACTTTAGAACATGGAGTCATTGCTAACAGACAGTAGAAATACAGAATATATCACGTAACAATACTACTATGACTATTTTTAATTTAGGAATTGCATTAAAAAAATTATATTTCTTATTATAAGAATAACCTGCAATGGAGGCAGGTGACCTGAAAATTGTACCTGCAACGGCCCAACATTTACCGTGCACTCGGCAGGTGGCGGGCACTAATTTCCTTCCCGGGATAAGTTTCTTTGTATCATGTACATATACAACTGCTATTGTTTGACAATTCTGCCACATCTTTGTAATGTGTAGCCAGTGTTCCCTCAGACACTTAGCACTTTGTTATGGTACAGAAAACAGCGAATTCACTCCAACTGTGTTAGACACTAAGTGTTATCCTGTGATCCCATGTTGAAAATGTCCTCTTAATTAGCACAGTGAACTGCTGAGACCTTATTATAGGGTCAAATGTTCAGCAGACCAAGTTTAGAGCATAGGCAGAAAAGACCCACTAGGGGGCACTTTGAGACTTTGGATCAAAAGCATGAGCCACAGAGCCGCTTTTGTATAAAGTAAACTGTTATACTATAGTTTGGGGTTTATGCGTTGAAAATGTTGTGTGCTTCAAATAAAAAGTAATGCATTTTTGTCCGGATTTACTTGCTACCGTTCCTCCTTCCCCCTGGCAGTCCTCTGTCGTCAATCGTAGGCAATGGAACTGTTGATTGCTTTCAGGGGTTTTATTCTAGGGTTTTCATGGATGATTTTATGAGATTGACTTTTCAGCCACTACAGGGATCAAGCTATCATTTGATCTCCAGTGTGGTATTTCCAGTGTTAAACCCAAAAGCTGTTCATCATCCATTCCCTAGAAGGAGCACCAATTCAAGAGAGGGATCTTGAGGTACGGTGAAGCTGCTCTCATCTGCTGTCGTGGCATGCCACACTCCTGGGAAGCTGCAGCCTTCACTAAAAGCCAGTGTCAAGATGTTAAGCTTTTTACAGGCTGACGCAAGATGTAAGTAATTTGGTCCGATCATGTTTTCATTTTTATATATATAAATATATAATTGTAGGTGTTAAGAGCACTGTTAAGAGCATGTGGGGAAGGCAGACAGAAAAAGCTTCAGCCATGGAATCTGCTGTTCACACGCAGAGCATTGGATGAAGACTGTATTTCATATTCTGCCTTCACTGCCAATAGATGCAAGGGTAAATAGAACCAATGTCACATCTGCCTTTTCACTATTTTTGACGCCGTGCAGCATCAATTTGCCTAATCCCGTAGTGAACATCATCCATGTCAGACAGAGTGTTTAGACCTTGTTGCTCCGAGTGTGAGTCTCTGTTTCTGTTTGTTCGGTGTTTGTTGAGCATTTCTCTAGCCGCTCCGCCACGCTGCAGAGACGTCTGACAAATAAAGAGGCGTCTGAGGCCCCGTGGCTACGGGGTCACACAGCAGCCTTGTGAAGTTGTGGTTACCAGCACGTCTCGCTGTACACTGGCAGGACGAGGCACAACAGTCCAGCCTGATTACAGAGTAGCACCTTTGGCCCCCGTATTTCTCACACCCAGGATGAAGGAGTGACAGCAGCTGTGGGATAAGTCTGGTTTGGATGAGATGGATTTACACAACAGAGAGTGGGGTAGCATACCTGAACAGAAAGCAAGAAGGATGCAGAAAGGGAAAGTTAGGTCAAAACGTTGCATTTAAAAAAAAAAAAAAAGAATAGTCCTGATGAAATGAGGGACAACTACTTGAGTTCTTCTTTGACCTAGATATATTATTCACTTTCATTATTTGCAATTTTTAATCGTAGCGTTTGTTTGTGCACATGCATGCCTGCTCCTCACCAGTGAATCATACCTGTCAAAATCATATCACCCATGACTCAAACCCCACCCACTGTCGGCATGATTGACAGCTCAGGCAAAGTTCAAACACCACGCTACAGATCATCACCACAATACAGCTGCTCCTGCCGCATGAGAGAAAAAGCACCTCTGAGTCACACAACAGGACCTTGAAAATTCTTAGTCACTCATTTTCCTTATCATTGTTTATTGGTCAATGGAAAACTCAGAGAGAAGAATATAGTTCTCTCAGAATCAGTTTGTTTATATTCTCAAAGGAAAATGAATAATAATAAAAGTATCTCAAGACATACACTTCTTAATACATTTCTGATATTGAACAGTGATAATAAGTACAATTTAGCATGTTATTCTCATTTTAAATTAAACTCCATTTCTAACCTGTTTTTACATTTGCGTCATACATATTCGGGACAAAAGCACAACGTGTTCCAAGAGTAGTGGTGTTGCTAAAACTAGCAAGAGGACAAAAGAACTGCGCCTGCTGATATACCATGTGTCAACCGCCCTGTGTGTGTGTGTGTTTGGGGGGGGGGGCCTATGAGCAAACACATGCATACTTTTGCGTCAACCACAGTGTGCGAAGAGGTGGAATTTTTTTTTTTTCTTCACGGGTGTGAACTGTAAAACAATTACAGTCCAATTTGTTTTATTATGATTTTAAAGGTCTCAAAGATCCAACCAGAAAAATGTATAGAAATAAATAAGTTTAATGTATGAATTTAAGTTGCCATGATCTGAAACATAAAGCAGAAATTATGTATTGAATACAATAAACTTTCAATCAGGCAAGAAGCAGTTGAAAATGAAAACATTTTTAAATTTGAGTTTAATGTTTAAAGTAATTTTGACTGCACAGTTTTGCTTTGTGCTGGTAAAATATATCCCATCAACAATGGACTTTCATAATTTAGTCCTGATTTTATATTGACTTTAATTCTAGTCCTGTTTTGTGGCTCATCAGAAAGTCAACGGCACATCAGTGAATCCAGTCAACCACAGCGACTGCATGAGTGTGTAGGCTATTTTACTTCATGTAAAAACTGCATGCCCAAGTGTTACTTTGTGTGTGTTGATGTTTCCAAGCTGGGTTGAATCATTAGGAAGTGATTCTCTCTAACAAGGGCTAAGGAGCTGTCAGGAGACATTCACAGGCAGGTTTCGCCATGGAGAGTGTGAGGAGTCTTATCAGGGTCTTAGCTGTTTTGCTGCGCCTGTTTATAAAGAGCCTGCTTTATTTGGAGTGAATGCATTCTAGCAAGGTCTCTGCTGTTTCTGTGCGTTGATTAAAAGTGTTTTCACGATTACCCGTAGTGAGTCTATTCCAGCCTAACAGGGTTACTAGCAGTTTTAATGAAGGGGAATAATCATTACATGTGAAAGGGGTTTGTCGGGGTCTCGCGCTGTCTTTCTCGGCCTGCTTGTTGTGAGTGTGACAGGGAACTTTGCCTCCGTGGGGTTAGATTTTACTTTGCACTTGTTTGCTGACATTTTTTATTTGGTCAAAAAAAAAAAAAAAAAAAAAAAAAGCACAAATATGTCAGACTATTCCACTGTTATGTCATTTTTATCAACATTCATAATAACACTTCCCTCCTCTGCAAAATGTCTCCTCTATTAAATCTGTACAAAATTTAGTAAACTGTGATGAGAGTCATATATCCTTATTTTTGTCTCTGTGTGGTGGAGTGTTCTGCGTCTCCCTTCCTCTTCTTCAGTTACAGTTGCGAGCTCGCTTATGTAGCTTTTCTGCTCAGCTCCTTTTGTTGGCTGTGGTCAGATTTTGCATTTGCTGGTGTGAGTGAATTTCTCACAGCTTCTCGTGAATGTGTTTTTTGAAAGTCCTATTCAACATTTGGTGCAACTACAATCGGCACTAAGCCACTACGCTCATGCAGACGTGTCTGTGGATTCACACATTTAGGCCTTCAGAAGTGTTGTGCCATCTCTTTTTAAAAAGAAATTAGTCCAAGTAGCTACTAAAGAAATGTTTTAAGTTTCTTAAAGGAATTTAGCCATGGTCAAAAAAATGTACTAACTGATTAGAAATTGGAAGAAGGAGCAAGATGGCTTCCCTCACGTTTTGATGGGAATATAAAAGATACAAACAATAATTTAATAATAATTTTGTTAAAGAGCAATACATAGTACGTCACAAATAGTCAATGTTGGTTTGATTTTTCTTAATTAGTATTCATCATTTTCCAGAAATATCTTGAAAAATATTTAATAGAATAATAGTCAATATGACCCTCTGAACCACAGAGAAAAAATATTAGGCTCATTGTAAACTTCTGTATATTTTAATTCCTTTGAAAACTTCTTCTTTTGTTGCAATATTATTGGTAATAATTGTAGAAGTGTGTTTGGCACCATTGAAGTTCCCCTTATCAACAACCTACCAATCGTACTCTCACTTCTCTTTATTTTTAAATATAGAACAGCCTATCATCTTAAATTTAAACTTTTGTTCAGTTCAGGTCAGAGCTTCAACTATTTGCGTATGCTTGAGAATGTGTGCCGTTCTGCCCCTGGGCACATTATGTACTTCTGTTATCAAATCAAACAATTATATCTCCAGCCCTGTAGCAGAAAATTACATTTTGACACAACGGTGCATCTTTGATTAATATATTGTAACATCTGACTCCGTGCTCTATCATTCTCTGATGGGGCCAATAGAAAATAAATGGATAACTTGTGAAGCTATAATGAAGTGACTGTCTTGTTATCGACAAGGGAGCCTCCAATGCTTTAGTGCAAAGTAGAGCTTCCAACAGAGGCCCTCCGGTGCACAGATTATTACACTGGCCGTTAAAATGAGCTAATGTTCTGCTGCCAGTGCGCCTCTCCGGAGGGACAGAAGCTGAATTCCCTTCTCACAGCTGCAAAACAGAGGTGTAAATTAAAGCCAAACAAAGTAAAAAAAAAGAGGAAAAAAATCTCAAATCCAAGGCCAGGAAACGGTATTTCTGTGATTAAAATGTGGGATTTCCTCTGTTTCTGGTGGAAACTGATGTGGGTGTGAGGCTTTTCTTATTGTGTTATGTGTGACAGATGAGGCTTGCGCGACTTTCGTTTTGTATTTGTATCGTTGACACGTGTAGTCATTGTTAAAGTTATAATTTTTATTTGTTTAGTTAGATTTTTTTTTTGGTTGTTGAGTGTATCTGTTTTTACTGTTTTTTTTGCGTTGCCGATTATATTCTGAATATAGACTTGTATTATCGAAGGCGTAATACAAACTGCGTATGTGTGTGATGTATTATTTGTGACCGGGCTGCATGTATGTACAGGTGAGCAGTCTCAATGAGACTCGGTAGGATTTGTTGCTGGTGTTTATTTTTACAGTCCTAAGGTGCCACAACTCCCCCCAGGTTCTTATTAGCAATGACAGGGAATGTCTGATTTGACAGGAGTGTGACAGGTGTAAATTTCACACACACAATTCAACTACACACATTAATCCAATTAATTTTGCGCATGTTCTCCACCCTCGCTCTCTACCAGCAGGTTTGAGATGTTGGTTCGTGTTTCATGAAGCAAATTGTTTTCTTTTTTCAGCCAAACATTTTCATTTGTAGATTTTAATTGTTAAACGCAGCTACAAGTTACACAATTTCTGTGTAATCCCAATATCACGTTTTGAATAAAATGCACTGACGGAATGAAATTTATGAATTGCAAATATTAGAGAAAATGAGTACAACATCATAAAGGGGGGTAAAAAAAAAAAAAAAAAAAAGCACTTCACAAACATCAAGGCATCTTTAGGGGTGGGGAGTTGGGAGTTAGGGGGATAACAGTGAAAAAATATTCCACTTTGAGAATGTGCAAGATCTCATGCAGTTGCCTCTCTCTCACTCTCTATCCCTCCTCTCTGTTGGCGCTAAATCACACGTTAGTACAGCCAGTGGATGTGTTGACAGTTTTACAAACAGAAATGTAAAACGCCATACTCAAGGGGGTCTAAGAGATAAGGGGGGGGAGCTGAACGGGGCAGGAAACAGAACAAACATGGCCCAGAGAAGCATAAAATGCCATGTTGAAACACCTCGGCTGGGTTATTTTAATTACATAGGATATGCCACACTCAGCTAATGCCACGAGTGGTGTCGGCGTATGGAGAGGAAGCTGCATGATAACCCTGGGATTGCTATACCTCGCTGCCTGTGCAGAGCAGATGTAAAGTGTAAGATGTGCAAGAATAGTATAGACGCGTGGTTAACATATTAATGGATGATCCCTTTGATGCACAATGATAATGATAGCTCCATTAAAAAGCGTATGAACAGCTAAGTCAAACCCACAGATACACAACTGTCAGCTGACTTAGCATGCTTCCAAAATGAAACTTTTGCAACAGTGAATCCCTGCTGTCTTGAGCTCGCTTTGAATGAATGTGAGGTTCAGGGACATATAGACAGTCAGGGGAGGCCTGAATGACCCTGCTGCTGTACAGATATATATTGTGTCACAGCTGTTCTGATGTATATACAAGCTTGTACAAACATGTCTGATATATGGATTTTTTTTTTAAATGTTTTATTTATATGATGTAAAAACTCAGGACATCGTGTTTTTTTCCCCAACAGGATACAACTTGTACAAAATGTTTTATTTTCTGCAGTGCTCTCGCATTTCTTGGCAAATCCAGGCAGCAAAAAAATATTGTCACAGTTGGACGTTGCTTCCCTCTCACTGTGTCTTCAGTGCCATCATTTAACAGGTAAAACAAAGCACTTGTGATCACTTCAATAACAATCTCAAGTGTAGGTTCAATGCACTGTGATTTTCTAATGGAGGAGAGGCGGCTGAAAAGGGAAGATTCAGATTTCTTTTTAGAATTAAAGACAAGCAAAGTATACCAATGACAGACTAGGGAGCGCACATTTTGAGCATCACACAGTGGATGCATTTTGTGTGTGTTGATATTACGTGTGTACCTACATGTGAGGGAGTTTGCTTGTGGCTAAATGTGAGGCTTTTTATCAGATGGAGTGAGGTTGGCGTAAAGACAACGATTGGCCCCAACTGGTCCTGGTGCTGGTAGGACACAGGCCTTGTGTCTCTGAAAAGGCATCATTAGAAAGTGACAAAACTGCCGGGGGCAAATCTGGCCCTGCACAATGATCAATTCGGCAGAGAGGATTGAATTATAGGGGGAGGGCGGGCTTTAAAGAAGGGGAATTGGAGGGAGTTGGTATAGTACAAGGCCCCCTACTGCTTTAATTACTGATGTGTGCGTCTCCCAATTAACAGCGCACCTATGGTCCACTGGCCACTCCGGGCCTGCACAAAGCTGGAGAGGAGAAAGAACATTCTGCAGAGAAGCAGAGAGAAACGCGGAGACACACAAACCGGGGTGCTCATTAGCGAATGGTAATCAGCGGTCGAGAGGTTGGGCACTCACCTCACAAAACGCCACATGTCAATTTGTCCCCTTCCATTCATGAGCCCACTCTCATTTTACCCCACTCCCTCATGTTCCCTTGTTGAGGAGAATTGGATGGAGCGCCGTGGGGGGAAACACTCGAAGGGGAAACGTAAACACAGGCCTGGAGTAGGGACTGCTTCGTCAACAAGGGGGGACCACGCTCCTCAGCTGTGGCCCCTTGGCTTCTTCTCGTCAGTCTCCGGCGTAGGACATCAGTCTCAGCCCCACACAGTTCACTTCTATCACCATTTCTGTATTTTTCGTCCTTGTGTCCCATGAATCTACATTTACACGCTAGCATATCAAATGTGGTATACGCTATTATAAAATGTATAGTTCAGCATATGCAACACTGTCTATGGCATTCGCAGTTGTGCCCTTAAACTGTGCCTCAGTCACAGTGTGACACTATCTGCTTTTTTGAGTCACTGTGTTGTGTAGTAAGAGTAGCGATTATATAGTGATCAAACTCTCAAACTCTCAGCAAGATAGTGAGTGTATGTATTTCTCAAAAAGTATTCCCTTAAGTTGTGATCATACAGAGGAATCACCGACACAAAGACGTACAACCTACTGTACAAAATCAACAAAATGTTGTCATATAAAATGTCACGGTGGATCATTTTTGATACGTAACTGCATAAAAGACACGAGTGAAAATATTTAGATTGTATCCTTTTCAGTGGCTCCTGGCTGATCTTCTGCAGATGGAGATGTAATGTTATGGGAGATGACAAAAGGTTTGCTGTGGCATCATGCATGGGCATGCCCTCCAGCTGTGCAGGTGTGTGTAACACCGACCCTATATTCCTTAGCCCTCAGAATGTGACAAAACACTGCAACCAGCACGGTCCGCTGGGCAACGGGAGAATATCTCATGCACCAAAGCCAATTTCATCTGAACTGAAATTGGGGAGGGCTAGCTCACGCTCTCACATTCAAAATTTAAATCAGATCTCCCGTCAGCCGAGTGGAATCAATGCGACCCTCCATCTTACTTTGAAATGAGACCTAGTCGTCCTCGTGGATTATAGGTGGCTCATCACGGGATGACAGCGCTAGAAGATATCTCTAGAGATCCATCTCCATCCGATCCTTCTGATCTCCATCTATCTACCGGTCTACCACTCATCTCTCTGTGTCTGTATTCATCCCTTACTCTTTTCCTCTGTATTTGGATGAGATTTAGGGGGTTACAATGAAGTAAGATGATCCAAATTTTAATCAAAGCATCAAAGCATGTGCACACATCCTCATTTTATTGGAAAAAAAAAGGGAAACAATGTTGTACAGTAACGCATTTATCCTTCTCTATATTGCTGCATTCAAAACAGTCAAGACATGCGAGATAAACATCTTAAAAATAGGATTCTTCTGATAAATGTCCTTAAGCAGAAGCCACATAAATAAAAGCAGAGCATGGCTTTGATGTGTTTAGCTATTTCACATCCTTTGCACCTCCTTTTTTCTCATCATGGCAGCTTCAACAAGGTTTAATTGGTATGGAAATAGAAGTGGTGAAACAAGACAGGAACTTCTCAAGTCCGGCTATTTAGACCCATTATTACTGTATGCTGTCCTTCAACCAATTATCGCCAATCTGCTCTGCAACCCCCTACCATCCTCCTCCCTCATGATTTAACCAAGTCTCATGCAGCTGCAGAGAGGCAGCAATGGGTCGATAAATACAACTTGTAATCCAGTGTGGTGCAAATTGAGTTTCTATTGGAGAATAATAGTTTGAAAAGCTTATTTGAGATGTTAGACCCCCCCACCTACACTGCCACAGCTACTACACACTATGACACATGCTCAAATAAACCAGCAGTACTGGCTCTAGTCTTCATCTGCTCTTTAAAGGTTGTTCTTCTTTCCATAATTTGTATCTAAAATGTGTATTTGATGGGAAATTATGTCATTCCTTTCACAGAAAGCCACCTCAGTCTTTGTCTGTGACAGCGTTTCTCTGTGTGCTTTATTTGCACATAGCCAGGAAATGTCACCTTGCAAAGAATGTTCACAGCTCAAGCTGTGTGTGTTTGCCACATAACGGAAAATGACTGGACCTCCAAAGAAGCAGATAAAAAGATGAGAAGTTACATCTGCATAAACAGATTTCTCTCTCACCTTAAAACAAATACATTTTTCAGATATTTGTGTTTGTGTGAAGTTCTACATTATGGTGCAGAAACCTTTCCCTGAGGTGAATATAGGGTAACAGTGCAGCTTAATCTTGAATACACAACTGCATTAGTGCAGTACTGTTACACTTCCTGCAAGAATCCATCCCTGGCATATTCATTTGGCATAGCCTTCCCATGGACCAGCTTGTTGTCTGGGCCATTGTTAGCCCAGGAGGCTGGCCTGAGCCCTGAGGACTTGGTCAGCGTTTAGGGTGTTTTGAAGGGTGGGGTGGAGAGGGAGGGATGGGTGAGGGTGGAGGCTATAGAGATGGGTGCAGGCCAAGGTTGGGCAGGGCTCAATGCCAGGGTCTCAGTGGGACACCCTCCTTTCTGGGAGCCTGCTCAGCCCCCTCCTGGGGCCCCAGCAGGGTGCAGGGATACATGGTCAGTGCAAGACAGGTCCATCTGCCCCACTACCTCTGTCCCGCTCATGCCAGCACCCTCCTATCACCTGCTCCATCGGCACCTTATGGAAATGACCTACTGCTGCCTGACCTAGCTGACACGCATGGCTCACCTTCAGCATATGCCACCATGGCTTCTGTGTCTTCTGTGCTAGAGTTTATGAACATTAAAGCAATTTCAGGCCTCGAATACAATATAGATATTATTGTCAATTGCATCCCTCACGGCACATAAGAAATTATTATTTTGTAGTTACTGAAATAGCATAAGTAAAGCTAGCATTAAGCCAGTGTGTGGCACATGCATGTGTAGTGAACTGATCTCTGATATGGTTGATGTGGCATTTCCTGTTCTCATTCTGAAAGTGTTGTTTTTCAGATGCAGGGTCAAGTGTTGGGCATACAGGGCAGGGTTCTGCATGTTCTATCTCACTGAGAACCCACAGAAATTCATAGCTCAAAAACACCAATCTCAAGGAAAAATGTGGAGTTGAATCCTAAAAATAAGACGTCCTGTGTTTGAAAAGCTAACACCTTCTTGTGTGAAAAAGAGCGTGGCACTTTCCACGACTAAAAAAGTTCTGAGTTGTAAGACGTCAGCAGCAATGTTTTTTGATGATGGAAACACAGCATTCAGCTTGTTTATTGTCCAAAAGAGATATACAACTGTAATGTTTAATTATCGTTCAGCTAGAATTATTATGCCTCCGTTGAGTTTAGAATTACATAAATAATAGGGAGAAATGTTGGGGTACCATCTGTTAAAACCACTTGCATTCAGAGCCAAGTGTGTTGTATCTTTATCAAACTCACATCTATTTCCCTTTTTGGGCAGCGTGGCGAACAGGCATGGTTTTGTGACTTTGTGTAATAATAATTTCTGTCTGTCTAGTTGGAGGTGTTAAACAAAGCCGGGCTGAAAAGGAGAACTTCAGTGTCGTTCAGAGGTACTTTTTCTTCACAGTGTGAAAAGTGTTTTATTTTCATTGGCTACTATTTTGCATTACTTGATCTTCTCAATTCCTGTGTAAGTGTCTCTGAAGCAAACGTTTAACTGTCAAACTTTCCATTGGCCTGTTGATGTGTATTGTTGCAATGAGAAATTGTAAATTCTGCATAAATGCGCGTGGGGATGTAAAGATAACGTGCAGATTACGCTTCCCTTTTTTCCACCGACACTATTTCTCGTTGGTTTTGGACTATTTAAAGTGATGAAATACACCATTTTAGAAATTGATTTTCTATGGCCAGTTGTTTTTAGCAGCTCTAGCACCTTTTAGCTAAGGTGAGTGCGAGCAGTCATTTTCCATGTTCAAGTGCACTCTAGCTCAACTTGATATGTTTTTTTACTCTACCCTTGTCAGCCATTGTCATATTGTAAAATAAACATTCCCTGCTGATATTTTCACATATTTCTAATCTTAAACTGAAGTGTCTCACCCTCCTTCAGTGGGAATGGAGATATTTGATCTTTACAATCAGATAACTCATTTAAAGCACAAACAAAATGAGCTCTTTGCCTCTGCAAATGGGGTGGGCGGCACAGTCTATTGTGCTGCGGTGGCTGCCACCATGCTGAATGCGTTGAATAGGAAGCAGTCGTGCCCTCTGTGTAGCCCCAGCTGTCTTGGCCTGATAGGATAGAGGAGGGGGAACGCCGAGGTGTAAGGAAGTTCAGGAGGCCTGCAGATTTACAACAGAACCGAACAGACTGTCATGTTAGTCATCTTAACTAACCAACCAACCAGCCAAGCAGTGGAGTGCATGCGTTAACACACAGCTCCGCGGCTCAGAGCGAGCTAATTAATGCAGCCAAATGAGATCAGCGGCAGAGGCCCAGGCCAGGGCCATATTGCTAAATAGCTTCCTTCAGTACGTGTCTGTGTGGTGTAATTACCACCAGGCCACCTCACAATGCCGCCTTTATGTCCCACTGAAAGTGATTTCATGTCTCTCATTCCACCATTAGCAGCATGTTTTTTCAAATGTGATGAGAGAAGTCTGTCAATGGTTATTGTTTGTGTTTGTGCGAGAGAGTGCCAGTTTGCTTTGAATATAATGGACAGCTTGGTCAGTCTATTGAAGCGTGCACATGTTCATTCCATGCAATGAATCGGAGGGTGCAGCCCACCAGCACATAATGATAGACTGAGAGATATTAAATGAGCTAAACCTGCAGTGTGTGTTTCGCTTTTATGGTGGGAACGTCAGCATGTTAGAGCTCTACAGGTAATTGTACATACGTTAATGTTGTGTTACAACAAATCCCCACATCATTGCAGTTCTGTATAAGAAGTGCATCGCAGGTGCTGATATAGTACATGGCGAGTGTTTCTCAGCAGAACCAGTCCCTTAGCCCGAAGGGTGATTCACTGTGGAGCAAAACAATCTAAATGAATAGAAACCGACAACTTCCTGTGCCTCTTAAGGGTTCAACGCCAGTCCACAATTATGTCTCAAAGTGCAGCATTAAAGCAAAGTGAGGTTTCATTTATACTAAACTTATGTGAAGAAAGAAAGCAGGTAGGGTTAGTTCATTGTATTCATTCATTCAACCATGTACTCATTCATTTATTTCTATCATGTCATGCTAAAGAGCAAACATCACTCATTTCACCTCCTTGGATTTATAAAGAAACGCCATTAAAATGATTTGTTTCTGATCATAATTTAATAAACTTATGAAGAAAATAATACCCTATTGCTGTTCAACTGAATTGTAAATGATCAGGAGGTAGAATACGCAGTGGATCAAGAATATATGAATTGCACAGTGTGTCTCCCTTTTTTTTTCTCATCCATATGCTGCGGCTGTCCGCCATCATAATCCCTCAATTCAAGTCAGCATGAATATAGACACCAACAACCGTTTGGTGTGTAATGTAGCAGAAGCGTCAGCCGGCCGCCACTATAGTGCCACCCTGACACTGTCAAAGGTGCCCCGTTTAGCCCCAGGCACTACTACTCAATCACTGCCTGGTTCACAGGGGCCAGCACACCAACAGGGCCCACTAATGCTTTACTAACTCTCACCACCTCCGCTCCTCTGTTCCCCCTCTTCTCCTTGTCGGGACAGGCAAAAGCAGCATCTCCCTCACCCCTGGGTCCTGGTGGATCGAGCTCATGCCGCAGCACTAAGGGAGAGAAGACTGGCCATGGTTTGCTGGGCCCCCGAGCAGCAGCAGCTCTCCGTGCAGAAAACGCAGCGACTGCTACTGGAAACCCCCCGACAGGACATGTGTGGTAATGGGCTGCTATGTCCCAGACCTGTCACAGTGGAGCCCTGCGGGGTGCTCTCACATATGCCTGAACTCCATGTGCAAAAACAATCTATGTATTTTAATTTAATAAATAAAAGTAGCTAGGGAAGTAATGTATGTGATATATTAAGAAGAGATGTCTTTTCAGTTCCCCCTTTTGTTTTGCATGTGTTTCTTGGAAATTGAATATAACAGTAAGTACAATTTAAACAGCGAGTTGGGGGAGGAAGACACAGAGAAAGACAGGCACAGAAGAAATGGAGAAAACAAAAGAAAAATCCATAACAGCAAGAGGATATTATAGAAAAATAAGAGTACAAATAGCTAGCGGACAATAGAAGAGAGAAGAGTGGAGAAGCATGGCAGAGCCATATAGATCAGATCCAGTATTCACAGGTCCAGCTGGATAGGAGGTGAGAATTCAGGGTCAGGCTCCGACACGACTCCCTGACTCCTAATTTGGAGATTCTCATTTTCAGTTCCCGAACCGTGGGCAAGAAATCGTACCTGTGAGAAGCCTTCAGGCAGAACAGGGAGAGGTGTGGAAGAATCTGTTTCTGTCAGAGAGGAGGCTGCTCAACTACTTGCCTTTGTTCCATCTATATGTCTACGCAATCACAAAGTTGTATGTATATGCACTTGGTAAACTTGTGGCTGAAATACTGCACATTTATTTCTTGTTTCAACTCTGTCCCCACAAGGAACGCTGTTATTGGATGATTTAATGACAGCTTTGTTTTAATATATATTATGCCTGTTTATTATATCTGCATATGGCAGATAAGGTCAGGAACAGATATAGATAGTTATTCCTCTGTGTTATAGAGCTCTAATTTTTGTTCGAAAACTATTGAAAATACATAAATGAGCCACGCTGTGGGTGACATGCTCCTTTATTTATTTAACCATTATATTTAATATTGATTTAACCAGGAGAGTCCCATCGATTTTTAAAGGGAGACCTGGCCAAGACAGGCAGCGGAAAACAAAAACAAAAGAGTCAGTTCCGTACCAGGTAAATTACATTTATTTAATTTTGACATCTAATTTATTTCCAGGAACATGGACAGTGTAGTTCATCTGATCCTTAGTCGACCACACATACACCATCCCGCTGCTCTAAATACTCGGCGAAGCATCAAATCTGTATTAATCCACTAAAGAAGAAAGTCCCCAACAAACACAGCATTTACTTCACTGCTCAAAATTGCAGTGCTGAGCTGTTAAAGGAAATAACCGAACCTAAATGGAGACATATATGTGTAACCTGATTCACTTTGTCTGACTCATGGGCCTAAGTACAACGGACGTTGTAGGGAAGTCAGAAAATGTTTAAAGACAGACTGACAATGACTTGACAATGACAAAAATATAAATGAAATATCACCTTAATTTTTAAGGTTAAGGTATGTTAAGGTCAGGCAACTGAAACACCTGGTTAGGAAAAGATCATTTTAAGCAAACATAATTATAATGTTTTTAAACAATAAAATTGTAATTGCCACTTATAGAGAGAAATAGATATATTATAGAGAGACAAAATAAGTGGTCATCAGCACATTAACACATCCCACACTGGACTGAATCCCACCTCTATGTTATGGGAAGACAGTTTCAGATATCTCCGACTCACCTAAGACAATAAATTCAGCTTTGATCAACACATAACTGACGATCCCAGCAAAGCCCAGCAATCCAACCCATCCAGCTGTACTGTTCCCCCTGCATCACACACACACCAGCATCACACACACTGTGCTTCAGCAGGAGTTCTGCTCCATCTGCAATAGCAGCTCTGAACGATCTGCCTCACGGACACAAATGTGGACGCACACATGAAGTTTCTGTACTGTCTATACCTGTATGTTGCCATATGTATATCTGTCGCTATTTGTATGTTTCAGTTGCTATGATGCTGTGTTGCTATGTGTGTATTAATGTGTATATCTGTTGTGTATCCGCCTGGGTTTTGTCTGCCACAATCTATCGCCACAAACCTTATTTTAAATGTGAGAGTGAACAAATTGCTTTTGTAACTTGTGTGTCCTTCACTCAAACGCTGCGGCCTCAAGTGAAATCATGAAGTCAAGCTCTGTGTTATGAGGAGCAGCACAGTCATACGATCATCATCAAACTCAGTTGATGCTGACCACACACACACACACACACACACACACATGTTGTCAAGTTCACAATACAGAGCAACACAAACTTCTCCATCGTGATTCGCTGCGTGTCATGACACACTAGGACGCACACATGCAACCCCCCCCCTCTTGCTGACAAACTGACACTATGGTCTCATGGCTTCAGCGAGGAGGTCAACATTTAGTTATCTTGCATTCTATTAGCGTAGCCTGTAGGAGAAGTCATTTTTTGACGGCGAGAACTTCTGCCAAGTCAGTCGAGACAAGGCTGAGCCAAGTCTCAGGTCCAGGTACAATATGTCCAGGTCCAGCTGCAAGGATTCACAAGCAAAGTGCAAGTCAATTGCAAATCTTTTTGGATTAACATTTTAACATATTCCTTTTAAAGCTATAGTGTTTTTCTTTTTGTTTTTTTACATAGTTAGTGTAGACCTTTTGATGCACTGGCCTTTTAAATAACTATCGATGCTGTTTTATCTATTTTGTAGATTCCAGACTTTTAAATCACTGAGCACATCTCTGATTTGTTCAGCCATAAAAAAAAAAAAATAGTTCTGGTGCTGTGTTCACTAACTGCTGAAGAAACAATTGACTAATCAGAATTTAGTCATCAAGAATGGGGACGCCGTCGACTCACCCAGCTAGCTCACTTTGTAGATGCTTTCATTAACAACGCGACAGGGACATAGCGTGGATGACATCAACATAGCTTTACAAGTTTACGTCGCACAGAAATAACTCCTAAATCGACATATTTCTTTTATCAATGTAAAAAAGTGTTGAGTTAATTGCTCCTAGAAACAGCCACTGCAGTTTCTATGTGAACTGAGAAAGGTGTTAGCAGGACAGATAAATCTCTTGAATGCTGAGGGCAAAACAAAACAGCATAATTTCTGTTTATTTGTCCCGTTGTGTTTGCCTCCGCTTAAATTGCTTTAGTACACATCTTTTTTTTACTATTTTGTTCCCTACCATGCCACATCTTGCAGTAAAGCTGGGACTTATTATCAGCAGGTGTCAAGGGACTTGGTTTGTCCTGTGCTTTGAGGAGGCCTTCCTCGCTGTTAGCCCTTCGCTCTGCAGGGCTGCAGGGTTCACTGAAGCAAGGAGATGACATCTTCCCTTTCCACAGAGAGCACCGTGGCTCTTTCCAGAACCTCAGTGCAGATACTCACACACACACACACACACACATAAGAGTCCCTCGCCACACACTCTCTGACCCCTCCACCCCGAGACCTGCTCCTTGTACTACCCGCTCCCCCCACCTTCTCCTCCTCGCGCCCTCTGAGGAGAGGAGCTGTATTGAGCGGGAGCTTGAAACCATGCTTGAATTGTCAAAGGGCTTGCCGGCACTTACCTCCACTTGAACATTTAGTGCTGTCTTGCTGGGCCAGGACAGAGAATAGCACTATAGGGTCACTGATGAATTGCTATTTCTGGACAAGGGATAAACACACTGCTTTGTAGGGATTATCTCTCCAATCTGTGGAGCTGAGATTTGTATCTTCTGTTTGTAGACTCCAAATTGTGTTAATGTGTATGAACTTGTTAAGTGTTACTATATTTCTATAGGATGCAGCGTAACGGCATGACCATTTCAATGGATTATAGTCTTTTATTTTCAATAACTGTTGATTCAGTCACAACCTATATTTCCTATAGATCTGAAGATGTTGCTCTTAAAACTAAAATCTGTAACTTTCTACATGTTGTTATCTTGAGAATTGCCGTCAACCAACAAAATAACTTTAACCCAAGTATATTATTTAATTTAGCATAGAAAGTATACAGTTAATAATAATAATAATTACCAACTTGTAAAATACTAAAGTTAACATAATATCCACCGTCTGCAAATTCAAAATCTGCAAACTTGTCGGAGGGTACTTGAACCTTGAACACTACATACTTTACTAGTGTTTTTCTTATATTAAATACTCTTAAGTACACTTATTATTATTTAGTATAGATGTATGTTGTCAGTTTTAATCATGCAGCTATCATTTGCTTGTTATTTAACTTCTTATCCCTCTGGTTCACTTTAATACTTTTTTATTCCAAATTCAGAATCCTCATCATGAAGTTTCACTATTTATCTATCTTACTAAACAAAATGACTTTTAATCAAAAAGAACAGCTGCTTATATTTAAATATGACGATATTTGCAATATTGACACAAAATGTAATTTCTAGATATTTAGAAGGCCCTATATATCTACATGCACACAGAACATAATACAAAAGGACAATATTGATTTTTTTATTTTGATATCAAAAAAGTTTTCAGTGCATGCAGGAGTTCCGTTTTTTATTCTACCAAATCTCTGAATAAAATTCATATGTGTTCTCAGACCGGTAACCTATGAGAGCTTGGGAGAGTGTGAGACGCCCTAAACAGCTGTCACTGTGCATGTGTGTATGTCATGCATGTGTGTGTGCACATGTGGGTGTCTGTGCATTTTAATAATAAGGTGTTGACTCTGCCCTCTAAGGCTCACCTGTGGGGATTCCCAACGGTGTGTGTTCGGACCTGCGTTCATGTATGTGTGTGTGTGTGTGTGTGTGTTTGTGCACATGCGTGTCTGTGTGTGTCACTTTGGGAAGCACATATCTGTGCACGACAGCGCAACATCTGCCAGAGGCTGTGGCTGTTTATGACAGAGGCTGTGTAAGCTGGAGAGGACGCGGTGGAGCTATGCCAGCTCCACGCTCACACACAAACACACACGTGCACGCACGTGCGCACGAAAACAAAGCAGACAAAAATTCCCTGTGATTTTCATTGCAATAATTCATATTGTGCAAACACAAAATTCACACAAGCAAACACTTCTAAATGGCCAGACATCACACCTACACTGTAAAAACTATGAGAAAAACACTCCCCTTTACACACACACACACACACACACACACACACACACACACACACACACA
>CALSBV010012213.1:12573547-12589703 GCA_943590825.1 Bovichtus diacanthus
ACACACACACACACACACACACACACACACACACACACACACACACACGGGTAAATGTAATAACCACGGGGCCGGTGTGATCTGTGTCTCTCTCCCTAGGTCTTGCTGGCTGTGCAGGTCCCCAGCAGCTCCTATATTACAGCAGTAGGCAGGGGAGCCTGGCAGAGCCACCGGCCTACAAAGTTCAATATAAACGAACAGTGGGATCTCCCAGGGACCTGGCAGGAAAAAGCTTAGCAAAGTTAAAGTCTCACCAGCCCTCCCCGGCTGCCCATGCCAATGACACAACACACATGTACAGTACATATGGGCGTACAAGCTTGCACACACTCACACAGTTGTACACACACTTGACAGCCCACCTATTTCCTGTAGAAGGAGTTGTGGGACTTCGGTACCTAACCAATAGGCCAATCAGTATTTTATTTTTTTCAGGTTATGTACTTTGAGTTCATTTGTAAATTTGTTCAATTTTACTTGCAATTTGATGATCAAAGTAAATAAGCAGCAGACAAAAACTTGTGATTTATCAGTATAGCCTTGTGTGATCCTCACATTGAAACCAAACAGAATAAGTTACCGGGCACAACACATTTATTTTCATTGTTTTACTTTTTAAAACCTTTTTTTTTTTTTTTTTTTTATGAATGAGAAGTCCTTAAAGTGTTCAGAAAAAAAGGGAAAGTTGAACATCTCCAATTCAATGACAATGGCAAACTCCATCCTCTGATACAAATCATGTGATATGATCGACAGCTCCAGAACAGCATGTGAGATTTTTTTCTCACATGCTGCTTTAAATGTCAAGAATAAACTTTGACACTCAAATTTCTTATTGTAATTTTTTTTTGCAGTGTTCTTTTTTTTTTTTTATTATATTTTGACTTTTATCTTTTTGGTTTTAGATGTAAAAACAATAAAGAGAACAGCACCATCACATCCACATCATAATCACTGAAAAACAGTCTTTATGTTACTTTAAATAACCAGCGTATAATTATCCATGATTAATAAAGCATACAACAGAAAGACAGAGAGAAAGACAGAAAGAGTTTTGTTCAGAATCAGAATCAGAAATCCTTTATTGGTGCCACAGCGGGGACATTTACAGCGCTACAACAGACAGTGCAGATACAAGGGCAAATATAAAATAAGTAGTATATATGTAATAATAATAATAATAATAATAGAAGGAGATAATGATGCAAATTAATATCAATTTTGTTCATATTTTGATATTTATTTGTCCATTGTAGCCTAAATATTGCTACTCTTTTCACAATATAAATGACAAAGCTGTTTTCATTTATATGATTCATGACTGGAAATCATTTCCTTTGCTGGTTGACTCTCTGTAAAGGCACAGCAAAACAAAAATCACTCCCTGACTCTGTGTTACCCTCCTCCTCTCCCGCTCATTGTCGCTTTGCAGGGTTGCTCTCCCCTCTTCAGATGGCTGTGGACGCAATAATGACCCAACAGATGGGTTTATTAGAGGGCGGTTAAGGCAGCCAGCGGGTGGTTTGTTCAGGGAGCTCCAGGAGCCGGAGCGCCAGGAGCTCTGGGTGAAAAGGAGACTGACAGGAAGCAAGTGACTCTGCCTCGCTCTTCAGTTGTTGATCCAATAGGCAGAATCTCTCCCTCGTAGTGATCTCAGCCTTCAGGACTGGTGACTAGTTGTCCTTATGTGCATGTGTTTTTGTGTTACACCCACACACATGTGCACTCATCCTTACGTAATGCATCCACGCTTTGCATCTGTACATTTCTCTACACACGCCTCCCCCTGAACCATGTGCACGCCCTTTGACATGTAAATGAGATCGAGCTGGCTTTGTTAGTTACCTGCGTGTTAATTCTTGTTTAAGATGTCGTCTGCCTCTTTTTGCCTCTCCATTCAATGGGCCGGGTGGCATGCTTTGTGTCTCCAGCCCCAGGTGTTGAAGGAGGTTCTTCAAGCCCTCGTTAGTGTGTGTGTGTGTGTGTGTGTGTGTGTGTTGCTCTGCTGGAGCCATGCCTCTCTAGGTCACAAGACAATAAGGGCCAAAACAGATCATAGAGAGACGTCATTATTCCCGTTGCACTTCTAGGTCTTGCCAACACATGTTAGCTTTTACTGATCAATAGACACTCAATAGAGATGATTTAGCAAATAAAGGCATAAAGTGGGACATTAAATCAGGCATATGGATGGGATTCAGCCATCAATGGGAAGGAAATTAGTAAATGAGTCTCTACGTGCCTGATTAAAAGAAGATCGGATGTTTTATTTCCATTATTAATGATAGAGTGTCAAATGTTGTAATTTTTTATTCAAGATTCAAAGACT
This sequence comes from Bovichtus diacanthus, assembly GCA_943590825.1. NCBI lineage: Eukaryota > Metazoa > Chordata > Actinopteri > Perciformes > Bovichtidae > Bovichtus > Bovichtus diacanthus. Next base: position 12,575,877 of record CALSBV010012213.1, read on the forward strand.
GTCAACACAATTCTTAAATTGCTGTCCTTCTCTGATTGACATGCATAGAAAAGGGTTTAAAAATGAAAGGTGGAATAGGAGAACACAACGTACATATATATAAGACATTATTAGAAAGAACAAGAAAGTAATTAGTATGAAGCATGAAATCAAAATACATTTTAAAGCTGTGAAACTTTAGAGCCTGATATGCAATAGAAGTGCAATTTTGTATGGCCCAAAGTGTAACAGTGGCGAATAGCTGTAACCCAGCTGTGCAACAGTGGTATGAATATGGACCTGCTTATTCTCGAGCGTCAGGGGGGGAGCTGGTTCCAATCCCAGCTGACGTTCGACGACAGGCGGGGTCCACCCAGGACGGGTCCAGTCAATCTCAGGGCTGACACGCAGTCAGACAATCATTCACGCTCACATTCACACCTACAGGCAATTTAGAGATGGCAATTAACCTAACCTGCATGTCTTTGGAAACCGCAGCACCCGGACAAAAAGCCTCGCTGACACGGGGTGAACATTCAAACTCCACACAGAAAGGCGTCACCCGGCCAGCAGGTTCCAACCCACTGCACGAGCCCTGAATTTGTCCAGTATATTTAAATTCATTTATTCAACTTTAATTTATTCACAGTGGTCAAATGAAAGCAGTTTACCCTCTTTTGAATGGGTGGCCTGTCTACAGAGGATAAAATAAATTAAAGTACTACTGGATTATGTCCAGTTTTATATATTTGACATTAAAAAAAATTATTTTCACTAAATTTTTATCCAGTGATTCATCAGGAATAAAATGACTCAGTCCAATACACTCAGGGGTTTTGCTACTACAGCCTTACTGGGTCTGGTATGCCCAGTAACTTATTGTGGCTAATATTAGCTGATGTTTGCAAACTTTAGAGATATTTTGCTGTGTTAGGCCCTGAAGAGACGGAGCGCGTTTTGCAGAAAACACAAGGTGCACTGCATTTTTTTGTTGATCGGTACCTAATAGTTAATAGCACAGTTTGAATTAATGAAAACAACTTACCTGAAATCTCAACTATGGCACTACTTACCTCCTACAGCCTTTCAGTCCAGATCATGCGGGTGGTAAAGTCATATAGCTCATATAGTCATATATCCAGCAATAGCCACCATAGAAGGCCGCCGACTGGAGAATGGGAAAAAAATGCTGATGAGTTGCAGTTTTTTTAAAGGGGTTCGGTGGCGCTCCTGCAAAAACACGAGGTGCGTAACACTCAGCAACGCTGCTAAAATGGCTCTGTCTCATGGGACCCTTTCTCAATCAGTTTGCTGACTTAATGAATGTTCTCTACTTGTTCTCTAATGTTAAGCTTTTACAATCATGCTGCAATTGCTCCTTGTAGCCACAGGGGCCGCTGTTCCGCAAAGTGACACAGGCTCACTTTCAGGCTCATTACTTTTAAAGCGCTCTAAGTTCTGACTCCAGCCTACGTTTGGATTATTTTGTGCCCATACATCTGCACTCAACTGCAGATCTTATTTTAATGTTTTTTTTATTTGCATAGCGCTTTTTTTTTTTACTTTGTTTGAAAAAGTGCTGTACAAATGGGGTAATTATTCTACAGCATTTACATTTAATTCCCAGTTTTATCAAAAGATCAAAAATCCTAATGACACCGTGAACAGTCAAAGGGCTTTCGCTCCTCCACGCTCAGGCCTCTGAGGATATTACACTGCTTAGAGACCACTCATCTGAGGAGTGTAAGGCACACGACACCTGGAGGGAGAAATCAAATGCTTGTTAGGGCGCGGTGGAGGGCCCTTCACGGTCTCTCACCTCCGAAACCTCGGTCCAGGCACCACCCCCCCCCCCCCCCAAAACCCCACCCGGATGCTAGTGAACCCCCTCTCCTGTATCCTCCTCCCCTCTCCTCCTCTTCAAAGGTCATCCAATCCCGGCCACCGCCCACTCCACCCCCAAAACCATGGAGAGAAACAGAATGAACACTGAGCTTTTAGCCCCTTTTCCTCTCTGGGGGTGTAACTGTCTCCTTTGTTGTCTCACTCCAGCAATGTACACCTTCCCTCTCCATCTATCATTTATGAAGACCATGTCTTCATACAGTATGAAGTCGCTCCTTATACAAGGACTGAGGGGTCCTCTACATTTATTTGACAGCTACAGTTACTAATTACTTTGCAGGTTGATATTTTACATATAAAACACGTATTTTATAAAATATGAGGCATTTCTGCCGCGATCAAAGCACCCAGCAGTACTGTATGTAAATCAGTTTAGCACCTTAGCTCCAGCTCCAGCTCCAATGTTAAAATGTTGCTTACACATTATTGCATGGATATGAATAATCAAGTAATGTTATGTGTTATTATATAATATTAACACTCACTATACACACTGAAAAGAGCCATTCCTTATAACAGGTTATTTACTTTGAATGCTTGAATTATATGTTGATGAGAACACTTCTTTATTCACTGAATTATGACACAAATTACATATTATACATCACAAAAATGACTCTGGGCGTTCAGTCACTAAAAACTACGGAAACACATGTATTCCTCTTGGCCACTAGTAGGTAAGTAAAGCCATAAAACATATAGTGCATTCAAATGTTTACTTATATACGTGAAATAAATGTAGTGTTTGCTTGTGTTTTTTACAACAAATGATTAATCAAAAAGTGCAAATCTTATGATGAAAAAAAAAAACACTCACCTCTTCTCGCAAAAAATTTTTTAGACTGCACCCCCCCTTTATTTAAATTTTTTACCCACATTCCCAAATACTATTTTTATGATCCCTAATACAAATTTCGAACGTAGGACTTTTAATCTGCATTTGTTTTACGTTAAGATAATAATACTGTATTAGTACTTAAATAAAAGATCTGAGTACTTCTCCCATCAATGCACCCATGAACACACACACACGCACGCACGCACACACACACACGCACACATGCATCCAAAACAATACACCTTATGGGCTCTCCTGCAAACACTCAATTCGCCTATTTCTGTAATCCTCCTAATCTGTCACCATGACCCAGGGTAATGCCATGTCACCACAAGTGTTTGGCTTTGCTTTCAACTCAGCCATGTTGACACCCCACGTCTCCTCAGAAACTCTCCCTGACCCTGGCTGCAGCCCTCTGGCCTCCTCAACCCCCCACCCCCCACCCGCACACCCCCTTCGTGACACCGCGGCTCCTTCTTCCCTGTCTCAAGCAGCTACCATCGTCTCAGCCACAGCTTGGCCTGGAGCCGACACCGCGGTACACAGCAACGCTGATTCAGGTGGCGTAAATATAGCCCGGCCTGACACTGAGAATAGACGCTACATGCACCTGAGATGTAAACAAACTTAAGCATCAAAAAAAGCCGAGGCCCCGAGCCTACAGCATCGCTCACAAAAGCTTACGATATCCACCCTTTACAAAAGTCGATGCCTGAATCTCTCGCGTCTCACTTTTGCCTCTACTCTTTCTTTGCATGACATGGGCGTTTGCGCCAAGCATCAATTGGCATGACAGTGTGACCCCCAACCTTTTTTCTGCTTGTCCCCACATCCCATCCCCTCACATCCCTGCTCTTCTTCCTTTGCTTGTCCCCTCATCATACATGTCACCCCCCCTCCCCTAACTCTCATCCACACCCCTGCTCTTCCCTCAATGACAATATCCTGGTAATGGTGGCCTTTGTTTTTCTTGGCCCGGGCGCCTGGATTTGTCAGGACGCATTTCCTGCCCGCAGACTGAGGGGGCTGCTGCTGCGTGGCAATCTGGGCTCACTTCTCAGGCAGCTAAACCCTTTGACACTGTGCTTTTTAATTAAAATTACATTATGATTAATCAGGCAGAAGGAGGGGCCCTCCCCCTCACTTGCACTCCCTCCACCTCCTCCTCACTCCTCTCTCCTCCTGCTCAGTTTCCAGGCAGGTTTGATTACAACCTGTGACGGACGTTCCTCACTGCCAAGCTGCTAAAGATGTGCTGGCAGATGCGGCGGCCTGGCCAGCTTGTCAAGCCCCGGGGTTGCAGGCAGCCAGGGAGAGAGGGAGAGAGAGAGACTGAGGAAGGGAGAGAGGACGGAATAAAATAACAGAAGGAGCTGAGATAGAAATAATGTGGCAAGAAATGTGTGTGTAAAGAAAGACCAGGTATGTGACAAGAGAGGGAAATTAGGAGAAAAGGAATGTCCGAAGCGACAACCAGAGACTTAAAATCCTCCAGACACTCCAGAGACTGTGACAAGCCATCAGGCAGACTGACATGCAGGCAGAGCTCCTGTGTGGCTGTATTGATCTGGAGAGCTCTGTTGTGGCACATACACTCACTCCCAGAACAGAGGAGGAGACAGGAAGACATGAAACGGGGAGTCATTTTTCCCTACAGCAGTACAAGGCGCCTGGATACAAGAGCTTATACTTAACTCCAGTGTCTAGACTGGTACTCGGGGTCCTTTATATCGCAGGTGCAGTGGTTTCATGTAACCTGGAGCTGTGCGTATGTGTGTGTTGCTCACATGTTTGCTTACTCAGGCTGAAATAGTCATGTTAGAAGTATGTAGAGACATACAAACAAAAGGCAGAGCCAATAAAGAGCATGTCAGTGAGAGAGCACAACCGGCACTACGAGGGAAACACTGCACAAAGGGCATCTACTACTGATGTGATGCATAAGTGATGCTACAGCATTTTATTAATTCTCGTGCATTTTAAAAATAGTTTGACAGCAGGAACATTCTTACAAGCTCGCAAAAAAAAAAAACCCAGATCCTGTTAATAAAAAATCTGTTGTTCTATTTCTGTTCTCTCCATGTGTATGTATATTGCAATTCATATGAGGAGCTGCTTTACACACGCTGCAAATCAGGTCAAATGGCTGTTAGCGCATCACATACACTGCCACGACCTTGCATGATCTACAGTAACCGTGAGAGAAATGTCATTTTGCGGCAATGTCTCAAGGATTGAACATGTGTGACTCTGTGCGTTTATGTGCGTAAGTGTTTGAGGTTGGATGTTTGTGTTTATGCATGCTTGTGTGTGCGCGCGTGTGCTTGTGTGTGTGTGTGTGTTAAAAAAGGGGATGCTGGTGATGAGGCAGCTGAGCAGGCGAGACAGGCGCGTTATCAAGCGCGTTTCTGTCCCTCACAGAAGCGTATGGGAGCAAAATTCAGACAGGATGTGGAGAAAGGTCAGAGATGGTGCTTTTCTGAACAATCAGGAAATGTTAAATTGTGTTGGGCTAACCTGGTGGTCCACTGGCCAAAACTAAATCTACATTGAAACATTTGTTTTAGTCAAACATGTCAAATGTCAATCACGTATCTTTTATCGTTAACAAAAAAGCAATAGTTACTACTAATACTTGCAGAGGGTATTAAGGATCATTTCTGATAAATTAAAGATTATAAAACCAGCTCTTTATTTAGAATGGGAAAAAAAATGTCTAATTAAATAAAAAATGTCTCGGTTATTATGTAATTTCTATTGTACATTAAAATTAATTTTCCCTTTTTTTGTGCCTGTCTCTCTGCATAGCTCTCACCCATTCAGCCCCCAAAGCTGAAACAGGCCTGTATTGAGTATCCTGTGGCCACATTGACAGGCAGTATTAAAAGCCAGTAGGTGGTCTTTCACTGTCACTGGGCAGAAGCCCCTCGTCACAGCACATTAATTACACACTCTCACCAGCTCAAACAAGCCTCGCCTGTTCATGCATGGAGATGAATTAAGAACAGAGCGAAGTGTGTGTTGTTTAAAATCCAGAATTTACTCCTTGCGCTTGTCCTCGAGTTGCCGCAGATGAATTTTTTTTTTAAGGACATGCAGTGATAATGGTAACAAAGGGGAAGTGAACAGCCACTATTTTAAAATGTGAAAATTAGTTGCATCAACTTCAGTGGACCTTGTGATGTCTCTCGATGAGTGGGCTGCACAGAGTGTACAATCTGGTTGCATTTGCCGTTTTTTTCCATTAACTCTATATATACCAGTGTTGTGGCTGCTGTGCGTGAAATAAAATGTCAGTGAGTTTTTTCCTGTCAATCCATCCGTGATGTTGCTCCCTATGTGCACACATGTATGCACAAATATTGGTGTTTGTTCCTTTGCACGTACATAGTAGGTATAGTATGTGTGTATGCATGTGTATATATTGAGCGCAGGTAGTTGCATGCAGGTGTGCAAATGTATGTGTGTATGCATGGATTGTCACAGGATCCGGGACCATCGCCTTTCTCCCTCTGACCTGACCCAGCCATGAACTCTGATGACCTTACGATCCATACGTATCATTTACCCAACGCCCTCCCTGTCGTCTCGCCTAATGCACGGAGGCGTGAAACACCTCGTAATGCTCAATCACAGCGGGGCACAGCATGCTAGGAGCCATCTAGAGTGACAGCACAGGGCCAGGGAGGCAGCCGGCTGAGGGACGAAATACCACATCGCCCTCAGGGAAAGGAAGGGAAGGAGGGGGGAGAAGGGTGAGGGGCTACAGGGGTTTGCAGGCAAGGGGTGAGGGGGAGGGGGAGGGGAGTAGGGGTACAAGTGGGGTTTAAGTTGGTCAACTAAAATCAAGATCAATTTAAAAATGCTGTTGGTTCTGTCAACGTGTTTTCAGGTAAGTTTGATGTCCACTCGCGAAACACACCAAAGAAATAGGACAAAAGATAAATGTCTTTTTTACTTTTGATGACATTTCTTTTTATAAACATAGCAAGAGCTTTGCTTGTTCCCAGCAGTCACATTTCAGCTCATGTGTTTCAACATAAAATGCACTTCAGGTGTTCTGAGTGACATCTCTCTTCTTTGTTGTCTGACATGTGCTCAAGCATAAAACACTGATTGATCACCAGTGCTACCTGCTAACCAAGGTCATTCCCGGACTCTTGCTTTGGGGCTCTGACGGCATAATTGTAAAAATCCAGTGGCCACATCTGTAATTCCTGATCAGCTATATTGATACACAAGATGAGTGATCACAGACACACAAACAACAACCTCAAGATGCTGTGTTTGTGGAAACACACGGCATCTTAAGGTGGTGGCAGATGTGCTCACCCATGTCTGACAGTTGACAATCTTACGTCAGTTCACAGTACACCATGGGATCAGCATTTTTAAATTCATCCTGGATGTCAGGTTTGACATTCTCAAATTTTCAGGGATTGAATGAAGGATGTGAGGTCAACAATTTTTCGATTTACCTGCATTCATGTTAACATGATGCCTTGGCCGGGTTTAATGAAACTTTGCTGCAAAGCGAGCGTACTGCTTGGGAAGTGAAAAACATTAAAGGAAAGAGAAGACGAGAAGGAGGAGGGAGGGAGTAAAAGAGAGAGAGAGAGAGAGAGAGAAGCAACAGACGGAAGTCACACTTGTGAAGTTGGAGGTGTGAAGGAAAGAGACTTGATCATGTTTAAAGGCAGCTTTTTGGACTGCTGTTTTAAAACCCATCAATGTGCTGCTTAACTCTTTCTGTTCTGAAGCAGAAATTAATGTTCTTACACTTCACCAACAAACTTTGGTGCAAGCATTGAAAAAAACAGCAGTGTTATAAATATGTCAATTAAGATGCTGTCGGTCTTAGTGTGGAACCGTGTTCACAGTGTGGTATGAGAATTATTGTGAAAAATCGGCAAAAACATCAAACATTTCACTTCTATGGTCCAATTTAAAATACATATTATTTTAGAAAATGGTTATAATGTATACATTAAACATGAGACACCTCAACCATCATTTGAGACACATTTTTCTGACTCACTGGCACCTTATCTACTTGTAAAACAGAACTAACGAGCATGTGAAGATTTTTACACAGACATACATAAGCCTCAGAAAGTGTGAGACACTGATGTTGGCAGAGGGATCCATCTGATGCATGGAGAATTCGCTCAAAGTCAGCACAAATGTTTTTATAAAATGTAAACAAGAGGAGAGATCTGCTTCCATCCTGGCAAAGCCTCCCTTGTCCTTGCCCGTGCCCTGTGGACTCATGCCCAGGACCTGGGCCTCTCCCAGGCCAAGCTGCCCAATGGTCCAGTTAATCATATGCAGCGCCACAAGGAAGCTTATGCTGGCCTATGCCAGTTTATGCCTCCGTAACTGCAGGGTGTCGAGGCCAGAACCGCAGCGAGAGGGGGGCCTGACAGACTGGCTTGGCATCGGAGGCCTTGGCTTGGATTTGACGATGAGTGGACCCCTCAGAACCTGAACTGGTACCCACTCTGCCCCCTCCCTGTGATTCAGGTCCTGCTGTGGGGCTGCTGACCCTGCTGACTGTGTGGACAGAGACCCTGCTGACCAACACAAACACTGACATTACTGCCTCTCAGCAGGGAGACAAAAACTCTGAAGGGCAGTGTGTGGGTGTATATGAGTCAAGTGTGTGTGCCACTTTAGGAAGTGAAGGATCTATACGTATATCCACTGCAGGACCCTGCTACTTTACTTTGACTGTTTAGAGAAATGATATCAATACCTATTCTGACATATTTTGACAATTTATGGCCTGACATTTTTTAGGCAATAGCCATTTAATATATTTGCATTCTGTAGTTTTACTTGCTATTGACAGAGTCCAGCTTTCCCACATGGGGATTCAAATGACGTATAGCCACACATACGTAGGAGATTGATAGAGAAGAGGTATGCATGAACGTGACGTGATGCAGAGGACTAAAGCCCGTTTTGAGTAATAAGGAGGACAACATTTAGTGTTATTGTGGCGGACAACATTGTCTACTGTAATCGTTGGTCTTTTTTTATTCAAACAATGGTGATGAACCCTCTCAGCCCTCGGTTTAATTGGCTGTGCCGTAAACATGGTGCACAAGTTCTTCCTTTTCCTTTTCTTTTCCGAGTATCACTCAAAGCATGTTTGCTGCCCCCAGTGGTAGAAAAATGTCATTTCAAACACTTGCCAGTGCAACCAGTGCAAACAAATAGCACTGAATTAATAAGAATGATATATTTTAATGGTTATTGTTATGTATATATTTGTGGTATGTACCAGTGTTAACAAAACTCATAACAGCATGCCAAGCTTGCCAGCGCCTCTGTGAGGCAGTGCTTTAAACTAAATGCTAATTTCAGCATGCTAAAATGCTGATGGTGACAATGGTAACATAATGGATGGTAAGCAGATATAGTATTTACATACTGTGTGTTTGCATAACAGTTAGCTAAATGGCACTTCACTCAAAGTACAGTTGAGGCTGATGATGATGTCATTAGTTTAGCAGGTGTTTGGTCACAAATCAGAGTTTTGGACAAATTGAAATGTCGACCTGATGATCACCAAAGCTATTACAATTCATACTAAGGGGAGCATTCATTTTTGTATCAGATTTCATGGCAATCCATCAAATGGTTTTTGAGATATTTCAGTCTGGACCAAAGTGCTGGACCTACAGACCAATTTGCCACCGCTAGATCCACACCGCATGGCTAAAAATGAACAGAAATCACAGTTTACATTAATCTATGCAAGAAACAGTCATTAAAGGGGACCTTGATGTCTTCAAAGAACATTTTTTGGGAGTATGCCAAATCAAACTAACCTCCCCTGCCCACTCTCTCTCACACACACACACACATGTACACATGCTTTTTTCCATCTGCAAAAATGTGTTTTCTAAACAGCTGAGTGACCTTGTGTGTCTGAGTGTGTGCCATCACAATGCACACTGGAGGTGTGAGCCTTCATAAGGAGACACAAAGAAGTCTCCTGCCTTTGACAAACCTAGATTTACAGTTAGGAAGCACTTGTAATGTCCATGATTAGTTTAACCACCAATGTGTCAAATATGAACTAACGCATGCATGATATAGTGCAAATAAAAGGTGGGGTGTAAATATGTGAGTGTAAATAAAAGCACGGGTGCATTTTATCTGTGTGTTCATGCGTTTTGCATCAATGAGCAACACCACAAAAGAGCGACGTGGATTAAGAGCGTAGTAGGGCTGGCCTCTGGCCGACTGTGACCTTTGACAAGTCTCTGTCACTTCTCACCTCTGCAAGACGAGCTCTGTCATACCAACGCACACGACATAACATGCTCCTCTCCCCCATCCTACGTCTCTTCGATTAAAAGCTTAATGGACGTTTTAGTACTCTGCCACTTTGATGACAGCATGCTAATCTGCCACCCTTGGATCTCTGAGAAGCTGAAGGAAAGGAGCAGGAGGAGGGGGGGGGGATATCTTACAGGTTAGGAGGGGGCACTGACAATATAATCATGGTGAGACACTGCAGCGTGTTTTTTTTTTCAGTTTTCACACGCGGCAGACCCAAAGGGGTGGTCCTGGTCAGGGCATCTAGCCGGAGAGCCTAGTCTCACCTCACTGACATGGAAGCCACCCTGGCTGTCACTTTGCATCTCTGACGCCTAGAGAGGAAGACCATGAGCAGCCTGACAGGGGCAGCAGAAGGTGAGGACCTAAAATGCTTGAGACACACTTGGCTCAGAGCCAAACTCTACTCCTCCTTTACTTTCTATCGCCCCCCCCCCTCCTGACACTTCAGAGTGTCTATGTGAACTTTTATACTTTATGATCTTTCTAACCTTTACATTTTAGGAATAAAATCTGAAAGGATCTGAAAGACCTATTTGTTCCTCTCGTTAGAGCTAATCATGTTTTTTTGACACTATGACACGAGAGAGAAAGATTCACTGTGTATTGAATACGTCTGCTTTGTAACACAAATGCCACCAGAGCTCGACATGATAAAAAAATTTTAAAAAATGATGTGGGGTGTAATGCCCGCTTGCCTCTCCATTACGCTTCCCTTCAACCTCACAAAATAATTTTAGCGTAAAAAGAAAAAGTTGCGACAAATGAACAGTTGCTGCATCCACTGCAATGTGTGAACATGCATCGTGAGTACAGCGGAAAGTTTTCACTGACTGTTGATTGACACGCCACGCACATCAGTCACACGGTACTGAGGAGATTCCACACAGACACGTTGCCCTCAGACACAACCACGGGTGGGCGAGGTGCTAAGGGTTCTGCAGCAAACCCCCACCCCCAGGTGGATGAGGTATGCTATGTATATGTGAAAACACAATATTTTTTTTTCATAGATGTGACATGATGCTGTCAAGATGTGAGTTACCATGTTGCAAGGGCATTATTAAAGTATTTTGTAAAAAAAAAAAAAAAAATGTAGTCTTACTTTAATGCTGTGGTTTTATTGGCTAAAATACAAATATACCGCATGCATGCATTTAGAAAATCACATAACATCGAAAAAATATTGTGAATCTTGTATCAGGATCAGGATGCAGCTCCTCACATAATTAAATCAATTCCTGTCTGTGTTCAGTCTAACAAAGTTTTATAGAATGATATAAAATGTAAATATCAAGGACATGTCCGTTATTTTCCATTATTGTTTTAAATGATTAACGAACGTTTACATTTTTTTTATAGAAAATAGGACCGTGAGACCATCAGATGCCCGTCCAAGAAGTTTCCTCTGACCACAGGACTGCGGTCTTGATTGTCTTGGAAAGTGCTTGATTGGCAGCACGTGGCTTGTCAGATATCACATGGAAAAACGCAAGCATTCACACTAAGATAAACCCCACAAGGAAAACGCTTGTGACTTAGGAGTAACCCCTCAGGACTGACAGATGTGACACGATACCATGTAGGCGTTGCAAAGCGAAGGAGGGATTCCACATCTCTTGCAAAACAATCTCAACGTGCATGACAAATCAGGAAGTGGTGTTTTTGGTTTAGATTTGATTTTTCTCTGATGAATACTGAGCGGATCATGTTTAGGGGATAGTTCAGTTCAATAGAAAAGTATGAAGTGAAAAGTGAAAAATGGTATAAAAAAAAAAAAATTTTAAGCAATAGCGCTTTATCTTGCAATTGATAATAAAAACAGAAGAATATTACATAATTAGCAAACGAAAATGTAATTTAAAAGACAATGGGGAAAAGAAAGCTAGAAAAACAATCGTTAGTTTGTTGGCTTTTGCTAGATATTCTCTTTGGATCCTTAGATTTTAAGCAAGATTAATTGAAAAACTAAAAGTTAATAATTTCTCCCCATCAAAAAACATTTTCTGTTGTGAAAAGCAACTTGTTTCCCACATTTGACTTGCTCATCTGTGAACAAAATTGATGGTATGAGAAAAAAAGTGTGACTGTTGCCTCTCAGGTCCTCCCAGTAAGAGGCCTCTTGAGACATCAAAACTAAAAGTAAAAATCAACACTGATACCTTGTTACTGCATATATCATCAGTTGTTGCATTTCAGGTGAACAATGTGATTTAAGGCCATTTACTGTGACGTATGTGTAACCTTTTTATTTGTCAGAACAATGTTTGTTGAATCCCAGAGAACCAGCTCAAACGTGTTCATTTCAGTTGTGGTTTTATAAGTGAAGGCGGCGAGGCCAACGGTAATAGTGGCAGCATAGTAAGAACAAGAAAACCTGACTTGTTCCAGCCACTCAAAATACATTTTAGACCCTTCACAAAGCAAACATGGTGGCATGGCATTTCTGGTGCATTGAGGCAGATGTTGTGAAGGAAAATCTTTGCCTCCTCTGTGACGGACTTTTGCAATTGACACTTACAACATCTATAATACTGGAAACACCCTGTACAGTATTTTGCTATGAAACACCATAAATATTGAGCTATGGTTTTTCAGGGTAAAAATCAGAATTCAGAAAATTGTGTCATGGGTAGGAGGCGGTTGCCAAAGCATGAGTGAAGTTTGCCATGATTTATATTTTCTTTTGATACATGTTATGACTGAGCGTCCTTGAAGTGACTGGATACGTCATTTGCAAGTACCAACTATCTGTATCTGCAGGTTACACATACCAATATGACTCATTTTCTATTGAATCACCTCTATGGCTATGTTCTAGTTAAATCGCACCTCAAAACACGTTACACAGCAAAGTTAGGAGAAGGCTGAAACGGTTTCATGGTAAAGGAATCCAAAGTCATAGAAGACAGAAATGAAGCATCTGTGGTGTAAAAGTATCTACTGTACATTCAAGCAACCAATTTTTGCAGCTGTGTAAGAACATCACGCTACTTTAGTTTTTGCCTTTGCTATTTATAGTGGATGGTCAGTATTCAAACCACTGCAAAAAGTAACTTGTCAGGGAGGCAACAAGTCCTCCGAATTAAACAAAACAATGCTAGAATATGTGCATCATTTGGGTGCAAAAGCTCACGTGAACATTGCCAGGATCGTGTATAGATGGCAACCATGCAAAACTTTAGAAAATCAAAGGACAGAAACACGCCATCGGGCTGCGTTTCTCCAAAAGTTGAGTCCGTTTTAACTTTTCAGTCGCAGGACGTTCCTGTTTTTTTCCTGAATCCCCTGCGGCGCCAGATGCCACAGTCAGAACGCACGACCCACACTCAAACAAATGTGAGGACTTTTGTGCCTTAATGCCTGATTTAGTGTGAATGCAGCCTAAAGGCTCGTACACGAGGATACGGATGTCAAAATGCCCATTCACCAATCCACACTCCACGCTACGTCGTTTGACAGTTCAACGCCATTTAAAGACGAATTATCTTCATGTTGGTAATGGTCGTAACGGTGAATCTCCTACACAACCTTCTCTCCAAAACAACTATTCTTTTGTTATCGTTTTTTTCCTAGAGGCGCATACGCCACCAACTGGACTAGAGCGTGGAACGAAACAGGGGCATGCGCAGTCGCCGCACGTACGTGGCGGATGACGTCATTTGCGTCATGAAGACCATAGCGGACTATCGCGGACGCGGAAAGTATGAATTGGCCTCTATGTTGTTGTTTTTCTGGTTTGGAAAAAAAAAAAA
>CALSBV010012213.1:12589803-12668992 GCA_943590825.1 Bovichtus diacanthus
CCCCCCCCCCCCCCCCCCCTCCTCCTCCTCCTCCTCCTCCTCCTCCTCCCCTTGTTCCAGCTCTTTCAGCGCGGCAGACTGCCGATCCCGCCTGGCCGCCCCTTGCCGTCTCACAGAAGTGCGAAAATAAGATGGCATTGGATCTATTAACACATTGGGCTGAGTGTTAGTGAGGGGGCCCCAGCCGAGACCACTCTCCCAAGGTCCACCGACTGCCATTCTGCCCCTGCTCTGGCCGGGGGCAAGGTGGAAGGTTGTGGAGGGTGGATGAAGGGGGGGGGGGTTGTAGACTGTAGGCAATTAAAGATATCTGAGAGCCATAGAAGGGGGGAACGAAGAGGTAGCAGTGGAGCTTGAGTGTCCTGTACGGGGCATGCTGACACTTGTCCACTTGAAATATCACCTGTTCATCAACAGCACTCATGTCAATTGATGGATTGATTGGAGCAAAGATCAATACCTACATGCCAGGACTTGTTCAGAAAAAAGACAAGCCCCGCACTCGTCGACACTCAGGAAAAAGTGAATCTGATGTTGTGATATTTGTATCAAGTTTAAGGTGATCCGGAGTGTGTTTTACATGGGATTGTGTCAAGGTGTATATGCGTGCTTGTGTTTCTACGAGAGCGCTTGTTATTCACTTGCACCCGTGTGTGTTCACATTCACGCTTCTGCAAAATCATCCCAATCAGTCAGCATATTTTCTATTCATGAAGGTAAAACATAAACTGACACATAAACTGCCATTTCTCAGATAACCTTGTTCCAATGTTATGATGACTTTACATGTGCTCGGATCCACAGGATTTCACTCCTGAACTTGTTGGCACGTCTAGATGTAATGTGTGTCTGTCTCCGAGTGTCTCTACCTCGGTGCGATTACACGCCCACAGATCTACCAGCTCCATCACAACAGCAACAAAAAAATAAATAAACCTCACAACTTTTTGTCACACTTCAATCACATAACATTAACCGACCGCATGTTAGGAATTAATAGACGGTGTTTGCTGCTATTTATTTGACTTTTCTTTTTTAGCAAATGATGAATGAATACGCTCGCACACACAATTTCGAAGACAAAGAAACAGCAAGGCGGTTTTCATATATGTTCATTTTCTAGAATTTACAGGATTACTATTTAACATTACTGTTTATTCTATTTCTCGTTCTGGCAGTGGAAGCAAATTCCACCATCGCCCCTCTGCTGTACAGCATGTGGCCCTCCCTCAGAGGGGCTGGTTACCAAGCAGATTAGACAAGATATTTACAGGTGTGAAAAGATGCATTCTTCTAATACAGTGTGAAATTCTTCTGTTAAGAGCGCTCTTTCCAATAAGCCTGTTCACAATGGGATGAGAGAGAGAGAGAGAGAGAGAGAGAGAGAGAGAGAGAGAGAGAGAGAGAGAATCCAAGAAGCGAGTTGTCTTGTTTTTTGGCTCTGTATTTTTAAAGGAGCTGAGGCGTAGCTGAGCGCAAGTCTTAAGAAAAAGTGATAAAATATACAGTGAGAAAAGCTTTCAAAGTGTCGGGAAATTAAAGCGGAGTGCAGCAGCAGGGCGGGGGACGCGGGTGGGGGGTTGGTTGACGGGTGGTGGTGGTAGAGCAGCGTTCAAGATGACTGCAATCTGCTTATGTGACTCCAGAGAGGAGTTGTCCTCAGCGGCCTCAGACTTCTCCTGCGTTAGTGACATCATATCAGCTGGACGAGAATTTGCAGTTGATTGATTTATGATCAGGTGTATCTGACACAATTTGAAAAAAAAATATTTTTACAGTAAAGCCGGGAGGCAAAGGCAAGTCTTTACTTTTTTGTCACCCTGCGTGACCCTACAAGCTCTTACCTTTTGAAGTTAAGACAGTAAAGAGGAGGAAAAGGAGCGGACACTCAGTCAGTCCAAAATTCAGCGGATGGGAAGGGGATGGGAGGTTGAAGGAGATTTGGATTTGGGTGAAAGCAAGGGAGTGGGGGGAAGGGGGTAGGATATGGGGCGTAGGAGTGTTGTGACCACACGCCCTCACCCGTAGAGCATGGCTTGGAGCCCAGACAAGTCTTCACTGGGCCTGCCCGCCTCGCTATGGAAAGAGGGTCATTCTGTACAGGAGTCAGGAACAGCAGCGTAGGGATCAAAATGCTGCAGTGCCAACTCTCCACCCTGTGAAAAACAAACAAATGATCCTAGCTGGTAAATTCCTATTAGTAAAATTTGCATTAATGAGTCTCAAGGTAGAGAAATGTAACACAAGTGTAAACTAGGTGTTTGTTTAAGGAGAAATCCATTATTCAAATGTTAAAAAAATAAGTGTGGGAAATGATCAAATCATGTCATCAAATCAAGTTACAGATCTCGCAATTATTTTCAATCTTTGATATTAAAAGAAATATTGATACAAACTGGAACAAAAATAAGTGTGATATAAAAATGGTTGTGTTAAAAAAATAATAATAATTTCAGAACCTAGGCTTTCCTATTTTTTTTCCAAATCAAAAAACACCTTGTCCTCGTTTCCATTCCCACCGACAACTGTGAGATTCTACCAAAAGGCATAGTGCACTAAAGCTCGTACAACCACGGTTTCTTTTGATGCTTCGCTAAATAAAACTCTGGCTCCTCTTTAATCCATTTCTGCCAGCTGTATTAGCAGTTTGAACGGCCGGCGGCCTCTCTTTCTGCAGCCCTCTCCCACCATTTAAAGCAGCGACACACGGCTTGGCCAAGCAATGGGGCAGGGAGACCCCCTAATTAATGGAGGCAATCTTGCAGCTTTCAACCAGCTTTACAACTCTTTTAATGAAAGGATTAACGCAGTGCATTAAGATGTATTTAACCTCCAGCACTAGCTCTGTTTCAATAAGTATTAAACAGGCCATTAAATGGAGTGGGGGGCTCAATTAAAGCAGACAAAGGCCAATGTGCTGAATGTGGAGTGAAGGGTGGATCCAGGGTTTGCTGTTCGCATTTAGCATCTGCCCAAACAGCTCATGGTGAGCTGGAAGAGAAAGAGAGCTGACGTGATGCAGCCTGCAGATGTACAGACACAGATTGCTGAAGACCCGTCCTGGGCGATGAAGAATATAGTGGTTTAGAGAAAATACATTAAAGAAAAACACATATTACCTTTATGCAAATTATCTTCACTTACATATTTTTTATGTTTAGATATTTTTTTTTTTCGTTTAAACCATACTTCGCTTCCTGCGTTCAGCTTGCACGAAAAGGTGACATTATTTTTCAAAGATGTATGTAGTCTACCCACATTGGAAACGGGAGCCAGGAATCTCAAAAATCTATTTTCTAAGTTGTTGATTTTACAAAACAATCAACCACCACCATGTAAGCCGTGCCAGAGCCCCTGCTGAACAATGATGGTATTGTTCACTTGGAAAAGAAAACTGGCGTGGGCTGCTGCTTTTATCAATTTTCCCTTTCTCTTTTCGCCCACTACTTGTTTGTCATGGCATGGTGAAGGCCCATTTTGGGCCCAGCAGGTTGTCCTGTGCGCATGGCATCACCTAAAATTAGTTCAAGTCAGCGGTGGCCTTTTTTGCAGCTTTGCCACTGCGGATGTTTGCAGATCCAAAAAAACAGCTTTGTCTCACTTGATTTTCATGTTTGTGACAAGCCTTGTTTTCTCTGGTTTTTTTCCTCGGTGGAAAAACATCAAATGAAACGAGTGTTAATTTTGAAATATGCAGGATTTATCTCAAAGTATGACACTTCGTACAATTGTCTCACTTGTAAATAAATCAAACATCAAAAGTCAAACACCATCTTCAGTATATACGTCGACGAAGAAACAAATTGGAAAATCGAGTTCATGGAACTGAATTTTTAAACTCCTCAACATAACAGACATGACAGCCTTGTCATGCACTTAAGTGTTAATTAGTTTTCAGATCCTCTGCTCCCTCCCCATCTATCTTTCTCTCATGAGTGTATTGAGAATGACGTGGCTCAGTAGTTAAATACATTCCCTATCGTATATCATTAGCCCCCTCCCGCTGCAGGATGCGGCGGAGCAGCTTTTCTCGGGTTGTCTTCCATTGAGATGATTAGCCTCAAACTATATTTCAAAAGTGTTTGTCAGGGCGCGTAGCATGCTACAGCGAACCCGGGAAACAGATGGATTTGCTCATGGAAGAACAGACTGAACATGGTGCGCCTTAAACGAGCAATATGAAACAGTGGCACAAACCTTCAGTCCATATTACCGTACACTTTAAAACCCCCAGCATTCATGGTAGCCTGCAGGCGCGCATTACGGTGCCCTGTCTGCTAGAAAAAATGAGACTGACAACTAGCAGTGAGAGTGAATTACAAGGGTTAAGGTTGAGCAAACATCGATAACTCCAAGTCATTTCAATGTCTTGTTTGAGAGCTTCTTCTCTGCTGGTTGCATGTTAAAACTCAGATGAAGCTTGTTAGCGCAGAAGAAAATAATCATTTTCCCTTTGAAACTTTTAGAATCATTTCCATACTTCTAGGCTGGGTAAAAAATGGAAAAGCAAAATGTTCCTCACAAAGAATTCTTCCACAAACCACCCTGTAGTTGTCGCTGCTACTTGTTCTAGGTACGAGTTAGAAATTGAAAAGGCAAACAAGCTTAGTTGTTTGAACCAGCCTTAATGTGAGCTAAAGCCCTGTTGTGCATGATTATTTCTGAGAGGTGTTATTTTCCCCTAATTAGCAAACTCAAGATAACAGCGGCTCGGGGTGAGATTGTTGCCATGGAGAGGAGGTACTTTGTGATATTGTTATAAAACTATCTATTGTACTGTTGCATGACCCATTAATTGGTATCACTGAGCTCTTTTCATTCTGGAAAAACATCGTGTGGCTCTGGACTGTAAGGTGAGAAATATAAATACATGTTTACTAAGGTGTGACAGAGTGATGTTTCATTAAGTTTGTTTTTTTCTAATTATTATTTCAATTTGGAAGCTGTTTCTCTAATTGAGAATTGTTGCCGCCAACATTTTATATCTAGTCATATCTAGTCTAGTCATTTTATATCTAGTCAGTTTGTGACAGATGAAGAGATTTCCATGTACATTGAGGCAGTGAATGTGATTGATTGAAATTTTAACGACAACAAGAGAACTCTATTTTGATAAAAGTTCCTAAAGTTTATTTCATTCATACAGTCCTTTCAGGTCAAACAAATGATGGATTCCACCCCTAATGTCGGCCTCAGACATGCTCTTAAGGTCACTATGAAAAGTCCTGCCCACCTCTGCAGCAACAGCCCACATGGAATGATAAGATGATGACAAAATTATTGTTTATTGCTTATTGTACATTGTATCGATCTGCTGCGGTTTGATTTACACCACTTCACCATTATTTCACAGCTTAGATGTTGCCTGACACGCAGTGATTGAGGACCCGAGGCCTGTCATACAACACTCTCTACAGCTGAACGAGAACAAGAACTCCATGTGACAGAAAAGAGAAATGTATATACAGTATGCAACAATAGCAACCAAAAGCTACTGGATGTCAGGCCACTGCAGTGCAGGAAATAATGCTAAAAACATGCAGGGCAATTTAATTCATGTCTATACCATCTTTTTATTATTTTTTTACATGTCTACACTTTTCAGCAACCATGGATTAGTTTAAAGTTTAGTTTGAAGGGGTTTTCAGAAGCGTTTGAGAAGGAGAATATTCGGGCTTTAACGGAGTTGGCTGGGGAAGTGCCAAGACTGGCAAATACCACTCCTGCTGTGTTCTTTGCACCCTGGTCGCAACTCTCAGAGGTATTCCCAGCCTGTTGAGCCTGTGAGGGGAAGAGAGAGGATCAAATGAGAGGAGAAAGAAGAGAGAGGAAACATATGAAAGTTAGAGAGTGGGTAAGAGAGAGAGAGACAGAGAGAGGGGGGACGGGGAGTTCTGGAAGTGTAAAACAAAGAGATGAGTAATGAGGTGAAACACATCTTTTGTAATGTTGCCTGCTGTAGAATCACAGCTTAGCACAGGTCTGATGTTTTAGCTCCTTCTCTCCTTCCCTGAGAACTGTCATTAAGTCATATGATCGTGCAAAGTGTAAGAAACCAAGTGAATCGCTCAGCAGAGTGCCAACAGTGTGTGTGTGTGTGTGTGTGTGTGTGTGTGTGTATGTAAGAGGGCTCTTCTTCTTGCCACACATGCTTAACTATATTTTGAAGGGGGGGGTTTTTATGCTTGTATGCAAGCATATTTGAGAGTGTTGTTATTTCCTTCAGTTTACAAGTACTTTTGGTTACACTTTCCAAACATAAAATAAAAGTGTTTGCTTTTGTAGGAGTTGCAAGTACAGCGACAAGGACAGGCTCCCTCACCGGCTTCCCACCAGCAACCAGTGCCAATTATGTTCTTTGGCAAGCACGGCCGAGTCAGAGGTACCGCTAGCGAGAACTCAACTCTGGGCTTTGCGGTGGTGGGTGAGAATTTTTGCCACCCTTGCGCCCTATTTAGAGCGCATTTATGTTAATATTTACATCCATATGGCATATCCATAACCATATCATCCGCTACCAGACACACTAGATGCTAGCCAATTTCAATTTGAGATGAGCACTTATTTAACCATGTGTGAAATAGGCCAGAGCCCACCAGTGATTTTAGTTATTGTACACACAGTAGTGTAAGGGGGAATGTAGAGATCTAATTAGCGTAATCATCTTTCTAAGAGGAAACAAGAAACGAGCAATATCCACTATGTGTAGTGTACATAGTCGTTTTTTATGTACATTCTCTGCCGTTCAGAGTCCAATTCAAACTTGTGTGAAACGGAGAATCGAGTAACTCAAGTGCAAAACAGTAAAAGAGGAATTCACATCCTTCTCTATAAAGTTCTATGAACTCCGTCAAAGCTGCCTGGCTTCACATTGTGTCACTGTGCTGAACTGTTACAAAGTTGAAATGGCCCAAGCCAAGACTAGAGGCCTCAGCTGTGGCTGAGTGGAGCCAACGCATGGTGAAGGCCTTTACTGGGGTGACGAGAGCAGGGAGCAGGGAGCCAGTGCATGTAAGCTAGCTAGAGCGTTTGGTAAAAGTGCAGACAGCTTGGGAGGTGCTAATGAATGCCGGGCATTGCTAACCGTACTGTACCCAGGCTCCGGGCGCAGCCTGGCAGCCTCCTGTCCCTCCTGCCCGTGCGAAATGTGAAAGATCAACCGGTTGGAGGGAGCAGACGGGAGCAAAAACACACTCGAGTGCACACACACTTGTTCAAAGGCACACACACAAGCATGCACGTGTACATAAGTACATCACTATGCATACACACGTATAGACAAACACAGACTCCCACAGACAAAAATCCATGCACACACAGACTCACAGAAACACAGCCACACAGACAAGCGCATCCACACTCCGGCACAAACACACTCAGGCCTGGCTCACTATTGTATCACATCATGAGGGCTCCAGCCAGGCCAAGCCATGAGGCCTCAGCTGAGATGATTCAAGGCTCCCCGCTGGGTCGTCACTCAATCAGCCAGGTGGAGCTCCACACCAGAATGACAGCAGAACTCCAACACTCCACGCTACAGCCTCTAAATGTGGAAATTAATTTTGTGTTGGTGAATTTCTGCTAATCAAAGTAAGTGGCTTTATGAGGAATGTAGATTTTAAAGTTATAATTACAAGACAAATATTTGTAGTTTGTAGTCATGAGAAACAAAGGATGTAGGAGAAAATTGTTTTTCAATTACAAGTTACTTTACTTTGCATCTTGCCCTAAATACTAATAGACATATTCCTATAAAATGCAGTACTTTCACTTTACACATTCGCAAATTAAAGAATTTCTAAAGGTTTAGAAATGAGAGGCAGCTGAAGTTACTATTATGTTCTGAACATGTTTCACGACTTCAAGATCAAATACATGAACCTGAATCTCCACATTTGTTCTTCAGCTCTTTAGTTATACA
This sequence comes from Bovichtus diacanthus, assembly GCA_943590825.1. NCBI lineage: Eukaryota > Metazoa > Chordata > Actinopteri > Perciformes > Bovichtidae > Bovichtus > Bovichtus diacanthus. Next base: position 12,597,725 of record CALSBV010012213.1, read on the forward strand.
TATATTCTGCATTTTGAAAAAGACACTTCAACGCTTCTTAATATACTTATTAATATATGATGTACAGTATATGTGCTGTGTATCTGCCAGTAGCAGATTTTTGTTCAGGTCTTATTACAAAAACAAAAGAAAGACAGTAGGACAATGACCTGTTACCCCAACATTACTCAAACATATTACAAAGCAATGTGTGAACCCCAGAAGTGTCTAAAAGCATCAGTGGCAAAGGAGAAGCTCCTCTGCTAGGGCTTTAATCATGAAACCTTACAACATTAACATTTACTTAAATAACCAGACGTCCATAAATTAGTTTCTGATGCAGCCGATAATTATTTTTGAATCTTTATCACAATTTATTACCTGTGTTTAAACACAATATATTGCTTTACTCTTAAAACCTTTTGTATATTTGATAGACATACTTAAAGCCGACTACACAAATATGTATTTTTTTTTCAAAATCGTGATGAGAATTTTAAATGAAAATCAAACGATATTCATTTGTGAATTACATTTGTTTTGCATAGATTTATGCAGAATAAATAGAATTAACCATAAAAACAACTGCACTGAACTGCCAACATTTCATATAATTGTATCATCGTTTTTTTTTTGTTTTTTTTACATAACCTCACATCTACTGTACTGTAAATTAGACAAGACATGTGCAGTACGGCAGACTTTCCTTTTTTCTGTTGTGGTTAATGTAACTATGAAAAGAGAGCAGTCCTTACATGAGAGTATTGTTAAAAAGAAACGGAGAAGTTGAGATTAAAGAGCCTGAAAAGCTGCATGTTAAGTATATAAATTAACCTCCTGTGGTGACCCAGCTCTAAAGGGGATCACTGTGAAAGCTGTGAACTCTCATCAGGAATGGATCCTGATAATGGAGAGATCAGCAGCTCACATGTGTAAGTACATGGGGAGTTTTGTTCCTGCTTTGAAAACCTGGCAGTGAAAGGATCTGCTCTATTCTACACATTGTCTCTGTAAATTATACCCAGCTGTAAAGGATGAATCATACCTGCCATTTTTTACCAATGAATATTCATAATGCAATGTTTTGCATATAGCTTATCTAAATAGAAATGGATGGTAGTGGATTTCAGTATCACAGTTATAGTATATGTCCTACCATCTGTAGTGTCATTTTATATTAATACACATGGTTGGATGGAGGATTTTTAAAAACTTTTATTCAGTGTGAAAAGAAAAAACACACATAATTGAAGTGTACAAGAAGCACTGAATATGTATATAACCCCCATTAACAGCAGGTCATTGCATTTATTATGTTGCAAATATTACTGTATTATCAAGTTTTAATATCTAACTCCCACCTGACTCTTAGGTACAGAATGTAATACCTCTGATTTTGCTCTTCAACTTTCTTCTTTGCAGTTACAGGCAATCATAAGTAAGTTGAGTCTCATTAAATGCTCTTTGCGAGTTGTCTGGAGATGTATCTATTCATTAGCTTCAAAAGGGTGTCATGTGTATGAATTATGCTAACAGGATCTAATTAGCAGATGCAAATGAGGTTAGTCAAAATTGTACTGAAAAGACAGAAGAAAAGCTCCATGGGATAGTTGGAGCTCGACAGCTCACCAACCGCCCCCATGCTGGGCACCAAATGTGATGGTTCGCCCCTGCTGCTGCTCTATACAGGAGGCAGGACTGAACCATAAACACAGACGTGGGGAGGACAGCTGTTCAGAGGTGTTCTTATCAAAATCGGTACTTTGATTTTGACAAGAAAAAGTGAAAGTACAGTTCAGCGTTTTATTTCAAAATACCAAAAGCTAAATTACTGGTTCATATGAGTTTAAAATCATGTCATTTCTGTGGATGAAGGTCCACTCACAGTGCTCTGCTTGGAGCCAAAAGTTAGCCCCCCAACTCCTCACACCTTGCCTCCTCCTGAATACACACACAGACATGCATCCCCCTTCCTGTCCCACAAGAAACAAGTTACACAACCAGCTGATGGAACTCCAGAATCCGGCGAGAAGAGGACTCACGAATAGCAGCCGCCTACAAGCTCCTGCCATTCTGACATTAGTGGCCCCAGACTGTGGAGAAGCTGGCAGGACTCGGGGAGGATGCCTTCTGGCCTCGGCAAAGAGGAAGGCCAGCAGGCTGCAGCATTACACACATACAGTACACACACACATGATCCTGCAGTGGGAGTCATGGCTAAACACACATGCAGGGTTAGAGGGGGGAGGCAGCAACTAGTGACCCTGTGTGTGGCAGGAATCAGAAAGCTACAAAGAGCAGAGAGCGGATTGCTCTTAATTGGCATGAGTCGGTTGATGCCTGCCTACCCTTGTGCTGAACCCCGTGTCACGTCGGCCCCAGCCAAGACTGGCAGGATGTCATGAGCGAGCAATGCAAACTGAGATGGGTTTCAGCTCAGGTTAAACTACAATACGCCAGGTTTACTTGAAGGGTTTATCTGATCACATCTAACAACATAAATACAGTAAAACCGGGATGTCAAGTCACAGGATAGTAAAAAGCCGAGGGACCTTTGTTGCAGCGCTCTCTCCCCCGTCATCTCTCGACTGTCAACTTGGCAATTAAAGCCATAAAGTGATCAAAAATACAAAACAAACAAATGACATTTGTCCATTCAAGCTGACATGTACTGTAGGTTGTTGGAGAAAACTTACAACAATTGTGACAATTCCCTATGCATTTTTGTGCCTGACACTGTTTGTATTAATTATCCTGACGAGGAAAACGTTGTGAACGTGGTCACATCAAGCAGGTTAAACATGGTTTTGGGTTAGGGTAATGGTGAGTGTGTGTGTGTGTGTGTGTGTGTTGACAGTGAGATGAACACTTATAGAAAGCCAAAAATCTTGTAATTAAACTCACTTCACTGTAACCAGCTAACAAGCAGCCAACACAAAGGTTGAGTACACAGGTCGCAGTGTGTAAAGGGTAGGGGTATCCAAACTGATAGGCAGGGGCAACGTCTAAGAAACAAAGGTACTATCAGATAACACTAGAAGTGACTCAGGAAAACAATGCTGCAACAATTACTAGAACAGTAAAGACGAGGTGGCAGAGACAAATGGGAGCACACCGCTCACACATAGAAGGGTAAGGAGGGGCAGATGAAACTAATCAGGGCGGAGTAGGGGATCATACTGACGGGGTACACACAACGGCAAGAAGTAAAGTATCTGAAACGAGAGACAAAGGTGAGTACCAAAACGAAAAGAAAAAAAAATTCTTAATCTCCTGGACTTCACAAAGTAACCCGTTCCAATAAAATATGGATTTAAACTCCCGGGGATGACCATGCAAAATGTTCCAATTAAATACATTTTTAGTGGGTCTCTGATCAGACTTCTTCACAAGTCTATTCCATAGCTGAAGCATTTTACATTTATGTCTGGTATTTGGAGGTTCCCATTCCACATCTCCACCAATGGCCAAAGCCGAAGTCAATTTATGGATTAAAAAAGGATCAAATAGCTCTATGATGCACATATTGATGTAGGTTTCCATATAAAACAAATCTAGCCATAGTCCAAGAGGTCAACGCTCCATGTTACTAAATCACAGATTATGGAAGTTTAGCTTTACATAGATAGATGGTCGTCAGCACTGACGCTTGACCCCGGGTGCTGTAGTAGCAGTGGCCTCGCTTTGAATGTGTAACCTTTTCACTACTGTCACTAAAACTGAAAATAAGTGATTTTGAATTAGATCTGTTGAAATCCAGTTAAAAGTGAAAGAGAAAATAGCTTTACGGTGGAGTGAGACCACCCACTCACTTCCTCTGTAGCTCTGGGTGACTCATTGCCAGGCACCGCTAACCACACAGGTGTAATGAACTCTAGTTTTGTACCCAACACCTACATAGATCGCTTTCTAAAGCAAAATTTAAACACATCTACGTTCTCATGGGTTCGACACTGATTTGTTGCCACTTTCGTCACGCTCCATACGCTGCAGAAATATCTCTTTGCACGTTGAGATTCTTCTATTTAGGCTTTTCAGCATATCGTTAAAAAGGCTGTGCACACCAGATCTTTAATGCATGCTCATGCAACTGTTATTGTTCTTTTCATGGACCTTAATATTTCTGACATCTCACAATTAACAACTCTATAGGAAACAAGCAAAACCAAAAAGCCTAACAATGAACATAATTAATTGCAATTTCACAAGACGTGAAAACAAAGCAAAAGCAGTTTTCTGCCTTGTTCATTTTGAATGCAGCAGATCCCCTGTCTTCACACCTCCCACATTGGTTTAACGTGTTGCATTGTCCCCCACACAGCGATTCACATACACACACACACAGGCACGCAGCAGAAACACATAGAGCCCCACACACGCACTCACACTCACACAGCTCTACGAAGACCACATCAGCCTGGGGCTCCCCTTTTGTCTGCCTCTGCACACTAGGTGTGATCGCTCGTTGTGCTGGTGAGGAGGTGGGGGACATTCTTTAACCCGGGGTTATTAGCCTGGAGTGTCGTCCTCTGCCAAATCATATTTTGAATCGAAGGTTGCCCATCATTGGGGTTCCCCCGACGCAACCATCCGAGCTGTGGAGGACAGTTACTGCAAACGTGGTTCCATGGCCTGTCATGGCTCTATGTCCTCCTCCCCCCTTCTTTACAAAAACGAAGACCCCTAAAACTAAGCGAAAATGCATTGAAACTAATTCTGACAATTGTTTTCAAGATTCAAAGGTCCGATGATATTGTCATATGCACAAAAGCTAAGGTAGTTATTGACAATGAACATTTTAAGTCCCAGGCTCCGCCAACAATACAAAACTATTTTGTTAAAGGAATAGTTTGAATTGTTGTTAAGATTAATACCACTCTTATGTTTGGGAGTGGTATTAATCTGTGGTATTGATCTTCTCATCTCAACTCTCGGTAAGAAAACAAATGCGTGTATTTCCCAAAATATAAAATTATACCTTCGATATGGAGCTCAATGTCAAACATTACTGTGAGACATGGGACTTAAATGGTCCCCCCCCCCCCTCTCTCTGACTGTGTCATGAGTTGAATCATCAAATATTTGCAGTTTACCGAGTAAATAACACCTCACTTTTGTTTGGTTTCAAGTTGACTACAGGTTATTAACCTAAGTCATTCCGACACTAAAACAGGATTCAGGTGTGTAAACACATGACAGAAAGAACTGCTGAAAGTCTAAATGTTCTACCAGGCTTCAAAAGCTCAACATACACCAGATTTTTTAAAATGAAGTCTGGACCATTAACACTGGGTATGGGTCCAGCCTGTCTCGGCTGGTCTGTTCTATCAAGGTCCGCAACCATCAGATGAACCTCGAAACAAGCGCTCCCCCGTGAGACAGAATGTTTGGTCCATGTGTCTAGACCTCCACCATATCTGACCCGCCAGCACAGAAGGACACACAAACACTCGACAGACGATCATAAGGAACAAATACAGGCAGGCTCCTTCCCTGCACCATGTGACTTGGATATGCATGCTCACTGCTGTTCGTAATTTCTTATCACTGACACCCACCCTTCCACATCCACATATACACTTGTCAAATATGACACCTCTTCCCACAAGGAGGAGACCAGGTTACCAGCCCTCTTCTAGAAATCCTGACTAAACTGTCCCACCTTTCAAGCCACATATGAGTGGGCCTTTCCCTTCAATGTAAATGTCTGCTTTGGTCTGAGTCCTCAGACAGGAGGGCCTGTACATCTCTCCCTTGCTCTCCAGTCAGAGAAGGAGACCAAACCATGGACCACTTCCATGATATGTGGGAGTCCCTGCTGTTTCAGTGGCTGCCAGGCAGGCAGCCTCTTCCCTCTCCCTTCGGAGCGTTTGGCTCCATAACCACGGGAGCCCATCTGATGTGGTCCCCCCATCTGACTAGCAGCTCTCTTCCCCAGGCCCAGACGGCTGCAGGAACAGAGCAGACGAAAGGGGCCGCAGATTGTTGTAGACCATTTACATGTAAATACAGAGACCAGGCCTGGGTCTGGGTTCAATATTGAAGGTGTCCGCTGCACTGAGGTCCCTCTGTGTGTGCATATATGAGCGTGTGTGCATACACGCCGGCGAGTGTATATGATTGTGTGTGAGCATGCGTGTGCATGTGTGTGTGCGTTCATGTATGTACATGGCATGATCCAGTACATCTAAATTATACAGCTGCCAAATTGCAGCAAATGTTTTAATACAAAAGCATTCTGTGGTCTCTAATTATATCTAATGGCTGCTGGATGCGTTTCTCCAGGGCAAAAATAGAAGCCTTTTCTGTGAATAATTTGGCATTTTATCAATTAGTTTAATATCTAATTGCACAAAGCAATGAAGAGAAATAATAATATTGAATTAAATGTGTCCAGTATTCATATAAATTAGGCCTTAAAAGGGGATATGATGATGTTTCTGCGTTTGACAGAGAGGGGCATCTGAGGGCCTTCTAGCACTGTGAATGTAGTCCCTATTCCCCAGAGGAGGCTGAAGATGCCGAGGCAACATCGCTGTTTCACCGGGGGGTCAACCTTAAACCATTAATCATGTCTACATAACCTCCCTCCCACTAGCATATGCCTCTGGCTGGTAGACAGTAAGTCAGTTAGGGCTTTCCTCTGTGTCGCTCTAGAAGCTTTCATACCGGGAGAGAGAAGTGTTAAAACTCTACATTCTCACTTCTGACTCACTGATTTAACCACATTGAGGCAGGAGCAGCAGCAGAATACTCCTGTGGTGTAAATCTGTTTGTGTTCCCTGTCCAAAAGAAAAAAGAAGAGAAAAAAAAAGCAAGAGGAGAAAAAAAAAGAAAGTCTCCTCCTGAAATGCAGTTTCGGAGTCAGGGTTAGCAATGTGATAAAAGCCCAGCTTGTTTGGCAGTAATAGTGCTATGGGAAAGGACGGAGAACCAGAGGTGAGCTGGGTTGAGTTGCTGTGTCTTGGTGGCCGAGGCTGGTTGGTTGACAAGCCCAAGTGTGGGACCGTGTCTCCCCCTCCCCACCCCAGCTCACCCCAACTCTCCTCGGCCAAGAGAGAGTATGCCTGTTAAAGAGGGCGTGTTATCCTGGAGGCTTAATGCCGAGTCGATACAACTCCGCCACCCTCCCTTACACCTCACGTTCCAGGGAACACATATATCCAGTCTACGCTGTCAAACTTTTAGCACCTGCTATTTTGCTTTGGTCCCTTATGTCAATTCCTCTGGTGTTTCAGGAGGCTGGGCCGGGAGAAGTGGGTCAACAAAGGTTGATGCTAAAATGGGGATGAGAGGGTGAGACTCGGGCCATCAGACTACCATCCACTTTTGGCGTCGTCGGCTTCGTGTTCTACTCGCGACGATACAGTGAGTGAAAGTAAAAGGGTGGATGTGTCAAAATCAGTTCAGTGATCTGCTTACCCAATTCGAAGGAAAAACATGTATGATGTTAACACCCTGCTGTAGGTAATTACTTTTTGAGTAAAAGAAAAAAGTAAAAAAAATCCAAATATGGACAGTTTGGCAGATTACATTCATTTTTTCCCCCCATTTTCTCAAAATATGGAAGACATTACTAGACTTGGAGACTTCAAAACTGCTTTAAGCACGACAGTACCCAGAGATAATCTATCTACGAGAGAGGATAAAAAGTCAGATAAGAAAAGCACAGATACCTAAAACTCACCCTGCTTCTATACTGTGTAGCTGCTGCTTTTCCCACAGGCCCTGGGTGACACTTCCTATAATGCAGTAATCCAAAAATCATGTTATCATGCCTTGGGGAATCAAATACAGTGAGTGCAGCTTCAATCCTATTTCCCTGAATGCAGTCAGTACACCTTATTCTTCTAAGATTTGTCTTAACACAGTGGATTATCATTGCCCCCTGAAAACCTGTGCATCACAAAAGCATTGGGCTCACATATCCCCAGATACATTTGTGCAGTAATCCACCGCTCCTTCCACGGGCCAGACACACAAAACAGGCAAACAAACACACATGCAGCAACATGCTGACATAGAGACTTATCTGTTGATATGACGCAAAGTAGCATCCGATGGTTTTATGCAATCTGCCGTACTTTAATGTATTTTGAGAAATTCAAACATGCTGCATATAGAGAGAATTCCCGCGGGTCTCACTCACTGACTGGTTGCAGATGGGGAAGATTCCCATTTCATGATAATTTGCTCTGCTAGAATGACATCTGAAATAGCCTACATGACATCAAACATGAATATACTTTACATATTCTAATGTTCTTTGCGTATAGCTTTAAAATAAATGCATTACGACAAAAATGTGAAGCTCTTATTTATACAAATACATTGTGTCCACGCTAGAGGGAACACCTTGTGCTGTTTAAATCATGAAGAAAATGGCGGAGACAAGGAAATAAGAAAAAGAGAGTAATTGATGAAAGCAATATGTACCCAAATGGAAATTCATGAAAGCTGTCACCTTCGTATCTTTGAAGACAGCAGCATGTCTGTAACATAAGCTGTGTAAAGGCTACTGCTTTGATTAAATGTTAGTAATCCCCACACACTGGAAAATATACTGAGGGACATCTTTGATAAACTTGTGAAATAAATTCTTTCCAATAAAAATGCTCTTGAGGATGATGATTTGCGGAGGAGCGCAGCGCTGGCATGGTGCACATTGCACTCGGTTCTTTTCCCAGCACCCCTCCCTCCAGGGGTCTCGGTGGCGGGGATCTCTAATGAGACTTGCGTTATTAATCCTTGCAATGGGGTACATGAATTCACTCCTGAGCAAAGGCTTCAGCAGCCACCTTGGCCCATAAAACCTGGAATGTATTCCTTTCATGTGCTCTGTTGATGATCTACTCTGACAACAATATGGTAAGACTTCCCTTCCCCTGTCGCGCAGGCCCTGGCCCGGGGCCAAGGAGGGTCATCTCAGACACACTTGGACTTTTATAGGTGGTCAAGAAACATGCTGACAGGTCACAAGTGGGAGCTCCTTTATGAGTCGAACCTAAACATCCACCTCATTTGGAATTAGTTTATTTATAGGTGGCTTGTAAATCACATTTAGTTTGTTTTCTAGTTTTCAACTGAGTCTTTGGGGTCATTTTAGAAAACCAACCTACTTTAGACCACGGCCATTAAAACAACAGCATTGCGTTTGTTTCACCCAGATTTTCTTTCAATGGGCTGGTAATCATCTGTGAAACATAGCTGTAAAGTTGTGAAATAATTCCTGCAGAGAAAATTTCACTCGGCTTATTGCTGAGGCTGTAAAGGATCACAGAGGCTGGGCATGTGCAGGTGGCATGGAGGCAAAAGTGTCCTCAAAAACAATTCTTTCCCTAATCAGTAATTTGCTTATCATGCAAGAGCCCATTAAATAAGAAAAGGCTATACAGAAGGGGTTGCACTATCGAGGTGTTGACAGCTCAGGTGTGAAATACTCGACTTTGGTTCTCATAGAAATGCGGCTTCCTTTGAACTATAGATCTCCCCTCTAACTACAGAATGACAGCCTGTAGCTACACTGAGTCAAGAGAGTGGCACCTCTGCTATGTGTGTGTGTGTGTGTGTGTGTGTGTGTGTGTGTGACACAAGACAAAAAGTATATTATGATTATTCCTGGAACAAGTTCACAGGCCCATAATGAGCCTCATCGTGCATATTTCCCTTGCTTGTTAATTTTGCCTTTTACATTTAAGCATATTCACTTAAATCCTTTGAGATTCAACAGTAGTTCCTCCTGATTTTGCAAAAAATGGAATAACAGTAACTCTATTTCACAAAGCCCCAAAGCCGCTCCAGTGGCATCGTCTTACACTCTTCCCTGAGGAATTCTGCATTTTGTTACAAAGAGCAGAGAGAAGAAGGAGGCGATTGGTGAAAATCAGGATTTGGTTATGCTGCAGATAAGTGAGATTTTCTGTTGAAAGGCAGGTCAAAATAAATAATAGAATTGCTTTTGAGTCATTTGAAAAAGGCTTGATCTCTATTGTCATATGTTTGCTGTTCCCGTCTCTGTGCGGCAGTCTGGGAAGGGTCACGGTTTTGATTGACAGATTGTGTGCTGTGTGCATGTAGCTCTGGTCCCCTGATGGCCCAATAGCCAGCTCTACTGTCCCATTTATGACACCAGCCAATCTGCCTCCAGCCGAGATTCTCCCTCAGCTTTTCACAGATCTGTATCCCCATTTTCCCCAAATTCATCTCACCCCCTGCACTCCCTCCAGCTTACTTTAAGACTCACACACACACATACACAAACTGCCCACACACAGACTGAAACACACACACATGCAACAACAGGCACAGGCTGAGTTCACTGCAGTTGAAGATGATGTAAAGTGAGATACAAGTGGAAATAGTGAGAGTTAACGGCCTGCATGCAGCTCTCTCACAGTGTCGAGTTACTTTAATATAACCAACGATTGTAAAGTGAACTAGTTACCCTGATCTGTCACTAGAGAGCGCTGTCCCGGTGTCACTGCTTATTATTAGGCCCGGGGGCCGTATGAACGACGCTTGTTGTGCGACATGCTTCTTTGATTATTTCTGGTTTCGATCTCTCTCACTCGCTCCTTCAGTGTGTGTGTGTGTGTGTGTGTGTGTGTGTGTGTGTGTGTCAGACACAGACATGTGGAATTCTAAATTACTTCATATTCAGTAAACATGTTTTAGTTTTTTGTTTCATTTAGTTTTTTTGAATTATTACCCAACAACTGTGATTCTTTTATTTTCATCGTTTCTTTGCCAGTGCGCGTGCGGTACTCGTGCGGTGTTCGTGCATCCTCTCTCTCCGGTTGGGCACCCCCTGTCAGAACTGTGGACGCTCGGTACGCTCTTTAAATTTCAGTGGCTTGAGTTAAGGAAGATTTAGCAACATTTAAACACGGTATTTCATCCCTCTTTTTTTTTTTTTCTTCTTTTTTTTAATTTTTTTTTTAAACCTTCTGTTACTTCAAATGCAAAAAGAAAGACAGAAAATAACCTTTCTTGTCTGCCTTCAGAGAGCTCATCCCCATTAAGTATCGTATTAATCTGAAATTGCAAATATTCAAAATCTACTGAAACTAATTTGAACGGTTTCATATTTTATTAGAAGGTTAAAATAAATGAAGAAATCGATCTAATTTACCCTGATTGTTAATTTTTCCGAATATCTATAGCTATTTTTAATATAACCTCTCACATGGTAATCAATAAAGGACGTTTTTTGTCATTTGTCATTTAGTGACCAATTTAGCAATAATTCAAATGTTGGATTAAAAAAAACACAAACTCCGAAAATAAGGGAAAAAAATGAGAAAGGAAGAGTGTCTGGAATAAAAGCAGGCCTACTCGACATTATTTTTTTCTTAAGCAGAATAAGATGAAGTAAAATAAAGAAATGAAAAGCGTGTCTTTTTAATTGCAGATATTCCCTCTCAGTCCGTTTTGACGGTCGGTAGTTTTATTGGAGCCAAGACTGAACACCTGGAAGAGGAAGAGGCGACGGAGGCCAATTATAGGAAATAAGGTGCACATGTGATTTTTTTTTTTTTTTAACTTGTTGGGAGTGTTTGCAGAAGGGGAAGGGGTCTCGGTGGTTGCTGTTGACCGAGGAGAGTCTTCTTGGGTGAGAGAGTGGAAGTAATCTGACAAGCCATATCTGAGTGTGTGTTTTACGTGATGACTCGAAGCCGAAGCTGAAAGTTTAGAGGTGATTGTGCGTGCGCGGTGGGGAATGTATGACCGGTGAAGTGCGACCAATTCAGATTATTTCGTGTTAAATCTTTGAAGTAAAAATATAAGGAAACTGATTTTTTTTTAAAAAATTTTTTTTTTTTTTTTTACCGTTTTTAAAACACTTAGAAATTATGTCCCACTCATATTTGACGCAAACTCAAGATTATTTTAATTTGTAATTTATTGCTAAAATATCAAATCTATCTTGGACGCGTGGTGCGTGGACATTGCCACTGCGTAAAGTCTATACGAGGGATATGAGAGTAAAAATAAAGTTAGCGACACGCATGACAAATTTTCTCTTGATATTATTTCTGCCAGACGCTTTCTAATTGAATTAGAGTTGTGCGACCATTGGCTATGGAGAGGGCTGTTGCCCCCGCATGCTTCTCCAAAAGCTCCTCCCCTCTCGCTTACAATCAGTAGGGTGTGTGGAGAAATACATTTTATAAGAACCGCTGAACATCCCATGTACAGCCCATAATCTGATCTGAAAACCCGTAGGTGAGGAGAAGGTTTAACCTCCTTCCATCATTCGTAAGGGAGGGAGGCGTGCAGAGACAGAAACAACACGGGCGCCGGTGGTTGTGTCGCCTCCTTGGCTGAGATTCACTCTCTGGAAACTCTTGAAACTCTTCTTATTTATTGCAAGATCTAAACAATGCAGCTAGAGAACATCCTTCCCAGCGCCAGCATCAATTTACCCAAGACCTTTTACAATCTTTCCTCGTCGGACAGTGCCAACAACAGCCCGAGGCCACCATCGCAGCTTGACTATCAAGAAGTCGACCGGACGGAATCAGAGTCTAGCAGCGCTACTAAGAAATATCTGAGCGGGGTGGGAAACGGGATGCTGGGTGAGGCAGAGGGGGACACTTTCACTAAAACCGGGCCCGATGGGAGGAAAGGCTCCCCGGTGCTCGGTGAGGACGAGTTGACCAGCGGTCGGCGTTACAACATAGACGAACTTGGCTCTGACAGATACTTCATCTCGTCTTCCCAGGCGAGTTCCGACATGGCAAGCCCCTGTTCCCTCTTTCCCTACGCAGGACAAACTGGGTCGGTGTATACCGGGTCCAGCAGCTCCAGGTACCCGGCTTCACTTCATTACGGATCCGTCCTGCCGCCAACAGGCTTCTCCTCCTCGTCTGTGTGCACCAGCCGGAGCCAGTTTAGCAGCGGAGGGTACCAGTTCAGCCAGGGTCCGGGCTGTTTGTATCCCTCTTATCCCGGGACGGGGACGGGTATTGGCTCCATGTCTCTGCCGGGGTCTGCCGCCGGAGCCAGAGCGCAGGTCTATCTGTGCAACCGGCCTCTGTGGCTGAAATTCCACCGGCACCAGACCGAGATGATCATCACCAAACAGGGCAGGTAAGCAGATGCGCTGCCAGAGGCTCCAAAGGCCCGATATAAACACACAACAGCCATGTGCAGAATTGTGAAATTCGTTTTTTTATATATTTCCATTTGATCCGCTTAGAATTTATTTCTCAAGAAACATTCATTTCATGAGAAATGAAACGCATGAGCAAAATTTTACGCACACGATCCACGTCTTTATTTTACGCATTTTTTAAAATTGTTTTATACTTTTACAATGCAAGTTTTCGTTTCTGGCAAATTGCAAATCCACGATGACATAACCGGCTAAACCTCACAATGGTGAAATGTTTTATAATTTTAAATTGATTATTAGTAAAAACCTTCTGCCACATGTGACATGAAACGCCAAAGTTTAGCCTAAGAGTTGGTCCTGCTTTATGAGCACAGCTGTTAATTATTCCTGTTTTTTCTTTTTTCCAGACGGATGTTCCCATTCCTCAGTTTCAACATCACTGGACTCAACCTCACGGCCCATTACAATGTCTTTGTAGAAGTTGTTTTGGCTGACCCGAATCACTGGCGCTTTCAGGGAGGAAAGTGGGTCACTTGTGGAAAAGCAGACAATAATATGCAAGGTGAGCTTTGGAATCAATCACACTTATTTAGCTCTGGTAATTAAAACGTGTATTTGAAAAATAAATGAATAAAACGTAAATAGAAATAATGCATCAATGTTGCATTTTAGTCGACAGCTTGGGGAGAAGAGAATCAAATATGTGTGTTAAGAATACGATTGTTTTGGAAATAAAGACATTTTTTTGACAATAATTTAGACTGTTCAGTGCACTTTTTTAAAGCAAATTTGGAGTGTCGTGTCATCTCGGGGGAACCAACTAATGAGTGAAAATGTTGGTTAAATATACCTTCTTTTTATGTAAAAATGATTAGTTCTTCATTTGATCATTTTGGGATAAGAGTAAATTAAAGAAAAATAAGCATTTTTCATCTTCTTTTGAAACAGAATTTAAGAATTGTTTTAAATAAATTCCATTAGTCTTTTTTAAATCTATCAATTAATAAATTGTTTTCATTAAACTAATCTAAAAATGTTGTTTTATGTATTTTAATTTAATTTGATCAATAGCCTTAAGACCAAAGACAAAAGCCTTAAGATCTATAAAATCAGATCATATGTCTGTCATAAATACTGTCAAGAAGCAAGATCAGACACAGGATGTCTACCTTTCTGTTTGTCATGTACCTAATTCTGCTGTTTCAATTTTAGGTAACAAAATGTATGTTCATCCTGAATCTCCAAACACTGGTGCTCACTGGATGAGGCAAGAAATCTCTTTTGGCAAGTTGAAGCTGACCAACAACAAAGGGGCCAACAACAACAACACACAGGTTATTAGATATTGATTTCTGACATGCTCGAGTTCAACATTTGCCAAGCAGTGAGAGTGTTCAATATTGTTTTTCATTTTTATTTACTGAAAATAATGCTTTGGATATTTTAACCTTCACGTGCGATTGCTATATTTTTAAAGGTTTCTAATAAGTCCTCGTTTTATTTTTGATAAGTAATACAAAATACATTCACGCAGCCTGTTTTTTCTTTTCTGCAGCGTTGTACTTATCGCACATTTCTCCTCTGCAGATGATAGTCTTGCAGTCGCTTCATAAATACCAACCGCGACTGCACATCGTGGAGGTGACGGAAGACGGCGTGGAGGACATGAGCAACGAGGCCAGAACTCAAACCTTCACCTTCCCAGAGAACCAGTTTATAGCAGTCACTGCTTACCAGAACACAGATGTAAGCATTTCATAACAGTTTTTGTTAGATTTTGAATTTATTTAGCCATTAAGATGCAACTAATTAGAATGTTTAGTTTGAATCAAATGTATTAAAAAAATATAATTCTTTATTATTATTATTCTTTAGTCACACAGTGCACTTGCTTGCTTTTTAATATGCACATTATTTTCACGGGATTTTGTTTTTTGTTTTGTTTCAGATCACACAGCTGAAGATAGATCACAATCCATTTGCAAAAGGCTTCCGGGACAATTATGACTCGTAAGTGTCTTGCACTTTAAGCAATGCGGTGCGGTTGATCTGTTTTTCCTGTGTTACCATGTTTCACGCATGCGTCTGACCTTGTGTTTTGTGCCGTTAATTTATTTTGTTTTCTCTTTTCTCATTTGTTGGAACAGGATGTACACAGCCCCAGAGAGTGACAGGTTGACTCCGTCCCCTACAGACTCTCCTCGCTCCACCCAAATTGTGCCCGGGGCCCGCTACGCCATGCAGCCTTTCTTTCAGGACCAGTTTGTCAACAACCTGCCTCAGAACCGCTTCTACGCCAGTGAACGGGCCGTCCCCCAAACCAACAGCCTTCTCTCCCCGCAGAGTGAGGACCTCAGCGCCGCCGCCTCTGCCCAGCGCTGGTTCGTCCCCCCAGTCCAGCAGCCTGGCTCCAACAAGCTGGATCTGGCCTATGAGAATGACTATTCCACCAGTAGCCTGCTGTCCTACGGCATCAAGCCCCTGTCCCTGCAGACGTCTCACGCCCTCAGCTACTACCCAGACTCGGCCTTCGCCTCCATGGCTGCAGGCTGGGGCACCAGAAGCTCTTACCAGCGCAAGATGACCACGGGCCTGCCCTGGTCCCCTCGCCCAAGCCCCCCAGCCTTCACGGAGGACCAGCTGGGGGCTACTAAAGACAAGCTGCCCGAGGAGAACGCGCCGCCAGCATCTTCCTGGATCGAGACGTCCCACTCACTGAAATCTGTGGACTCTAGCGATTCTGGTGTGTACTCCGTGGTGTGCAAGAGGCGCAGGATGTCCCCTGGGGGCTCAAGCACAGAGAACTCCCCAACCATCAAGTGTGAGGACTTGACTACAGAAGAGTACAACAAGGACAACCCAAAAGGCATGGGTTATTATGCATTCTACACAAGCCCCTAAGACTGTATTTATTGAAACTAAATATAATTCTTTTGTTTATTACTTGAGTGCTCTCCAGTTCCCTGTTAATGTCTTTTTTCTCTTTTCTCTAAAGGTGCCAAAGCTTAGTGTTCCCCCAAGCAAGCTGCACAAGGTTATTTTCCCAGGCCAGCCCCTCTCACATACCTGAGCAGAAACATGCATAGTGATTGTTGTTTTTGAAAAAGCATGTCCCTTTTTATTCATTTTTATTTTTACTACTTTTAATTTTTTACAAATGTGATTTTATTTTTATTTTTCTCCCTGCGTATTTAAGTCATTTTCGTTGTACAGTATTCGTGCACTTTAGAATGTGATGTATCTTGTACAAATTGTCTTCATGGAGGTGTTATTAAATGGCTAATAAAACAGCTTTTCACAAAGCACTGTCCAAATGTCTTTCTCGGTATGTTTTGTTCATATATTATGGCCATGTGACATTAAGACATGCCATTGGCGGTTCTAAGATATTGTACCTTGGAAATCTACACATGAATTTTAAAATGTAAATAATGGGTTGAAGCTGAAATAATTTTAATACATTTTCAGTTGAATCAAAATAAAATGTGTTAAGCAATAAATGTGTATGAGTTTGGGGACCTGTAACCCTGCTGTATTGTATGGCTTGTGATAGAGGCCATGAATTTGGGCCTCTAAAATAGAGCCCCCCCCCCCCAGTGTTTTGTTGCCTAGAAAAAGGTATAAAATCCCTGTATCTGAATAATGCTATGGATTCAAATGGGGTGGTGTGGCAATTAAAATGTACCCAATTTAATCTTATGTTGTATTTAAAATGAGGTACTTTAAAGTATTCTTCAACATTTCATATTTATTTCCTTTCCTATAGGCAATGTGAGACTAACTTCACATGAGTATTCATTGAATTAGTTTCCAGTAACATTACTTTGCAAATTACAGTTTGATAAGCTTATGCCGCTTTAAATCTGTCGCCCTTGACGACTAATAAACCATATTTAGTGTATTTTCTCGCAGGCTATCCATATGCAAGGACTTATAAGGCATCATAAATCTTAATAAGCCTAGTAAACAACTGAAAATCATAAGGGCATGGGATGGCAAATAGTGTGAAAGCCCCTTTCTGCTTTAAGGCGACAGTCCGTAAGCACTTAAATCGATTTTTCAAGCCCATGGTGTTTATACACAAAAGAGCTGAGCAATCCTTTTCACCAACAAATACGTGCAACAAGGTAACACCACAACTCTCAATTCAAGTGAGCAAAGTGTGTTTTAAATATGAGATTTATATGTCTTACTTGACTCACAAAATAGACCTAATTAAGTGAAAAGCACACAAACACACACAGTCCTACTATTCCTTCTGTTGTTGCCATGGTATTTTCACACATTTTACCATTTACCTAAGTAACGCAAGCGCATGCAAGGCATGTGTACTTAAAAAAAAAAAATGAAAACAGGCTAAATGAAAAATGGTCCATCAACCACCCAACTAAGGGCAATGCACAGCTCAACACCTCTATTTACAGTAAACGCCTCTCCAAAAGTGGATAAGCGGAGATAAAATCCATGAAAAGAGAAGTCATAATATTCAAACAGAGACTACTTGGCTCATGTTCTCAGCACCTGTTTTTCTGCAGTTAAAACACTTCAAATCCTCCCCCATAAGCACCCCAATTTGAATTGATTTACATACTCGAATACTAATTAATTCTGTTGTCAGACTCCTTGACAAAGTGAGGAGTCTGACTAACTCCAATTAACACCTCCTAACAAGGTAGAGTGCTTGATTGCTCTGGCCTCTCAGGAAAGCTGTAAGAAAAAAGACTCTTGGGGGGGTTAGTCTGGAGAACATAAATGTTTGCACTTGTGCGTGTCAGCGAATTGTATTTCAGAGCATCTGATGATGTTATTCTTCTCCTTTTTCATGTCGTCTTGACCTCTGCTCATCTGTTGTTGTGAGGTATAGCTATCAACATTATGGATGATACAGGATATAGGATTTCTGATTCTGATTCTGATTCTGAATGGAGAACTACATCAACTACAGGACCCAGAACAGAGAGTTTGCCGAGATGTTATAGTAATTGATGCACTTACAATCGGAGGAGGGAATAAAAATTGTATTCTACACGCCCCTTAACCTATAACCCATAACCAATTTAGTGGAAATGGCATAAATCAGTCAGAATACTTAAAATATCTTGTTGGGTCTTATATTAAAACAATTTGGGTGCTTTATATTGATCCAAGAATTTGCAGGGCCAAATACAATACCTATTGTATGTTAGAATTATTGGAAGTATTGCAGTTCAATTTCCAATAAACATATGATTGCTGGAATGTGTCTTTCCACAGGGAACTCCAGCACACACACAAACAAACCCAAGCAAATATTAACGCTTAAAGGTTGCAATCACTATCACCAACAGTGCATCATCCTATTTAAATGCCTTGTCAAATGCATGTTGGCATTAATATTGGGCACTGCAGATGTAAATCCTGCCATCCTCCCACTGGAATACAATCTCGTGCACAGCAAGATGCGACAGGATGGTTTAAATACACTGTAACAGGGACATCCATCTTGTATCGAAGCTACAAATACTATCCACAGTCACACCCTCTTATTATTTATTTGATGGTCATTCCAAAGTGATTGATGGGAGCTCCCGTCAAATCCAATAAAAAACAAGCAACAAGTCGATAGATTGTGTTTTTCTCAACCATTCATGCAAGAAGTACAGTAATCAATAGACACCTCTACAGCATGCTACCACAAATTCAGACCATGTTGACTTGCTATGCGCATTGGGATAAGACTTGAAGAATTGACTCCTGTAAACGGATGTTAACATTGCTAGCTACGATCTCAGTAATTGACTGAGTGTTAGTAATACAAGGCCTAGGAGGATCAACCAGTGGTTTGTAGAATATAGCGTATTATTAGTAAAACTTCTTCTTGTTTCGTGTGTGTACAGTCACGTGTCTGTGCCCTCCCCTCAGGCCATCCATTGGTGACCATGTTGAGAGTTCATGTAAGAAAGGCCAAGGAGGATACAGAGACATTGTACCCAAGGAGGGCTGACATCTAAACACAGCAGAAGGCCTGAGGCTGTTTCCTCACCTTCAGTCACACACTATTACTGCTCTCACTGACTAAACGCAGCCACAGGCAGATGTGTGTCTGGGTCAAGATTTTTTAGAGGCCCCTTTTAAAAAGTAACCTACAGACAAGCAACAGTGAGACGGTGGCGATTATGTTTCTTCTTCACACGATATTTCCCCTTCTGATGTGTTGATAAATGTCACTTCTGTTAAATGCTTATCAAGCCAGTTAGAATTACTGCAGAATTGTTCCTCAGGGAGGGTTTGAGTCTCACGTGGCTCCTCTTGTTTTGTGATGTATTCACTCATGATCTAGTTAATCGCTTTTATTTTACAAAGACTTTCTTAAATATCTTGAGGTTAATGTCATTCGTCGACATGAGTCAGATCCACGCTTTTTAATCGTATGAAACGATGGACACTGCATGCACACACAGGCCCACGCCAAAGCCAGGAACCATGTCCAGTGCACTATATTATATTCTATAAATGTCTAGCCCAACACAATAATACATGTACTGTAGATATCTTCTGGCATGCAATGCAATATTCTGTTTAAATGTATAACGAGGATATGTTTTTTTATAATATTATGTAGAGGTCATGGGCATTAACAGTCCTAATGATGCTGACAAAGGCTCTCCTTTCAGCTCTCCCCAAGTGTCTATGTACACATTACAATGCTGTATTTAGTCTCACTGCCTGCTTTAGACCTGGTTAATGAGTAGCCAGTAAATGGGGGGGTGGGTGGGCCGACTACAGTACGTGTGTGATGCTCACAGGTTTGCCGGAGTGAGACCCTGGTGTGAGATGAGTCTCAAGTTAGCGGGGCCACCACTGTTTGGAGAAGGGCGTTGAGTGTTGGTAGAGAGCACGGAGGTGAGAGGAACCGGAGGCGCGGAAGGGCCTTGTGTCGGTGCCCGCAGACAGCGTCTGCAGCGCGCAGGCAAGGCCCTAACTCACTGGTGCATGTATAATGTTGGAGAGAGTATCCCGCGGCTAAGCTGCACTTAACAGCACATTGATTTCAAACCCCCGTGTTTCCTCTGGAGGGCAGTGGGACGCACCTCAACAGGCCGGACCCCCCCACTTCTTTACCCCTTCCCACCTTCCCCTTCTGACCACCACCACCATTTACCATCTCCACAACCAACCCCTCCCACCATCTACCCATCCCTGAGTCGATTTGGGTACACCATGCTGGTCACTGGCCTCAACTCCCCCCTCCTCTGAGTGTCCCAGGGGAGTTGAACAGGATTCAGGGGCACTAAGGCTCCCACAAGACCCTGGTCTTGAGAGCAATGTTTTGGGTAGGGCATGCAGACGCAGCCGTGTGGAAAAGATCTGTGGTCAAAATCAATGCATTGGCACTTTGATGGAGCGCTCCAACAGATTTGGGAATTTCACATTCTCTTCGTTCTCTCCTGGCACCATCAGTAGACCTCACCCCTGGAGAAGAAAAACATCATCCACTAAACCTTCTGGGGAAGAGGGACTCTTCATTTCTACAACTTCTGGGACAAAACATGACCAAGTCAATACTCATTTGGTGGATTGCGCCTAACATGTTACTCTCTCCAATCTGTTGCCTCTTGCGGCTCAAAGCCAAATGTCCGTGTAACCTTTGTACTGATTCTATAAGTCCTGCAGCCATTGCTTCTGGATATTACATTACAGAAACAAAGGTTTTAATTATTCTAATACAGTCAATTCTGTACAACTATACTCTTCCATCTGCTTTTTGAAAGAGAAAACTTTCTTTCACATCATCACCACACCTTGCATTCTGCATCTCTTTATGTGAATCCCAGCACAGGTGAATGCCAGTGTGGTGCTTCTTCCACTTGTCTAACTTCTGACTCATCTCCCAGCTGCATTATGCAGATGCATGTTTCAGGAGCAGTACACAGCACTCTACTTTGTGCGTTAATGGGCTCTCAGCATCTTTAAGACTCAGGGTACAATTAAGAGGTGATAGTTTGATCTCCCACCTCGCAGTTCTATTTCTGAGCTGCCTCGTGATTATGTTGGAGGTTGATGGGTGGGTGAGGAACAGGCTCTATTTAAAGGAAGACATCCATGAACTCTTCTGAAAGAGCAGACAACTTCTGCACCTGCCTGATTTCTATTCTAATTGTATTGCACTCCACTGCAATAAAATGTATGAAATGATCACAAAGTGATTTGGTAACAATGCAGAAGTGACTGGGGGTGTTCAATGAAATGATGTCAGAAGTTAACTTTCTTTCTTCTTTTCTTTTTTTTTAAGTCTGTGCTAAACCCCATAGCTCTTGAAAAAAAGGGTTGTCCTAGAGTTGCTTCCTGGGCCGGGTTATGAAAGATAATTGATAAGACCAAGAGCATTAAATCATGTATCCACACCAACTTAACCTACTACTATTTTACACCAAGTTTCAAAATGCATTCTTACATTACAGGTAATTCTTTCTTTTTTTTTTTACATCTTAAGCTTTTGATGGTTTAAAAAGTAGGGTAGGTGTCTTGGCTATTACTTCTTGGCGATCTCGCTTTACCAATTATGGAGCCTAAAAGACCGGTAATAAAAGAGAACTGAACATTATTCCTCTAAAAAGGGACTTCAATATGGTCATATCTCGCAGCCAACTGCTCCCCCGCATGAGAGAAATGATCGATACAGCATTGCCATCTGCTGGTGAAGAGGAATTATTACACAGTGTAACATTTTAATACACGATAAGCAAAGGTGGTTTTACGGAAGATGGAGTTTAAGTTTATGTCAAGAGGCTGTCGAATGATAAGAAGTGTGTAATACTCATTCAAATTTGTAACACTTATAATTAAAAAACCTAATCCTCACAGATGAAAAATAGAGGATGATTGCTGACCTCCAATGTAAGACAAAGGTTTAGCTTTTTTAATATAACATCTAAAGAGCCTATACTGATGACAGTATATTAATATCTGAGAATGTGCTGCCATAGGCGTCCATCCCAAACCATGCTATTATATGTCGCAATAAGCTAGCACATCTACAATTTTGTGATTTAAAAATATACAGTGTGTGAAAGCCATTATCAAAGTTAATACAACATTACTCTCTTCACCTAACACAAATTACAAGTAGGCCTTCATTAAATGTTATCACAAATAAGAATTACGGTATTATTTCACTGTGTTAATACTGCTAGGGTAAAGAAATCTCTAATATCATCATAAAAGCTTGTTGTATTAATTAGCCTGTCTGTCAGTTTGGGAACAGTATTAGATTTTGCCTATTGTTTTTGAATTATGGTAGTCCTACTTTTACCATTTCCATCCTATGCTTTGCTAAGTTAAAAGAAAAATATCAAATATATCCTATCCTGCATCTGCTTGTTCTTTGTCTTCATCCAGGCTATATTGTGCCCAGAAATTCAGCATTATTTTCATAAACGGTTAGTTTATAAACCCGTTTGGGACTTTGAGGCGACACGGAAAATAGCCCCCGCCCTCTCCGTGACGTAGTTGCATTTGATTGGCTGAGAACGCCGGGCATTGAACGCGAATTGGCAATTAATCACTGTCAATCACGGTAGAGGCGTGTCCACACCGTGTCGTGAGGGAAAGCGCAGACAACCCTCCCAGTTCACACAAGTGTCACCGGCCCGGTGTCTTCCTTACATCAACTGTTAAAAATAAAAGCTAACGGTGGGCAGACGACCGGCGGCAGGTGAAATGGATGAACCTACGGAACAAATGAGGCCCCTTTTAAGAACAGTAAGTACCCGCCCAGCACGGTTAACCGTTAGCCCACCATTATTTTCGTGTGGCTCTTTGTCCGTGTTTGCCCCTTGTTTGCCAAGCAGCCGCAGAAGTAGCCCGCTAGTGATGCTTGGGAGTCAGATTCAGAGGCACCATCCGGCGGCTGCTATTGTTAGCCGGCTTTCTACTTCTGACACGTGGCATGGGTACAAGTTGTGTTCAGGTCTCTTGTTAAAGTCAGCGAAAGTGTGCATTCAAACATATATGTATTGTTTTTTTATATAGAAATGTGTTTATCTGACCAGTTCACGATGTTTGTTTGTCTATTCATTTGTTTCCATATAGTACTTGCTAACGTTAATGAAATAGCACGAGCAAAGTCAGCCCGTTGAGTGACGTTATTCACGTTATTAACCGTAGTGGAGTTAATGTATGCCTCGTTTGCTGCCAAGTCTGGACAAAAGTGTTCAGACAGTGTTCCACGGACTTACATTAACTAACACGTACACACAACTAGCAATCATTTGGTGTTACACAGCTTTGTACCAGCTTTGTAGCATTTCCCCTCACGTTCAACAGGTCTACCCGTCCGTTACTTGATAAAGTGTGTCTTAAGTATTTAGATGATCACGTCTGCTGGTACATTTACAGACATAAAAGGCTTATTTGCATATCTAATGCGCCCAAAAATAGACCAGCCTTCTTGTGGGACATTTACAAGTCAGGAAATGCTGCTAATCTTACTGTGCAAGTTTGTGCCACTTGAAACAGACATGAAACTGGAATTTTTTTTGTACAATATGAGACATGTGAGTTACAGTAGTAGTAGTGGTATTTTAACGGAGTTGTGCGTGACAGTAGCGACCCACATCCTGTCTGTTGGCTGTAACTTTACAGTCACAGGTGCAATGATGAGCATCAGTGTTAACAAGCCCAGAAAAAAAGAAACTGATTTCAGGGCTAAGTTTAAGATGCATGCTGTCTGACATCAATGCTGGTGTAGGGTTGTCCACTACTATGTGTGTGTTCAGGGTGTGCCTAATATGTGTGTGCACATATGGATATGTGCATGTGTCTGAGGAAACTTGACCCCTGGCTGCCCAATGAAAAGAAGTTGCTGGATAGCTGTGTAGGCCGACTTCCTCCCCAGGCACGTCAACGCATTCACTGACACAGGACCCTTACGGCAACTGTTTGATGCTTAATAAAGTCTCCGGGCACATTAACTGTTTACCCATCAAAATGCACATCCCAAAGAACATACCTTTTTTTGTTAAACTTTGAGTCAGGCATTCAGCTAGTGTTTGCATTTTACAAATGCATAAATCTGGTTTCAACAAGAAATTCTTGTTACTTTTGGGCTTGCTGGTTGACCGATGGTATTGTTAGGAGTCATTTTGAAAG
Organism: Bovichtus diacanthus; assembly: GCA_943590825.1. Classification (NCBI taxonomy): domain Eukaryota; kingdom Metazoa; phylum Chordata; class Actinopteri; order Perciformes; family Bovichtidae; genus Bovichtus; species Bovichtus diacanthus. The sequence goes on from CALSBV010012213.1 coordinate 12,621,951, forward strand.
AGAAACATTGCTGTCATTGGCCTTTTTGGAAATGGGCTTGAGCAGTGAGAATTTCATCTAAATTACAATAAATGCTTTGCCATTATCGTTTAGTTTTGTCCCACTTTCTGTTTTAGAGTCATACCAAGAATTAACTCATACCATGCAATGTCTTTTTAGTGGTTGTTGTTCTGTTTCCTTTATGCTACCAATTACCATCTTAGGCTTTGTTTGTGTCATTTATAGAAGGCTGCTTAGAGAGATTTGGCTTTGACCTCTGTGTTAGAGATGAACTTCCCTCTTCACCTGGCGTGTTTTGCATGTTTAGCCTCTACTATGAGTTCTTAGTTGCCAAAGATTAGGCTTATACACAGTCCAATGGACTTTCTGGTTTCAAACGTATACTGGGTTGGCTGTGGAATGAATGAGGCTCTAAAGCAACTGAAAGAAAACCAAAGGATTATAATGGCAGTTTTATAGTTTGGACCACTAGGTTTCCCTTAAAGCATCCCTTTTCTTTGTCATGTCAAAGCCGTGTCATGCCGTGTCATGTTTTGTTTATTACATACACACATTCTGTCACTGACACCCTGAGCTCTGTTAATTAAATAACTAATTTAGTTCCACAGTGTGAGCTATCTTTGAATTTTACTTCACGTGTTTGCCAACTTGCCTGGAGAACAGGGATTTGTGCGTCCTGCTGTTCCACTAGTGGTTTTAGGGTTTTAGTCCAGCCAGCTCTATGAGCTGGACTATTATTGGCTCAGCACTTACTGCCAGGGTTAGTGAGTGTTTTATGAAGCTTACTAACTGTATGACATTGCTGAATGGGTAATTACACAGAATGAGCCTCTTTGCCAGTGACACAGTTGTTTCATTGTCCTGTAGTTTGTTTCGGACTCGGTAAAAGTTGTATTTCCCTTGTGCTTGCAATTGAAAGGGAAAAATTGTTGGCATGCTTTTCTAAGTTCTCTGTGCCTCACCATGACACATGCATTTCCACTTTCGAGAAGCTGTGGAGGTAGGGAAAGTGTCCTTCATTACCTTCAGCCAACCACATTTCTACTTGTCTAGCTGCTAGATTACTGCTGGGAGTAACAGAACAATGCCCTAAATGTAATTTATTTTAAATGTAAAAGACAGAAAAGCAGACTAAAGGCCTCGAGATTATACTACATGGTACCATGTAGTATGCTTTTGTCTACCATGTGTACAGAGAGGATTTGAGTCATACAATTAAAGGAAAACTTAGAAACGTATCAACCTTATTATTATGCTGCTAAGTGTGGTCTGAGTCTTGATGGTTGCAGTATGAGTCTTGATGGTAGCATATAGGCCTAATAGGAGCTTGGTTTTCTGTTGGGTGGTGATATAGGCTTAACATGGGATGGATAATGGATGTGAAACATTGAGCAGTTAATCTTTGTACCGTAAGCCTCTTTCTCGTGTGTAAACACTGGGAGGTGCACAAGCAACCCCTTGCCACACAAATCCTTCTTGTCACACCTTACGAGAAGCAGACGGCTGTATGTATGTATGGCTATGATGAAGCAGCTGAAGCATAAGTTTGCTCGACAAAAAAAGTTGTTTCGTAATTTTCTAGGCAAACATTTTCAATTATGTCTGTCCAGCTTCTAAAATGTGCATATTTGCTGTTTTTTCTTCTATGATAGAAACCTGACTATCCTGCTGATCACCGTTGCCTTTATACAGATCAATTATCAGATCACTTCCTGAACAGATTTCAACATCAGCAGATGGATTTATTTGTAGTTAACATTTTCTTTCAATTTGTGCATTAAGTGGACCCCTCATACTTCAAATGCCCCTTTGACTGGGAATTTTCTTGCAAACTGCATTTCAACTTGAGTATTTTGTTCATGCTGGAGATGAAGAAAGGCTGTCAAAATCCCGTCCACAGCTTCCCACCACTACAAATCCACATGACATTCTCTACACATACTAAATGATATAGAAAACTGTGATGCAGGCTATATTTTCATAATGCAGAACTACTCAACATATATTGAACTTTACTTTGTTTTAATGTAAGCCTACTGTAACTGACCATGAATAGCTATGAACAGAAAGATGCAATGTTTGCCAAGAAACCTGAATTTAATTACAATTTTTCCACAGACTACATTCAGTTTTCCAGTAACAATATTACAAATATGGCTCTGTTTTTCTCTTCTCATCTCGATGCATGTGGTTGTCGGTGGGATGCCTGTGCACTGGCTGTAACGTACAGTACAGCTTTGTACCACCGGCATACTAATGTAGCACATAATTACACTGCTGCCTCTTATTGTGACTCTAATTGAGATTTAACCCTAACCCTAACGTGAGCAGCTCTTGCAAAGCTATTCAGAGAGCACCAGTAGTTTACATTGGTTGTACTGGTCAGGTCTGGGTCTAAACGTGTTTAATGCTAGAAATATGAGTTATTGGTTATTACTATTTGTTGTCTTTGAAAACACACAAGCAAACATATACTGTATTCCTAATTGTACAGTTTGTCGGTATATAATACTGTCAGAGCAATGTCATTTATCAAGAAAACATGGCAAACGTTAGATTGCTCCGTCTTTTTAAATGTGGATTTGCTGTTTTTTCTTGTCTTACATTACAATACACTGTATAATTTAGGGTTTTGAACTGTTGGACATCACAAGACATCACTTTGGCCTCTGAGAACTTGACCTAGCCTTTTTTTCTAGTGTTTTATCAACTAAACAATTCATTCTAAAAGAAAACAAAATGTCCGATTTAATCAATAATAAAAACAATAGTATGAAGTTAAAGCTCTAAATTGTTATTTTCAGTCAGTTTTCTTTAAACATTTTACTTGAAAATAAATGTTTTGCTGCATGATTCTAGTTCATAGAATAGGTCTCTAGGTCTTGCTTTTTTTTCAGTCTCAAGACCAGCTCAGCGACGGTTCAGCCTTTAGATGGCACTCTTACTATTTACTTTCACCTACACTTTGTACCCCTCATTGCCAGGGGGGTATCTTTAGGTTTGGTTTCACATTCGCCTTCATTGATTTGTGGTTAGGGTACAAATCAACAGATGCATCATCTAAGCTAAGAGTATCTATGGACTCGACGGAGATCCACAATGTTCAATCAACAAATATTTGCTCCTTAGGTTTCAGGAATGTGTTCATTTTGCCCTACTCATGTAACAGTTCTTGTTGTAGACGGGAAACAAATGAGCCATAGTTCTTCGTTAAATTACAGGTTGTTGAAAGACATGTGCAACCTTCAGGCGACGATAAGAATTGTGAATGTCAAAGGCACTAAGGCATTTGAAATTTCATGAATACACAGCTATCTGTCCTTTTTCAATTCATAGCACCCTCTGAGGAATGCCTAGCTCACACGTGTGCTCGTTTCTATTTATCTTTGTTGGGGGTGGGTCTTCATTTGTGACCTGAATACCTCAGCGGGTGAGCATTTGAATGTCCTCCAAATGTGTGTGTATGTCCTCCCGTGTGGTTTTGTGTATGCATGCGTTTTTAAGCTCTTGGCTGGGCGAATAAAATATTCATGGTGGGATTGGCTGCTGAGCCAAGAGCCGGCTGACGGGGTAGAGCAGGGCACTGTGCGTTCAGAAGCAGCTCGCTCCCTCTCTCTCCTCCTCTCTGTATAAAGAGATGAGCGGAGGAAGGGACAACAGACAAGTGCGACAGTGTCTCTGTTAGCGCGTAGCTCACACACACCTTGTACAACAGAGATAGCCATCGGAAACGAGGAACTAGCTGACGTCCCTGCTGCCTTTTTTGCTTTGCGGATGTTTTAGTATAAATGGATGATCAGAGCGAAGGGGAGCATGTGCTTACGGTACGTCTGGTCGTGTGCATGTGTGTGTGGTTTTATGTGTGCCCGACTGCCATGTTCTACACTTGAACAGGATCCAGTGGTTCTGTGTATAGAATTATTGGTGTGTTTTGTATGGGTTTGTCCTCTTGTTTCTCTACAGTGGAGTGGTCAGTGCTAATGAATGTGGCAGGTGGTCAGTGCAGAGAAGCTGTTGCCTCATCAGAGACATGTCTCTTGAAATGGAAACGTTTCCTTTCTACTCTTTAATCGCCTCAAAGAGCAGGAAAGAGAGGAAACCGACAGACAGTTATGGCTGCTTTAAGGAGCGGGACAAGGAGAACAGGAAGGAAGAGAGGAGAAAGACGAGGAGTGTTAGAGAGAGGAGGGAGAAAAATGGGTCTGCCAAGGTTTCTGAATACAAACAAGGTGCACGCTGTCAATGGAATGAGGTTTATTGACCTGAAGTAAAATTAAATGAAATGCTCGTTTCCATTCAGTCGAGCTAAAATTACAAAGTGCAAAAACGACTATGCCGAGAGCGAGAGCAACGCACAAGAAGGGACTGTTGGAATCAAGAAGGAAAATATTTGTGAGGCAGAGAGGGGATGGTTTCCATCTTTGTGTTTGTGTGTATTTTTGTCTGCAAAGTCTGTGCATGTTTTGGATCATTGCTTACATCCAATGGAGACTATGATTTAGTATCTATTTGTTTTCCAATTTTTTTGCCAAATGAGATATTTTCCCAGCTGTTTTAAACTATAAAATAAACTACATCTTCACTCGGGAGACATTAGATGCAGGTCACACGCTTTTGACTGCCTCTGCCTTCTTAGTTTTGCTCTCTTCAAACGTGGTGTGGCTCCAGAGAGGTAAATAATTTAATGGCTAATCAGCAAAAGTCAGCAAAATATAGCTGCCTGATCAGATTACATCATTAATGTTTTTTTAATCAACATCGCGAGAATGCGATATCGCAGGGAGTTTTTATTGGTGCCTTTTGTGTTCAGTTCAATGTTTTATTTGTTAAATACATTCTTTTTTTATTCAACATAAAATGTGTTGTATCTTAGCAGCATACCAAAAGCAGCAAAAAAGGAAGAACAGTGTACACATGTTTATGTATTGCAGGTAATATCTTCATCGCAATATTCAACAACGTTATCGCATATTTTCCTCATCAGCCCGAATTATTGTCTCTGTATTAACGTTCGTACCCAGAACCTGCTAATCTTCCTGTAAAGATGTTCGCAAATTATGTAATACCTGTTCATATCTTATAATGTACATCATTTAGTTAGGAGCCATCTATACTCTCTCAAATCGCTGTATCTATTCTCTTTCTGTTTTCAGACATCATTTAATTGGTTACATAATTGAACATTAATTGGCAGTAAATACATGTCAATATTCTCATCCGTAGTATGCAATTGTGCATTTTGGCAGTGTGAGACTGAGAGATGTTCAGTAATCTCGAGGGACAGGTCTCTTACTATGTAACACCTTTCTTACGTCAGTCTATCGATTGGATCAGGTCCCAGTAAAGCAAGGCTGGCAAGGAGCTGAGATTAGAGGGAACCAAGCCTGTTTGCTTGTTGGGTGGCTGGATGTTTCATTTACTGTCTGGTTGGCCCAAGAGGTGTTGTCTGCTCGGTGGTTAAAATCACTGGCACACAAATGTACTAACAGAAGTGAGGCTAACCTACATGTTGTCAATGAATTAGAACATTACTTTCAAAGTAAAAGACTCATTTTAGCTCTTTATTAATCATCTGAAAATAATCATTAATTTCCCTAAAAAAAAGCCCCCCTTAAAAACGAAAAACATTACTTTAGAAAGTTATGCATTAGGCTATTCTGAAAATGTCAAGTTATAAATATAAAACATATTTTCCTACCAAGCACTTAAATAAATGTATGTTATGATGTGCAATTGAGTAAAGACTACTTTTGGACACAACAACATGAACTGTGTCAGAGGTGTTAGTTCAAATGTGGTAATTATTGAAGCTATAGTTGAATTGTATAAGATAAACATACAATTATTTACCTTGTGTTTACTCTTAAAGGTTCATGTAAATCATAAATCCCCACCCTTGCATAATACCCAACACATTGGTGATTTTACCACTTAAGCTGCTGTAAAAGCCAGAGAAAATTCTCATGTGCAGACACACTTACAGTAAGAATTTTACCAGCCAGTTATCCTTCATGTATACAGCATAGCAACTACAGTAGATGGTGGAAGATTTGCATTCTTTTATTATTGTTAATTAATTAATTTTGTAATATCTACCACACAATAGGTTTGTTTGTCTTTCACTTTTTCATCAACATTAGACTGTTGAATGGAATTTTGAATTCAGCTGACTGAACTGCAGCAGGTCAAACTTGTGTTGTTTTGGGGTTTATAGGATGCTATCAATTCATTGATTTCCCTTTTTAATACTCTGTCTGCTCAAAACAACACAATTGAACAAATAAAACCAGCATTGTTATCATCTTCACAGTTTATTTGTGCATTTTTTTTGTGCAGACTTTCACATATTTTAGATGTGTAAGAAAGAATAAAGGATGAGGGGGCAGGATTGAACAGCAAGATGAGAAATTATGCACAGTGACACTTTTTATGGTTTGATTGTGTTGGCGCTTGGCAGCTTGCCTGCTTGTGTTGCCTACCTCTCTTTGATTGATTTGTTATTTGGAACCCACTCTCTACACGTCCACATTTGTCCCCTCTGAAGTGTTTTGCTTGAGCAAAGCCAGGCTTATCCCTCACCAGACTCCATGCATGCTTTCAGTTCTTCTGAACTCAGACTATAGGTGACGTTATGTTCCCATGTGACTTAGATGGACTTTTGATCTAAATTTCCCACCGTGCTAGACATCTGTTTTGTTAGTTGTAGGTGAAGCAGAATGTGGCGCATCCCATGAGTACTGTTCCTGTCACGTGGCAGCACATGTCTCAGTGGACACTGACAGGCCAGGAAACACTGCTTACATTTATTCCTACATAGTTTTCTGTATTAAGTTTATACATTTGGTTACATTTGAATTCACTGGTTCATCTATCTTTGTATCGTGATCACTATCTGGCATTTACTGTGCAGTCTAATTTCTGTTGTATTAATCCAGATCTTCTCTGATAATTTTACCTTCAGTTTTGCTTATCCCTCACTAGTTTCAGACAGGTTTGGTGGCATATTAAAAACAAACATTATAGGATCGTAATGGTCATTACAAATTAGCTCTGTGGATCCACAAAGGAAAGAAAACAGCGCTAGACGCACACAGTCTGGGTTTCTTTACGATGTAGATGTAGCCAGTGACACATCTGCCTTCTGTCAACATCATCTATTGATGTGACGATTTGGTAGCTTTTCTTACTCAGCTGGCAATTCGTCTGCCCTCCAAGCCCACAAACCCAGCTTCCCACTGGCACTGCTCCTATAGGCCAGCCACAGCTGTGCTTTGTAGGCATAATGGCCAATTTCCTCCCTGGCCTGGGAACTGTGGGTGATTGACAGGGGTTTATTTTGGACAAAGCTATGTGACTATGTGGTTGCATCATGTGTTCTTAAATTGTACCAAGCAATGTGGGGTCGAGGGCACAACAGACTTTAACACGTGTTTATACTTCACTAAACAGGCACAACGACAACATGCATATAGAATACATGATACTGTACGTAAACCGGTGTTCACACAGTAAAATTACCAGATTTGTGTACGTGTTATTTTAAGAAGCTTAAGAATAAGACGATACTCACGAAGCAGGAATGGTTTCAAACCAGCTTTGTGCGCCCAGCCTGTAAACATTGGTTCATGTGATTCTGTTGGTAGGAGAAATTAGCACTGTGGCCAGTAGCCAAACTGTTAAAAAAAACTGGCTTTATAAATTGATTTAAAAATGTGTTAGAGCTTTAGTTCTAATAAAATACACAAGACTGTTGATCTTTTTTTAATCATTTTTTTTGTGTGTGCATAAAATAAAGTACAAATGTTTGTACTTCTATAATCTCTAATGTATCAGCTAATTGGCAGATGGACCAACATGTTAGCTTTCTGTCCTGAAGATTGCAGCTGAACACCCAGTGCCCTTCCTTCACAAATGACCATGAGGAACCAGTCCAGTTTTAGTCACCTGTGGTCAGTTTTACTCACCCGTGGGGGGAGGAACTCCAGTTACTAGAGATAGATTAATGTCTTGCTGCTCTTCTCCCTGCTGCTGAATTCTTACCGTTCCTCATCAAGGAGGAGAGCAATACCGCTCTTTTATCATGCAAATCCACTAGCAACTGAGAAACGCATGCACAATCACAGATGGCATCATTCATTGTAGGTGGGGTTCTAACAGGAGAATGATTATGGTAATCTATGTGTGGAAATTTAAATGTCATTGAAGGAATATTCATAGTAGTAAGCCAGTAATGAAACGGGGAAAGCAGGAGTACACAGAGTATACATAGAGTACATGCTTTCTATCAGAATGAACCTTCAGTGCCGTAGAGGTAACGGACATGTCGGGACTAAGACACATGAGGCGTATCGTGTATCTTCTCAGCATGTGGCTGTCATCGTCACTTTTGTTTCCACACCCTCATGCTTGGCAGCAGTGCCTGTCTGTGATTGGTTGAAGGGACTGAAATTATCATCCAAATGGGGATTGGGTTGCATGAAAGGGTTTGTACACAAGACAGGAAAACAGCATTTGTAGTTGTTGCCATGCGGTGTCTAAAAATGTTATATGACCTATGTAAAATAATCTGCATGATAGGATCACTACTATCAGCCATAACTCTCACAAACTTATAGTACGTAGGCCTACCCCTTCTTCAGGCCGATCTTATCAGGCTGGCTTTCAAAGCCACCTGAAGCTAACTGCCACCCTGTGTTGTTTATAGTCCCTTTACGAATGTGTGTCTAAAATAAGCGTTTCCTTCCTGGCCCTAATACATCATGCCTGCTGATCATGGGGCCAAGCTGGCCTGAGTTTTAATTGATTCACACTATGTGGTGTCTTGTGGTGGTCTTGGAGAACAGCTGGAAGTATTAAGTTTATTAGAGGTGCAAAATTTTATTTTTTAACAAAGATGTGACTGACACTGGGATGACATTGGTATCGGTTGCTGTGTTCTGGTGGTGGATCCACAGGGAGTTCTCCCAGCACATTTAGTTCTGTTTTAGCCACACATGCAACAGTAATTGGAGATGGTGTCGCTGTGCCCGCTTTAAATGTTCTGCCACTTAAGGTTAAAGAGTAATGGCTAAACTGGGTTTGGGTTGAGGATGTTTGCGTGTGTGTGTTGTCTTACATTTCTGTCTTTGTGAGAACCAGTTTTGAGTTTCAAACTGTACAAAGTTTAGTTTAAAGGTTAGGATTGGGCTAACTTCATCTCAAAGGTTGAGGTAAAGCCCTGTACTGCTGATGGTTGGGCTGGGGATGAGTGTCCTCTCAAGTATAGCAGTTGTATGTGTGATTGGGTGCTGTTATTGTTAGTTTAATTTGATAACAAATATTAATAATATGCACCTTTTCTGCTATGTATCCTGACAGCTTTATATCTCCTCTAATTGGATCATTCTATCTGTTGATGTTTCCATGACATTGATATCAGGCTAATTATTTTCACTAAGGTCATAACCTCTTTTTTTAATAAGTGGAGCCAGCCTCTTGACGTTGCTATGAAACTCGACCTTTTATGGCATGGACCATAACAATGAATATATTTTCCAATAGACTAATTGGTTTGTGATAAATAGCACGTTTATAACCCCTCATAAAGTTATAAAGATGCCTTGCTGCATCATACAGTACTTTAGGCTGTTAAAGCAAACCATCAGCGGTTAATCTGCTTGATAAGATGTGCTGTTATCACATCTGCCAAATCTGACCTGTTTGTCAGAGTATATAATCGAGTTGTGGAAGAAGATATAACCGAGTGTACTTAATGATGAGTAGACTGTGATATTCAACTCTTGTTTGAAATGGAGTCCAGATCACGGTCTGAGACGTCTTATTGAATGTGTTGTTTCTGTTTATATTAGCGAAGTCAGAAATGCTTTTAATGTGTTTTCTTTCCTAATCTTTCTCTTCCGCTGGTATCTCCCTAAGACCAACACTTCAAGGGGAGCAGCCTTTTTAGTGTCCAGTGAGCTCTATTAATATGTCCTCGACTTCAATTACAAAAGCCCCACATTTTGTTTTTAAATTCTATGTAAAGCTACATACACCGGTAAAATAATCAAGGTGAAAATAGTCATTTAAAAAATCTATTTCCATATGATACCCATGTACGGTATTTAAAGAATATGTATTTATTCTCTCTTTATCTCCTGCCTTACACCAGGAAGCCTTGACATCCCCCTGGATCCATCTGTTTTTTTATATACCATCGTATCATGTTTTCTGTCGCATAGATTGTCCATGTTGTATTTTTAACTATGCTGTTTGTTCTGTACACACGTCACCTATTGCACGTCTGTCCGTCCTGGGAGAGGGATCCCTCCTCAGTCTCTCTCTGAGGTTTCTTCCATATTTCCCCACTAATTGTGGGGTTTCTTTTAGAGAGTTTTTCCTTGTGCGATGTGAGGGTCTAAGGACAGAGGGGGTCGTACCTTGTACAGGCTGTAAAGCTCACTGAGACAAATGTATAATTTGTGATATTGAGCTATATAAATAAACTTGATTTGATTTTGCTGTCTCTCCTGTCGTCCTCAGGGTCTAGATGAGGAGGCACTAGTTGACCATGGGAAGTCCAGCTTCACTACTCACACAAACTATGAAAAGGAAGATTTGGAAAGTAAGTTTAAAGCCACACAGACTGAAAAGACTTTTCTTGTGACTGTTCTTTTTTTTAATTGATTAAAAGGGTAGAAATGCTAATGTAAAATATACACATATGTTTGTAGACCATTTAATTAGATGATGAATCTCCTTAAAATAATTGAAAAGATCAGATAGTGGATTGAAGGAGTGTAAAAAAAAATAGAGTATTGCAATAATATTTTTTGTGATACTGTATCAATTCTCAAAAAGACTATCAATATTTTACATGCAAAGAATTACTCTGTTAATTTCATTAGCAATGTTTTGTGCCCTCTCAAAGTAGTGTTATGATGTTGACTGTTACATGGACTGTGATAAATGCCACTGTTCTTACAGTATTGTAATATATTGAACCGTCCCCCCTGTATCATGATGCGTGTCGTATCGCCAGATTCTTGCCAATACACAGCCCTAGTGGCTGGAGTGTAACAGAAACAGAAAACTGTACTGTAACAGAAAAAGTAGCAGCACTACAAGTGTTATTGCCACCATATTATCTCCCTCAGGTGTTTGCTACCTGTCCCTCTGTCCTCCCCTTCATCACACTGCTCTTTCTTTGTGTGGGTCTGCACCGCTTCATATCCTCTCTCTATTAAATAATGTCTCCATTTATCACATTCTCTCCTTTTGTGACACCCGTGGAGCCCTCTGCTCTCTGAGCTTAGCTGTTTATTTTTCATTCTCTTTCATCTCCTGTGTCTTTTCTGTCTCTTCCTCTCTCCTTCTTTCTCCATCTCTGTTTCTCTCCATCTGTTCAGCTCATGTGTGTCACTTATGCCTTCCTGTGAGGGCTGCATCTTGGTTTCTTCCCCCCTGGGTTCCCTTTCAAGTCAAAGAAAGATGACTCATCTGTAAAAAATGAGTATTGGCAGGGAATGTAGGGCGAAAATAGGGCGTTTGCATTACAGAACACTGACAGTTCCTGTGTGGCAGTAAAAATAATGAGGGGAAGTAGATAAAACATTTAGGAGAAAGCAGAGGGGTGAAAAAAGTTAAACGTTGTACTCTGCTTTCCTTCAAGTAGATTATCTAGAGCACTCGCAACGAAACGGAAATAAGTTCTCTGTCTTCTGTCTCCAATATTAGGGTGTCTGTCTTTTACTTCAGTTGTAAATGACTGACTGACACTGTTCCTATTGTGTGTTTTACAATGAACTGTATTCCATCTTTTGCTTCTTTATTAAGTTTACAAAGTGCTTTCCTGTTTTTTCCTTATTTTTTCCTTTTCCACAAAGAGGAAAATGTGTCTGAATTGGTGTTGCACTTTTCATTTCCCCAGGCCACAGAGCTGTGTATGTAGGCGTCCATGTTCCTCTTGGAAGGGAGAGCAAACGGAGGCATCGCCACAGAGGGCACAAACACCACCGAAAGAAGAAAGAGAGAGACTCTGAGGAGGGGAAGGAAGATGGCAGGGAATCCCCCATTTATGGTTGGAAACACTCATCCTAAATGTTTTAATGCCCCCACACCGCTCTTTTTTTTAAATGATGTATCTCTAAATCCCTCTCTCTTGTGATTTCTTATTACAGCCTATTCTACCTTGCAGCTAATGTCTACTTTTAGAGCCTTCAACTGTGTTTATTCATACACCCACAGGGCTGGCCTCAGACATTAAACAGAAACCCTTGCTATCCACAATGGAAAGACCTAGCTTAAACTTGGTGTACCTTTCTATTTATTGGTTGGATTTTACTGGTGCATTTATTTCACAGTACTTCAAACTGACACAATTTTATTTTGCAATGGCTATAAAGCTTGTCATGCGATTTTTCCAGTCTCTGATGGCCATGTTCATGGACTTTGAATGCAGTGAGAAAAAGCTAATTTTCCACTTTAAATCTTGCTTGACAACACTGAGGAAAGTCGTGGAGACCAGTGTGACGTCATGTCGGTCTGTTTTGGACTCAAAACCCCTTTTTAAAAACGTACAGATTGGCAGGTTATATCAACACACTGCTTAAGCTTTCTGTGTCTCGCCGTTCAAACATTTCTGAATAAAACATTCAGCTCTAAAAGGCATTAAAGGCCAGCGGGAACCAGCCTCTGACACTGATTTGAAGGCTCTGACATTTTAAGTAGCGTGTGCCTGCGTCTGTGTTTTGAAATTGCTGCGTCACCTCAACTGCAAGACTCATAAGTACCAAAACAATGCTTTGAACTCTGAGGGTTATCTAGTCCTTTCATGAAATCACCAAACATAACTCCCTGACGGCATCACGATTTTATAAGGCGTATATACTGAAACAGCATTTTGCCTAAAACTTCCTCACATGTATTGCTTGAGCAAAGACACCCGCACACAGATAAATGTACCATCTATAATTGTGATTCTTGCAATCTACTCCAGAAATGACTTGCAAAACTCCTTCCATGTCTAAGAAAAGATAAGAAAATAGTCAATCCCATCTTTATGCCCATCTTTAGGATCATGTATAGGTGTGGACTAACTGTAATCAGCACTGTCATCAATATGAAGTGTACTCCCATGTGCATGATACACACCAGACCACCACACAAGTGTACTCATGTGTGAACAGAAAATAACTCCATTCATTCTATTTCTGACTCGCTGTGGCGTTCAGGCTTATAATCTGCCATATCTATTTCCGATTTCTCTTTGGTTCCAGATGTCTTGATATCTGCCCTCTAATTCAATTAGGCATGAAAATAAAATAGCTGGAATGCATTCAGGTTTTAATTATGCTCTTCTCTATACTTTCTCAGCATCAAGCCTGCAGATGTATTCCTTCTCATAATGAAAAGCAGTTTCAGTGATGTAATGGTCTTTCTGTACCCTACCTCATTGAGTGTTCTCCCCAGCTTCAGAAAGCATTAGTGCGGTTATACTGGCCAACGACACGCATACTTTCTCAAACGGATCCCAAAGAATTCTGTTTCATCCTACTGCCATCTCCTTTTTGTTATGCTCAGATTTTAATCTGCTTCTACAATCAAGACATCCACTTAAGGTGCCCTGTGGATTTTTTTTATTGTAATCCGACAAACGTTATATTTGCATTCAGCATTACACACCAAAAGGCATTGTGTCTATACTTGAGGTCCTTCCTCATAAAACAAAGCAGAACATTTGAATCATGTTTTGTTTGCTAGCCAAGAAATGCAGCAATTTGCCACCAAAATACAGCCACCTGTAGATCGGTGGAAAAGTGTAGAATATTTGGCAGGACTGTACCATCACGTCACCCATGTGCATTTGTGAACAAACGAAACGGGAACGCACTCATGAAAAAACCTGCTCTATAGAGCTATTGGAGGCCAAACACTGCACAGAGTACCTTTTTTTAATGACGCCTATTGCCGGGACATGTACTGTTATTATTGTAAATATGACCTTTGGCCTTTGCCCACTCTTTTTGCAGACACACCATCCCAGCGGGTCCAGTTCATCCTGGGTACAGAGGATGATGACCTCGAGCACGTCCCCCATGACCTCTTCACTGAGCTGGACGAGCTCTCCTTCAGAGATGGCTTTGCCACTGAATGGAAGGAAACTGCCAGGTCAGAAAGCAACGACTTGATGACAACCACATGAAGTGGCTTGGCTTTTTGTACAAATATTAGTTTTCAGGACTTTCGATGCATCTGTGTAATAGAGTAAATATGTGTAATAGTTTTTGTAGCATACAGTAATCGTAGAATAGTATCATGAGGAGTTAACTGGAAACCCTGATTGTTCCCTCGCGCATAAAACTTTAAGTTAACCATTTACATCTGTGTGAGTTTGTGCTCTTGGTGTTTATCTACAGATGGTTGAAGTTTGAAGAGGATGTGGAAGATGGCGGCGAGAGGTGGAGTAAGCCCTATGTAGCTACGTTGTCACTACACAGCTTATTTGAGCTGCGTAGCTGCATACTCAACGGCACAGTCATGCTGGATATGAGGGCCAACAGTATCGAGGAAATTGCGGGTACATTTTTCAATACTCATCGAAATCACTTTTTTAAGATTCATGACTTATTCATACCTTTTGAATTGTATTTCTTATAGAGCATTGTAGTAAAAAGTATGAGATAAATAAAGCAAATAACTATGCATTACTCCAGTAATATGATTTTCAATGGTCCATACATAATTGTTTTCTTTCTATGTCCCTGCCTTTCTACTATTTAGACATGCTGATAGACAGCATGGTGGCATCAGGCCAGCTGAAGGAGGATTTGCGCGAGAAGGTGCGGGAAGCCATGCTGAAGAAGCACCACCACCAGAATGAGAGAAAACTCAGCAATCGCATCCCTCTGGTGCGCTCCATTGCTGACATAGGCAAGAAACATTCTGACCCACTCTTGCTTGAAAGAAACGGTGAGATTCTGCCACGCACTCGCATTTCTTTTTCCTCCATATTTTCCACAACTGGGGAACTGTACCTAAAAACCCACTGTTCAAATCTCTCAATGCCATCGTAGAAGGTGGATGGTAAAAGTGAGTAAAATCAAGAGAATGATCCGTATTGAAGCAGTCGGCCCCAATAGTGAAAGAGAAATCTGGGTGCTACTGCCGCTAACCTGTATGGCTGGCCTGGCTTGGTGTATTGAATTAATGATTGTTTTCACTCCATAGGGTGACGCCTAGGAAATATTGCTTTACCTGCAACCGGAGTCAGCATTGTGTGTTTTTTGACTGGGCATGGCTGCAGTGGTGTTAAAGTGTGGTGTGCATTTTAATATCTCTGGTGCCAGCCTGATGTTCAAAGAATGAAAGAAATGTCACATTCTCCACTTCTGTGCCTGTGGTTCTTGTTGGGCTTGCATTTTCACATCATTAAACCTAAAACGCAAATGTGAAAGGTCAAAATTGTACATGTCACATGGATGGTTGTTAATGAGTAATGGTTGAAGTGTGTAAGATGTATGTCTTGTGCCACATGAGTATGTACTGTGTAGGAGTTATGACTGGTCTGTTGTAGTAGAGCACACGTTTGCTTACAGTGCACTGACATCGTGCTAACTCATCCTCTCCTGCATGCATCTGAACTCTTGAGGTTGGCCTTACATCCGACATGTTGTACGATTTTGGTTTGTTTGGAATTGAATGAGACAAGTTGTTTGGCCCTTGCAGACCCTCCAACATGCCTCACTGAATCATTCTTAGTGTCCTCTGCACACAACCATGCTTTTCGCTCATGTTTACGCAAGCACGGTTCTCTCTAACGACACCTCTGCCACGCTCTTGCTGTTTCCACCACTTCTGGCTGTGTCTCCTCCAGATACCACCTCTGTGATGTACTCCTACTTCATGTGTTTTTTCCTCTCTGCTCCATCCCTTATTCCTTTTCCTCCTTTTGTCTCTCCCTTCTCCTCTCCCCTTTTTCCATTGTCTCCTCTGTTAGGAGAGGGCCTGTCCTCTTCACGTCTCTCTCTCCACAAGCCAGGGGCAGCCTCGTCTGTCTCCAACCTCTCCCAGAGACGAGAGTCCAGGGTCTCCATCCTGCTCAACCATCTCCTACCCTCTTCTTCCTCCAACACTGGGCACGCCCCAGGCTCCCCTCAAAATACCCCCGCTGCCTTCCGGCACTCCTCCCAAACCCACGGCGCAGGCCTCGGCCCTCAAGGCATCCCTGAAGTTGTGGTATCGCCTCCCGAGGATGACGACCCACCACACTCTGCAGGAGAAGATGCAGCATCACCAGAGCTCAGCCGTCGAGCATCCTCGGCATCCCAGGGCTTCGAGCTGCTGCCCTTAGAAGGCAAATATCTGTGTAGCCTGCTAGTGTGAGTCACGGCTTGAACAGAGAACACTAGCACTAGCATGAAAGCTCTCCCTGTTAACTTCCAAATCTGCGGCCATCTCATCAATAACCCACAGCAAGCCTCACTTGCTAAGACGCTCTTCCCACTGTATTTATCCACCAAATTTTGACACTGCTCTCCGCCTCATGATTCTTGCTTCTGTCCCTTCTCTGTTTCCATCTTTCCCACTAACTCATTCTTTTCCACTAATATCTCTCGTTCTTGCTGCTTTCTAAACTCACTATACTTCTTTTTGCTATTCAAACTTCTCCCTCTCTCAACCCCTTTCCAAGACGTTCCTCAGCATCTATGCCTTGCTTTGCCCTGTCCTCATTCACACCTACTTCATTGTGGTTGCACGGCTGCCTTCCAAAATGTTTGGGTCTTCTCCCATACTGCATCATGTGTCTTGTGAGGTTTTATTGCCACGTTTCCCTATCTTCCCACATCTTTCTTCTCCTTCAAGGTGTTTCATGTAATACCTGTTTGAAGGGATGTCCCGATCATGTTTATTTTTTACTTTTTGCTACTTATCACAGTCTAAGTCAATAAATCTTGGGTATCGGCTCATACTATTTAAAAACTCGGGGTCATATTCATAGTACAATTTATCATAATAAATGATTAAAAATGGATTTAGTTTTTAATCGCTGATACCAATCAGTGTTAATTGCCTTAGTCTCAGATACAGATCTTACAGATCGGCTCGGGACATCCCTAGCTCTTAAATCCTTGCGTCTTTGTGAAAACATTCAGTATGACGCAGAAACTGACATTATACGTGTTTTATCCCCGGATGACTTTCCCATTTTGAGCTCATACGGACGTCATGCAACTTGTGCTTTTCGCATTGCAACTGTTGGCACCCACGCTCTTCCTCCTCATCAAATCCTAAGAATAAACATTCTTTTACCCGATTAAGAGTAGTGAGGGCAACGGGTGCCAGCAGCACGGCTAAATATAAGCCTGAGGGAGAGCCTGGGTGTATTGGTACTGTATCTAGTACTGTATCTACTATCATATTGACACCTACAGTGACTTTTCTTCCCAAACCAAGAGTTTTCAGTTTTTATTAGACTATGTTTGCGTTTCAGTGTGTGCGTCTCGCTCTGGGAATGGCTCCATTTCAAAGTATGGGTCATTACAACACTTGGTGAGAGCTGAATCTGAAAGGTTGGGGTGGTCTTATTATAGCTGAAGAGCTTCTGTAATTGTACCCCCTTCTAGGAAAATATACAGATATTTCCCAAGACGCAAGTGTCCTGAGATCAGTGTGTGGGTTATTTTCCAGAGGAGGTTTCAAGCCTTAATCATCACAGTTTGATAACACTGCAGGCTGTTAACTGCTCTGTTGTACAACATTGACTCAAAAAAGCTGAACCCTCTGACTATATTGAAAAGAAATGTAGTGTTGGACAGTTAAATGCCCTTCATGTTTCATTTAGAGTAACTAGTCTGGATAAGTAATTGCCTGGTTTACAGGGTAATAACGAGTAACAATATGATTTAATCAAAGATGCAATGATTAGCATGTTCTTGACATTTTCTTTAGAAATGTAATGTTGAGTTGACCGCAGGCTATTTATACATATGCACGCCATGAGTATGGAGTCATGGGTGAAATACCTGCACACGGGGCATAAAGGGAATCACTGGTAAACTCGATACCTGGTATTCTAGGCCCTATTTGAGATCTTAAGCATTTCTCTTTGTGATTTATCGGCAACTGAGTTACCATTTGTCAGTTAAATGAAACGGAGGCCATTTTAAAATAGAAAAATTAGTTCTTCTAGACTCATGGCAACCTAGTGCCATTACTTAATCCCAGTGTGTTTACAACTGCTTGTAACCTTTGAGTCTTTGTACAGCATAATGTAAATTGTGTGAAGAACTAGTTTACCAGCAGCAGACTAAGCTCCAGCTCAGACTAAGCTATATATATATATTTATATTTAGCATCCAGTTCCACATAAGAGTCAGAAGATCTGTATCAGTTCAGTTATTTTTGATACTGTTTTGCATGTGAATGAGGTAGCGCTATGACGCCACTGTTTAAAAGGCTACTATGGGGAGCATTCCGGGGCTTAGCCTTCCTGAATGAAGTGGGTTGGCGAAACCAACCTAAACTAATCCCTCCCTTATTCCAAGAGGCTTTGTCGGGTATGTGAGCAATCATGCTCCTGTTCAGCAGTCACAGCTACCCAGCATCCACTGGGGTTACTCCCGGGTACAGTTCAAGGGTATGGATCACTGGCCATATTGCTTAATCCTTTAAAAATGTATTTTGTTTGACGTTGGTTTGATTGCTTCCTGATGGAGAAATGTGTCGATGTGAAAAATTAGAAAAGAAGGAAAACCTGGTAAAAGAAGTGTTACTTCACATTCAGAGGATAGTATGCAGATGCTATCCTTTGATTCAAAGACACGACTTCCTCATTTCATTTCCCACTCTCATGTCACCTCAAGTGCTAGCGTTTCCTGTATCTGGTAAGGCTCAAATCACATAAGCAATGTTGAAGTATGCAGCCAATTATGCACAGAAATAGCAGAGCTTCAACACTTGAAGGTGATGAAGTCTGAGGAAGGTGAACTGTCAGGCATATCAAACACATCCCCTCAACTTTAGCTCAAAGCTGACATGATTTCAAGCTAAGCAGGACTGACTTAAGCGCCAGAGTAATGAGCTCAACAGATGGCGAGCACATAGGAACAGTGCTTTGTGAAATGTATCGTCTTCCCTGTGGAGAGACATCACAGTGTTGCAGCTCTGTACCAAATAATCACATCTAGTCATGGTTGTAGTGGAGGAAGTCCTTTCACTTGCAGCCAAAATGTTGATGTGAAATGTTAAACGGCAAATCCAAATACTATTTCCATTTGTTAAACATTTTAGCTACTTACTGTATTATCGGCATGATCGCTTGTTTGTTGTATTTCAGTTAACCATTGTAGAACATTGTAGAACTCTGGATCCCAACGAAAGTACTATGGGTTTCATTTCAGTCTCCTAAAAGGTGACGATCTAGACCTTGAGTGGAACGGGATTTCAATGTACTATCTGTAATGTAATTGAACAGCTCAGAGCTGATTTACTAACCTAAGAAATTGAGAAATTAAATGGTGACAATCTGGCACTAACACTAAGCAGCCACTAAGACGGACCACTTGACTAACGCAGTGTGACTCGGAATTGTGTTTCAGTTTTGTGTTGTCCACGAGCTCACCTGTGATTTTGATGAGCCCATGACATAAAGTAGCACAGACGAAAATACCTTGAACATTTTTTTTCCCCGGTTCTTCAAAGTCTGAGTAGAGGGGAAGAATTGAAGACTGGTATAATAAATAGCATTTGATAATGAAATCAGAAATGGCATTTCATGGTAAACCACACTGCTATTCTCGACCTTTGCTTTCCAAGTACTTCCAGTGTCCATCGCCACTTTGTCTCACTTCCGCTCCCCTTGTCCCTCCTAGGACCACTGGTGTCACCGAACTCTGTCCCAAACAACCTGGATGGCAACAAGGCTGTGGAGAGGAGACCGTCCAAAGTAGGGGTCAGTAGAGAAGGCAGCAGTGTCGACTTCAGAAAGGTAACCTAACCACAGTACTGAGCACAGAAACAGTCCATCATGGTGGGAGAGGCCCATGAGTCCATCAGTGTCTTTCTTCAGTTTCTGGACTTCCACAGACATTTCAATGGTCTGTGTTGAAAACTGCATGTATGAGCCACCCTCACATACCAATCAGAACTTTTCTTCTGGGCTCAGTAAGAGGCATCTTCAATCATTGCTTCACTGGCAATGGACTAAGAAAAATAAAAGTCTTAGTTATGTAGCTGTGTTTAGTTTAGAAAATTCCTCCCTCGCATGGCCTCCAATCATCCTAACATTTTGTACCTCTTCCATTTAATCAAATGGCTGGCTGGAAAAAAGTAGTTGTCGTTATAAAACCATCCATTATGACTGCCAAAAAATAAGGTGCCGTGTTTGTATGAGTCAGAGGATACAGAAGAGGGAGGAAGGCACAAAGTCTTTTCTACACTGCGATAAAGAAGTTGTTGCCATGCTTGGATCTGTATTTAGTATTGCACATAAGAGATAATTATTCAGGAACGTAAGACGGCAACGGTCCATCTTTGCTCAGTACTATGTAGTGGCTATGTTTAGCTACTAACTTGCTCATCTCTAATTTATTATAGTATCCAAACGACCTGCTGCCATTTACATTCCTACTTATTCATCTCTGTTTGCTTGTGTGTGCTTGTAAACTACTCCCTCATTCTTTTTCTCTGTTTTATTATTAGTATTTCTCTTTTCTATCTGACTGTAGATTTGTAAAAAAAAAATTAGTAAATTTGTAAATTTCCCCGCTGTGGGACGAATAAAGGTTTTCTGACTTTTTATGAGGATTTCCATTGGTTTCAGGTGGACATGAATTTCATGAAAAAGATTCCTCCGGGTGCGGAAGCTTCCAACGTGCTGGTGGGAGAAGTGGACTTCCTGGAGAAGCCCATAATTGCCTTTGTACGACTGTCCCCTGCAGTCCTTATCACAGGCCTCACAGAGGTGCCTGTGCCCACGAGGTACCAGGAATTGAATGATGTCATGGTCGAGACTTTTATTCCAAAAATGTGATATTCGATTTAAAAAGTTGCCAACTCTGACAAATCATTATACTCCGGCAGCAATTTAAAGCAAAGTGACAAATCATTTGTAAAGCTCTAGTCACGTAGGACTAGAATAACCTGGGGATTAACTGTGGTTCTGACTACAGTAAATCTGTGTCCATAACCCTGTTTCCCCACGTCTGTAATCTCCACAGTAACAAGCCTAAGAGTATGTAGTCACACGAGTTCTGGGAAGCTCTAATGCTCATTACACACCAGACGCACAATAGTGGCTTTTTAACATAGCGGGACAACTTTGGTTTCTTTTCTTTTAAACTTACAAATACCATTGTTTTGCATATATTGGGACGAAAATATAAAAATTCTCCTGACGTTTTTACTGCATTCTATTAATCAACGCTGGTGATGACATGCCAAGTAACATAGCAATGTTCATTCAATCTTTATTTTGATTTGGAAATGCATTGAGGTACAGACCTCATTTGCAATAAAGCCCAGTAAAAAAAAAAAAAAAAAAACGAAAGAACAACAAATCCTAGGCAACAAAAAACACAATAAAAAAACTTAATAATAAATAAATCAATTAAAATGTCTGCAAAGGCAGGGAAGGTTATGTCATTTATTTAACTGTTAGAACAAGAATATTCTGCAGGGTAGCTTTAACTGAATACGGTATGTACTGTTGAGTATTGAGGTCAGTTATTCATGGTGCATTTCATTCATGATTATTTGTTTTATTCAAAGGTTTCTTTTCCTGCTTTTGGGTCCTCATGGCAAAGGGCCCCAGTACCATGAGATTGGCAGATCCATGGCCACACTAATGACAGATGAGGTGAGAGAAAGAAAGAACTTCAGTTTGACATCCTAAAAGTGGATCAAAAATTATGCTGTTTTTTTTGGATTTTAAATGCTTGTTGGGAGGGTGGTATTTATTTTCATTTTATTGCAGAGACATTTAATATTTTCTAATAATATTCATTATGTAGATTTTCCACGATGTGGCATACAAGGCAAAAGACCGAACGGATCTGCTCTCGGGGATAGATGAGTTCCTTGATCAAGTGACTGTCCTTCCTCCCGGAGAATGGGACCCCACAATCCGGATTGAGCCCCCCAAAAATGTCCCATCTCAGGTTAGTGACTCTCTCTGTCAAAGATTGTTACAGCCAGCAAACTAACACACACAGTACACACTTACTAGACGTCACATAATGTATTTAAGTCTGATCGTCTCACAGAATGTAACCTAGAAGTTGTATTTCCTTCATACCACTATAATCACAGTGAGAGTGCCCCCTTATGGATTTAAAGCATCATGGCAGCAAAGGAATTGAAGTGTATGCAACTATTTCATATTTTTAATGTCCTTTGACCTGCAGATGAAGAGGAAGAGACCGCCCCAACCCAACGGCACTGCGTCTCCTGCTGGACAGCTGGACAAGGAAGAGGACCATAACACAGGGCCTGAGCTGCAGAGGACCGGGAGGTGAGCGGCACAGAAAGAGACAAGTACCTCAGAGTTTACACACAAAAAGATATAAATATAATAAACTTGCTTAGGAGATCTTATCTTTCAATCATTCTTGACTTGTTTGACTTACAAGGATTAAGGTTTCTATACATTGTACTGGCTTTATATCTCAAACAGTCAGAACCCTTGTTAAATTAAGTCTCTCATTTATGTCCATAGTTCATCCAAGCCATTATTTTTCTCGCCACACCATTGACTTAAAACGATTATTGCTCCACTAGCTCCACTAGTTTCTATTAACATCCCTTGTGTTAGCAAATATGTTAATAGAGAAATATTTGATAATTAAAATGTGTCCTAGTTGAATTTACAACTTCATTAGCGCCAGTAGGCATATTTAATACATCATGTTGATTATGGTGGGACAAGTGCTTCTTGTTAGCAAGAGCTGCAGGAGGAAACTAATCTAAGAGACTAAGGAGACCATTTTATCCTCTTCAGTTACAGAGACATATGTGTGGTTAATAGTTAGAAAGCCCTCGCTGCAAGCGCTCTTAAATGAAGATGAGATGAATTACAACATAATGTCAAAAGTATTTTTACAGTATGTGTTTTTCCTTTAACAGCAGACAGCAATAGTGCTTGATCTGTAAGTGAATGTTCAGTAAAAGCTTCTTTAATTCTTTCTATGAGGTTCCTCACATATCATTAAAGTAGACTAGAATTTAAACATTTATAAAAATGTAAAATTGCATAAACTCAATTACATCACTGTGTGTTTTAGCCAGCCGGCACGTATCCACTGTGACTCTGATGCTGACATTTATGGATAGCTCATGCTGGGTCTCTGGAGCTCAGGCCACACAGCGAGAGAGAGAGAGAGGGAGAGAGAGAGAATGTGTTTATTTGAAACCTCTCACACACACACACACACACACACACACACACACTCAGTTGTGAGGCACTGTATTATTTACAGATTCACTCCGCTGTTCACCGCTACTATAAAAGGCTCATGCTATGAGGGAGCGTCTGGAGGGCAGAGGAGGATAAGGAAGTGCAAGAGGCTAATGTAAAGAAAGCTATCAGAAACTGGAGCTGTATAGAAGACACAGCAGGGGTTGTGGAGGCTGGCAACAGGTTTAGGTTATTCCAGAGGTATGGGGGGGGGGGGAATGAAAGAAGGCCTCACAGCAGAGCGGTTGGGAAGGTGTCAGAGGAAAGAGAGGCACACACCGGGAGGAGAAGGCAGCACGATCAGTGCCAACTAGGTTCTGGGGTTGAATATTCTAAAGATTCACTCGCATGCTGAGCACTGCACCAGCATTAACTGGCTGTGTTAATACCTTTTTAATTAGTGTTAAAGCAAACGCACCTTACCAATTAACTGTGTAAAAAGGGCTCAACATCTAGTAAATAATCATTACTGCTATTAATCACCTTATATTAAGAAAGGCTGCATTTCCAACTACAGAAAGAACTGTAAGGTTGTGTTAAATAAAGATATAATAAGTGACCATTAACGACGTGTTGGCGTTAGATCAGCAGAACCAATTTGTTAAATTGCTTCAAACATTTATATTTTTTAATTATTCACTTCTAAACCAATAAAGCACAGTTGCCTTTGGACAATTTTTTTTTGTTTTTATTGGATTTCTGAAATGATGGATGGATAACTGCTTCATATTAATGAATGGAGTTTGTGACACTAAATGTGTGTTCCCTTAAATCTCCCCATTCCCCTTTACGTAACTCACAGATGTTTTATTAATTATTTGATGTTATTTTATAATATTATTGTGCGAGCTTATGTTTTAAAATTCAAACGTTGAAAACTCTTGCAGGATATTTGGAGGTCTGTTCCTGGACGTGAAGCGGAAGTTACCGTTCTACTGGAGCGACATCAGGGACTCCCTCAGTCTGCAGTGTCTAGCCTCCGTCCTGTTCCTCTACTGCGCCTGCATGTCCCCTGTCATCACATTTGGAGGTCTGCTTGGCGAGGCAACAAAAGGCAACATAGTGAGTCTGAAAGCTTGGCACTAAAAGTCAATACTTTCCTTCAACCCAGTGGGAATCAAACCTCTAACCCGGGGGTTGTCCGGTGTCATGTTGTGCCAAATGAGATATTCAGAACTTAGTACAATTTGGCTATCATATGCGAGTATAGCATTTACTTTTGTGAGTCTTGTGCTGGCACTTAAAATGGATGTTGTTATGGATTTGTGACTGACAGTGGAACCTCAAGTTAAAGCAAAAAAAAAAAAAAAAATAGTCTAAAGATGTTTCTTTCAACCAACACATGATTTCTTACACGTGTTTACGTACATGCATGATATAAGGGTTGAATGCAGATAGCGTGCACTGTAAATGCAATGCACATGCAGATCTGCTACTGAAACACACTTTCTGACAATCCTGATAATCATTTTTTTAATCTGTCCGCATAATCTTGCGCCCACTTCTCCGTGCTATTATATACTCATTGAGGTGGATGTCTCACTGTGAGGTCTTTATTCACTGTCCAACATAGGAAATGATGATTATTCAGCTTCCCATGCACTAATCTGTGATTACACTGCAAGCTATTTAGTGTCTCTTTTGTTGCTCCCCCTCTCTCTGTCTGACTCTCTCTCCTTTTTACCCAGATGTCCTTACTAGGACAGGGACTGTTGGCATAGGCACAGTCT
Organism: Bovichtus diacanthus; assembly: GCA_943590825.1. Classification (NCBI taxonomy): domain Eukaryota; kingdom Metazoa; phylum Chordata; class Actinopteri; order Perciformes; family Bovichtidae; genus Bovichtus; species Bovichtus diacanthus. The sequence continues at coordinate 12,647,112 of CALSBV010012213.1, forward strand.
GTGTGCTGGTGTGTGTGATGCGTCTGAGTAAACTCAGCAGGCGAGGGCTACACACAGATATGACATTGGACAAGTCAGCAGGGTGGAAACAGTTGAACAGTTTATCTAGCCTCTCAGACGCAGCCCAGGATGTGTGTTTAATCAAAACTCCGTGTTGTGGTCGGGGGTCTCTTCTTCACCTCTCTTTTCTCCTTCAGTCTTTCCTTCTCTATCCTCCTTTGGGTGGTTTCATCTCCCACATCCTCCCTTTGTCACACCCTCACTCCCTCCCTCTCCTATGTGTCTACAGAGTGCCATAGAGTCTCTGTTTGGGGCATCACTTACAGGAGTGGCATACTCCCTCTTCGCAGGCCAGCCCCTCACTATTCTTGGCAGCACGGGCCCCGTTTTAGTGTTCGAGAAGATCCTCTTCAAGTTCTGCAAGTACGTTCAAGCAAGTTTGCTTTTGCTTCGATATGATACCTAATCAAAACACAGATAAGACTAAATACTCTGCATAGTATGCAGCATTTTGTTTTAAAGTAAATAGATTTTTTTTTTTTATTAGGGCTGTACCGAATAGTACAAAGCAATGTTTTTTAATTAAATTTTTTTTGCATGTATTTCTGTTACAATTGTTTGCACAGTTGCAGATAACGATTAGGCTACACTATTGTTACTATTATTATTATAATTATTATTATTATCATATTTGTAGAATTAGCTTCCAGTGGTGGCTGCGTAGAATCGTTTCCGACTTGTGTAATGCAAACATTTCTAATAACTTTATAGCTTTATTAAGTTAAAAAGTCAAAATGAATTTAAAAAAAGATGGATTCCAAAATTCTAATCTTATTTTTATCCAACAAAATATGGAGGCATTTAAAAATGTAGCCTTTTTAAAAAACATAAAAAAGAATAAATAACTAATAATAATTTCACTGCAGTCAAACAATGCTTTCTGCGCACATTAGAGGCACACAAGGACACGTTATATTCTTTATAGAGAGACCAACTCATTTAATCCAGTGAAAGACTTTATTCTAATTTAGGGTTTTGTTCGAGTCTGTTGTTCGTGTTTTTTTTTTTTGTTTTTTTTTAAGGTGACAGACATTCAAAGCTTCATTTGAAAACCTCAAAAGAAGCCTCGAATACAAAAAAATATTGTTCGGTACGGCCTTAGATTTTCTTATGGATTCCAATAGTCTAAATGTCCCTAATGTGCACACACCTGCATCCATTCTCCTCGATGTCACCTTTGTCTCTCTTTCTCAGTGACTATGAGCTGTCCTACCTGTCGCTGCGGACCAGCATTGGTCTGTGGACAGCCTTCCTGTGTCTGGTCCTGGTGGCCACAGACGCCAGCTCCCTGGTCTGCTACATCACCCGGTTCACAGAGGAGGCCTTCGCTGCACTCATCTGCATCATCTTCATCTACGAGGCTCTAGAGAAGCTCTTTCACCTGGGAGAACACTTCCCTGTCAACATGCACAACAACTTGGACAACCTGACCGTGTATTCGTGAGTACTGAGATTTTAGTTACTTTTGTATTTAATCTTCATATTATTATTTAATTTTTTAGGCGATCTCTTGTGTGTATATATATAATTATGAATATTTATTAATTTAGTAATGCTTTAAATCATTCTTCAGTGAAAAGAATCATTTTCTAATATGCTCTTCCGGTCAGGATATCATGTTTGCTAAAGGCTTATGCACATAAATAGTATCCCATTAAGAACACACTGCTGTTGTTGCTGAAACCTGTAATTGCTGTAGCTTGAGCTGTTACCAGTACATGTCTTCCCCAGAGACGAAAGGAAAATTACCCCCTTGCAGAGTAACGCATTTAAAAACAACTGATGCTAGCAGATTTTCTGCAGCTTGTGTTTTTAAATTAACTTTTTAAAGTGAACCGCACTTTTTCTTCCTCTTACGTAGTTTGCTCAGCATTTGTTCTCTTGTCCCCAGGTGTCAGTGCTCCCCACCAGTCAATGCCTCAGATCAGCTCATGCAGGAGTGGAACCAGACCGGATACAGCGCAGACTCTATCCCATGGAGCAGCCTCAGTGTTTCGGTGAGAAAAACTCACAGTGACCTCCAGTGTGATATTCAGGAATCACACCCACACTTGCATGTATAGGATGTGTTGAGGAAACGGACATCATAAGCCATTATTCTACACTAACTCACTAATTCAGACGGACTAAGTTGGACACTAATGCAACAACTGCAACCACGACTAGAACTGAAAAATAACCTGCTACCAATACTACAGTCAGTGCTGGAACAGCTTATCAAATGTTGTGCTAAATACTAACCTAATACTACTCTTTCTCTAGATGTGTAAGACACTCAATGGGGAGTTTATGGGTCCTGCCTGCGGTCATCACGGGCCTTACATCCCAGATGTTCTCTTCTGGTCCATCATCCTCTTCTTCACCACCTTCTTCCTGTCCTCCTTCCTTAAGCAGTTCAAGACGGAGAGATATTTTCCCACCAGGGTGAGATGTGTTATGTGCAATCTTGTTTTACTACTCATAACACCACAAACGTGCCTTTTGAAGAACAAAGTACACAAACGTTTTCTATTACCGTTTTAATATATAGACTATGAATTCCCATCTGTACAGGGTGTTCTGTTTTTCATCTCTGTGCATGCAATAGTGCATAGGTCTAGCTTAAAGCTTCTAGCGCTATATCAATGTTTACATTGTGTCAGTGATTATTATGCAGGAGCAGCCTCATGTACAGAGAGAAGATCCTCTTCTATCCTCCCACACAGTACCAGCTATGCTGTTATCGCTTTCTCTTATTTGTCGGCAGATGCTGGTATTGTTTGAATTGTTGTGCTTTTTATGTCGACATGAAAGTAATTATTATGTTGATGGATCTTGACAGTGACCCTGAAGTAAAAGTGTGTGCGTGTGCGTGGGATTTTAAAATGGCATGCATGCTCAGCTGCAACTCCTAATAGATTGTGTTGCTTGTGTGTTGTGTAGGTGCGATCAACGATCAGCGACTTTGCTGTGTTTATAACCATCATGATCATGGTGTTGGTGGACTATCTAATGGGGATCCCCTCTCCTAAGCTTAATGTCCCTGACCGCTTTGAGGTAGGATGTACAGAATTACTTAAAAAAAAAAAAAAAAAAAAAAAAAAAAGAAAACTGACTGTTCACATCATCAAATATTCTCAAATAATAATTGTATGCCTAATATAGTAAATGCCTTTTCCCTGCAGCCAACTTCAAAGAACAGAGGCTGGCTGATGGACCCGTTAGGAGACAACCCCTGGTGGACGCTGCTGGTGGCAGCACTTCCTGCCCTGCTCTGCACCATCCTCATCTTTATGGACCAGCAGATCACTGCAGTCATCATCAACCGCAAGGAGCACAAGCTCAAGGTCAGACCGGCCTCTGGAGATTTACTTTTGGCAGTGTCATATCTTAGATTTATTCACACGTTTGTTTTCTGAAGTGGGAGTATTCTAGACAGTCTTTTCTATTTTTGTGTGTGTGGTTCATCCCTTTTTTAATATCCAGCGGTTCAGCTGGATGTACAGCATCCAAGACACAAGTCATAACGATTCTAAATCATTTCAAACATATTGGTCATATTTGAATTAATGTTGTACCAAATGTACTATATAATTCATTTAAATTTTCTAATCACTTTCTATGTGAACTGTCTCTTCTCTCTCCACCTCTCTATTCCTCTGTCGCTCATTCATCTCTCACCAGTCCTCTCTCCCTCCCCGTCATCATTAATTATGGTTGTGGCATAACACATTATATTGTCTGTCCTTCTGCTATGTTCATCTCAAAGAAATGCTTAAACTTTAATCTCTCTCAGGGTTTTTTTTCTGTGGTATTTTTATGCCTCCATATTCTACAGTGCTACGATTTCTTTATTTTTATTAATTCAATCCACCTTGAAAACTCAAAAAGCAAACATTTGAAACTCAGTATTCCAAGTAATGATGGGCAAATAAAATTTTTTAAGAGAGTATGCTCCTGAAACTTGTTTTCTGTAATTGTGTTTTTGCTTGAGGAGAACATTTGCTCCACAGGGACAAACAGTCTGCCTTCAAACTTACTTGCTGTCTCTTGTCTCCCTATGTATCCTACAGAAAGGCTGTGGCTATCACCTGGATTTGCTAATAGTGGCAATTATGCTGGGTGTGTGCTCCATTATGGGCTTGCCGTGGTTCGTGGCTGCAACCGTCCTCTCCATCTCGCACGTTAACAGCCTGAAGGTGGAGTCTGGATGCTCCGCTCCAGGAGAGCAGCCCAAGTTTCTGGGCATCCGGGAGCAGAGGGTCACTGGATTCATGATCTTTGTCCTCATGGGTTGTTCTGTTTTCATGACATCGGTGCTCAAGGTGAGATACGAGACACAATGTAATAATAGTTCACATTTTAAATCACCCTTAACGAGAAGTTCATCTAAGTAAATAACATGTGCTGAGGGAATTCCTTGTTAAATATGTTCCACATGTTCTCACTATTCTGTCTTCTTAACTTGACCTGGTGCAGCATGTCAGCTGCTCCTTTCCTGAACTGTAAGTTAAATCATTTGTACTTTGGTTATATTTCTGCTCTTTACAGTTCATTCCTATGCCAGTCCTGTATGGAGTCTTTCTCTACATGGGTGTCTCCTCCCTTAAAGGCATTCAGGTAAGACTCTACTTTGCAGGTCTTTAAAGATAATGTCCCTTTTTTTATTCTGAACAGAACCGCATTCATGAGCTGTCTGTTAAGATGAGTTTCCCCCTTGTAGTTCCAAACCTTTTGATCGTAATTCTGAATCCTTTTAAAAGCTTTTGTTAAATGTGTTCCCTCTTGTGTATCATGTATTGAATGTTCCTCTTCCCTCGTCACCCTTAGTGTTTCCAGTCTTTTTCATAAGCATTTCTTATCTCTCTCACTGAGCCTCTCATTTTTCTCCGCAGTTCTTTGACAGAATCAAGCTGTTCGGCATGCCTGCCAAGCACCAGCCTGATCTGATCTATCTGCGCTATGTGCCGCTGTGGAAGGTCCATATCTTCACCCTGGTGCAGCTCACCTGTTTGGTGCTACTCTGGGTCATCAAGGCCTCTGCTGCAGCTGTTGTATTTCCCATGATGGTAATGACCTCAAACCTGGAAGACTGTCGCACATTTTTCCACTTCACATCTACGTGATATGTTAAAGATACAGATTTTTGGCAGATTCAGCATCACACAGTCAAGATCTACAACTGTTAACTGTCACAACACAGTCGGATGTGTGTTCAGCTGTCATAGGATTAATTCAAGTTTCTAATATCACCATGATACATAATTGATTTTAATTGTGGTGTCTAATGAAAATAACATATTTCATATTCCTCAGTGTAATAGAGGTTTTTACTGTTTTTTGTTTTTTTTTGTATTTTCTTTATATTTTGTGATAATAGATTCCTTGTCTATGTGTCTCCAGGTTCTGGCGCTGGTCTTTATCCGAAAGCTTCTGGACTTTTTCTTCACAAAGAGAGAGATGAGCTGGCTGGATGACTTGATTCCAGAAAGCAAGAAGAAGAAAGAGGACGACAAGAAGAAGAAAGCACGAGAAAAGCTGGTAAGTCATTTCATGTTGTTGGTTTGTTTTTTGTAGTGAAATCAAGTCAAACTGTAATTAAAGCAGAACGATGAGAAAAGTTTTTCTAATCTTTAACAATAAGTTGACTGTAGCAGCCTGTTCACTGCATTTACCGCACTTCAACTTACAAATCTGAACTGATTTAACTCAGACTTTGTCTTTATTTTACAAGCAGACAGTTTAGGCTATTTTTTGATAAACCTACAATTGAACAATATTGCTCTGATTTGTTGTACTGTGTGCATATGTTCAAAAAGATTGGACTCGCTGTCCCACACTGTATTTCAAAAAACACGTGCATTCCCAGTCTGGTAATCACGACGGTGCTAACGGTTCTCGATACAGTCGGTGTGATAATGCTACGATACAAGTGGTGTGTATGGCTGCATAAATAGTGGACGTTAATCATCATCATCTAGTTTAAGGCTATTTGTGCAAATAAAGCAATGTAATCTTATAAAACCCAACCTGAAGAATGAAAATGACAACCCCACACCAGTGTTTTACCTGCCTCACTGCAGTGACGGCTATTTTGTGATTTAGGCTTCCAATGATGTTTTGATTCAGGAAGAAGAGTCCATACTGCACGAAGCAGAGGCGAGAGGGCTGAAGGTCAACTTTGAAGGCTCAAACCTGCTCAACATCCCAGTGAAAACACTCTCAGGGAGGTGAGTGGTGCACACTTTGATGCCCAGTTGTGGTAGAAAGAAGCAGCATTTTATTTCAAATGCTCAGCGAGGCATCAAGTGTATTCTATATTTAATTATATAGTACCGTGTCACACCAAATATCTCATCCATTATATTATCTTTTCTTATGGTCTAACTTTTATGAGGCAGCAAAATAAATTTTTATGGCTTTAAAATGTTTTAAGGACTAAACTTAATGTAAATAGTTCCCAAAGGATTTTCTTCATTCCTAATAAATGCCTTTATGGTTGCTATGATCTAGAAAAAACAGTCCAGTAACGTTGGAGATGTAGCTCATGGTAAATAATAAGCTAAAGATGTAAACACATTTTCTGATGCATCATGTTGTCATGTACAACTTGTAATGGTAATTGTGACACTGGTCGTCAGCTGTGTGTTGTTATGTCCATCTTGAACAGATCATACAGAATAGGACTAGTGACCCACAGCCTCCCAATGGAAGAAGAGGTAGCAGGGTTGTGTGTCTGATGGAAAACATCCGACCCACATGGCTGTGTTCTAACCCCCCTCACTTATCCTCAGACAGTTAGCGCATGGCCAAAACTGTCAGTCCTCAAAAACGGAAACACTGGCTTTAAAAACACTCTGCTTTGTGTGACGTTGTTTTCTTTCTTTTTTTATTTCAAGGGTAAAATCGTCCGTGATCAAATGTCTGTGTTGTTGAAATACTTATCCAGAGTCCTGCACCCGGTCGGGTACCTGCCAAAGAGCTTTGTTAGGGGTGAAGTGGTTTTTTTAAATGATAAATTCACAGTATTTTAGAAATTAAAATGAAGTTTTATAATCAAAATAAATAGTTATGGCTTTAAAATGTTTTAAGGACTAAACTTAATGTAAATAGCTCCAAAAAGATTTCCTTTTTTCTTCTTCCTCGATTTATAAATGGCTTCATGGTTGTGAAGCCTGTGCGTTTAATCACGGGTCGGTACACGGGTCGGTACACGGGTCGGTACACGGGTCGGTACACGGGTCGGTACACGGGTCTGACCTGGAGATAATTGCTGGTAACAGGTCGGTTCACTGTGCTGAGCTGTGCGGGTGCGGACAGTTGCAGGTTTGCAAAACTGGGCCCGTGCAGGACTCTTATTCTTGTCTAACTAATGTGTACACAATCAACTCTTGACAAATAACTTTTGCCTCTAATGCAAAAGCCCCCCCTTTCTTGCTACATGTCTACATGGAACACACTGTATGTGGCCTGTCTGTTCATTTGTTTTAATCTCTTCATTTATATGCATGTCTGCGTCTGCTTGTTTGAACTGTCCTGCACTGAACCTCTCCCGCATAATGTAATGTCTACATGCCTGTCTTCTCTTTGTTTTTATGTTTGTTTGTTTGTTTGTGTGTGTGTGTGGGTGTGTGTTTGCATTTTGGCACGTAGTTCTGATTCTGACCCCTTGGTTGTAAATATCTCTGATGAAATGGCCAAAACTGCAGCGTGGAAAGCCGTGAACTCGAGTGCAGAGTCATGTGTCCAACCTGTGAAGCGTAGTGAAAGGTAGCTATGCCATCTCCTGGAGTTTCCTAGAGCCCCCCTCCCAACTGCATTACTGTGATATGATAATATAATGTTGTCTGTTGGGGACTATGGAGTTTTACGACTCTGCCAGAATATTTTCATACTGTAGTGAAATAAACTGAAGCTTATTGCTGCCTGGAAGGTCGGACATCGGTTTAATATTTAAAGCAGGATAGAAAAGTCCATAAAAATGACTTGAGTGTCAGTCTAAATCTGAAAAAGGAAAGAAAAGGGTTTCTTCTTGTTAGTTTGAGAACTGTTGACAGGAATACTTTTCACACTTCCATCCATTCAAATCCATAAAACGTTGAACACATGTTAACAAACTTAATATAGAATTGTCTCACCTATGAGCTGCACATTTTAACACAGTCCTCACGTAAGCCCTGTCATCAACAAGGTGTACTACCTTGACAAAATGTCACATTTGCAGTTCTCCACCCTCAGCACCACCATAAATGATCACACGCTCATCTCGCCTTTGTCTTCTTCATCCCTGTGTAACAGCCAGGAGAAGATGGCCTGCGTTAAAGTCGACATCAGCCCGGATACACCAGGAGGGGGTTCCAGTTCCGAGACCTTCCTGTGATAAATGAACGCCCTCCACCCCTCCGGATACCTTCTCCCACACAACACTTCACCCCGCTGACGAGCACCATCTTAGTGGCAGAGGGGCCATAGAACTGGAGCAGCACAACCTGCCTGCAGTGCTTCCTTTTTCGGGGCAGCAGGCGAGCTCCCCCAGGGATGTGAGTCCTACTCCACTCAAGTCTTGAAGTGTGCGGCGCATGTGCAAATGGCTGCCATAATGCACTGTAGAGAGCACATCTCCGAGGAATGAAGGAATGTTACTGCCCACCGACGCTCACTGTTTAGGAAGTCTCTCCATCTAGCAATTTGTCACTCATTGAAACCACAGATGCCAAAGGAACGGGCCTCACTGGTGAGGATCTTGGACTGTGTGAAATTTATTTTATTTCAACCCACTTTATGTTTTAATTTCAATTTTACTGTTATTGTTTTAGCTGATCGCAGAACTGTTAATTGTGGGTTCTTTGTAGCTCATACACCATGAGTTGTCCTGCACTGTTTGTTTCGTTGTTTTGTTTGTATTTTAGGTCGGACTAAGACCCTCCACCTAACTACACCAGCTTCAAAACTCATTTGATTAAAGCCATGCAGGTACCGTCAGCGTCAGCTAATTTATATTTCATCAATTGTATGGTGCAGTAAATGAGACGAACCAAAACAGAAGTACATTCAGATAGATACTAGTACTACACCACACTACTACGTACATCTTTGTGGTATTTTTTCATGAATCACCTCTCCTGTCTGCAGGGGAACACTCAGTATTATTGCTGCTCATAAGTTGGTCAGTTGTTTTCACTGTAAACTTCACTGTTCATAGTGTATGTTATCTTATAGTAATATTATGTATGTATGTATGTATGTATGTATACTTTGTTCTTTTAATTTGTAACGTTATAGAAAACCTATGTCAGAGGCCATATGAAGTCTGTACTGTACAGTAAGCACTTTGCCAGTATAGTTTCTTACCTAAAATGGATGTTAATAAAAAAGATGACTCCTCCCACCATATCTATAAATCTGTTGTTAAAATGTCAGTTAAAACAACTCAGGAATCTTGAATGATTTCTGACTGGTCACTTGATTTTTTTTTTTGTGACAAGGCAGTGATAATTAGCTGTCCACTGTATTCCTTTCATTGCTGGTATCACAACTATTTTAATAAATACTGTAAATCATAAAATAGAATAAGTTGCTAGATAAAAAAAAAAAAGAGAATATTCGTGACCCAGTTAGATGCACCAGTTTTTATACTGTCTGTATTATTGTGTGTGTGTGTGTGTGCGTGCGTGCGTGTGTGTGTGCGTGCGTGTGTGTGTGTGTGTGAGAAAATAATTTGATATGTTCAGCGTTGCAAATTATTTTATGCAAAAATATTTCTACAGTAAATGTAAAAACTATTATATTCTATGAAGTTGTTCTTATTTTGCTACGTGCGGTCCTGTTTTAGCAATAAGTATTCCATACTGTGCAGTGTATGGACTCGTGTACCTGGCTAATTTGCAGGCAAAGAATAATTTGTGAAATGATTTTTGTGTCCGTTTCATCGGCTCTGTCTGTGTGTAGCTGCAGTGACTATACAGGCAAAAGCTTACGTGCCTTGTCGAAGCTCTTTATGTGCAAGTCTTGTACTGATAATTTAAGTGTTCAGAACAGATGTACAGGTACACACGTGATGGCACAAAAATGCCAAAGACGGACCATCATTACTTTACAAGAGTAAACTAGTACACGGCTCATTTGCAGAGGCTTATGTCTGTCATAGTGTTATTCCACGTCTGTGTGAAAGTCTTAGTCTGAGCCGCCGACGCAAACGATGTAACTCAATAAATCTTCCATTTACATGTGTACTCTTAATACTGTTTCTGAGTGTGTTCTACTGTCACAGCTCTCGTATTTGCTCACATTTGTGTATTCGATTATTGAGTTACTGGTATTTTTATTTTTTAATGATCAGTGAATGACAAATTTATGTCAAATGTCAAATTATTGTACAATCTACATCAAAAATGAAGATGGTGACATTTTGCCAAACCTCTATTTTCGTAAAATCCTAAATTTTTATTTGGTCACAAGCATTTCATAAGTTCTTTCCCTACATGTATGGACCATTTGATTAAAAATTCAAATTAAAATGTGAGTTGTCGATCAGTGGAACACCCACCAACCATGCACTTATTATTTTGTGTTTTATTTTGATGGAAAATAACCTATTTTCACATGACATCAGTTTCAACATGGATGTATTAGATTAAAAACGGTGGATCAACAACACAACAACAAAGAACTGTAGAGATTTTGTACTCTATGATCACTTCGTAAAACTGCATTCGCTCATGTACAGACACATAACATCCTGTTGTTGGCTTGACTGGTGACTTCTGTCATGGCCGACTGGTGCAAAGCAATAAAAGTGAATAAATGGTGATTTTCTTCTGTCTTCATTTTAAACCACACTGAGCTTTATGGGAGATCGTAAAATGCTCATAGTGGTTTAGTTCGCAGGTGATGAAGAAGTCCTTCTCCACCTTCGTCATCCCAGATGCATTATGGACTTCCATCATAGTTAGAGAAAAATGTTAGTTTTTTTTGTAACTCCCCAGTATAGAAGTCATGACTATAATTAGCTGTTAGCAGATCTATCAGTATCAGATGTCGGTCAATAAGTAATGATGTACTGAAATACAGAAACGTTAAAGGTCAGAGGTTTAGAAACTCTACATTGTATAGTGTGAGAGCAAGTTAAAAGTTTATTTTTCAACTGTAAAACGCTCCACTCAGCACATGTCTTGGTCACAATTCTTTTTTTAATATCCAATATGAAGGGGTCTTCAAGTTGTGTGTGATAATGGAAAAGAAAAACAAACAAGTATTGGCCTTTATTTCATCGTTGGATCTTTTACACTTACATATTGATATTAGTATCGTCCCTTAACGACCCAGCGTTACTGGAGATATGTTGTCAAAATGTTCTTCAATCCTCAAGAATAGAAGAACGTTTTAAGGTTCTTGAAAGTCCCATTTGTGACATGTTCATGTTGAAAACCAAAGGTGGCAGCAGAGAGCTGTCTCACACCACTACTGCTGGCTAATTAACTCAGTTACCTTGGTTACAGTGTCGACACACAGGTGTTTTCACTTATTTGACTAATTAGACTAAGGCCTGTGTGGCCATGTACAGATTGTGTTTGATTGACATTTCTCTCGCTGTTTTAGTTTAGTAGGGATCCTGTTAGGGCCCAAAGCATGTGACTAACCCTGAGAAGGTGTAATCAGTCAGTGAAAGCACCTGTGTGGATGTGCAGAGTACAGACACTAGTGCAAACCTTTCAGGCTCGATGTGGTCACTTCTTTAAGTAGTTACGCAAGAATGTAATCCACCTTAAATATACAGTCAAAGATTATAAAATGTATTCTACTTGTGATGTAATTATACATACCCAATTCTTTTGATGCTCTTGATTTCTCATTTTTGAGCAGCAAGAGGCTCAAATCTAAAGGCAGAACAGGCTTCAGCGGCAGGCGTCCACAGTAGATACAGGTTAACTGATTCCATGTAGTCCATTTAACTTATGAAATATTTGCCTATTTTATTGCGCTTCCTGTGGACAATTAAGTCACTAGTTGTGATCATGTGTTGCTCTTTGCTTAAGTGAGAATCTGGAGAAACCTCATGATGACATCACCATGAATGAAAGTTTAATAAACATTGTTATTGGTACACAACATGTTAACAGCAGCAGCCACTTTCACACACTCAAGAAGTGTACGTTTTGTCCTACATGAACTCTGAATTGGGGCAGTGCTTTATTTAACAGTAGGACATTTTAAAGTGTTTCTCGTTCGCTCGATGCCACACGCCTTTAAATCCCAACAACGACCGTCCCGCTTGATTTCCCATTAATGGTGGAAGATCCGTTCTTCTACTTAACTCAGTTCCTCCAGGCTGTCAGAGAATTAGTGGTACATTGTTTCACTGTAGTAAAAATCACACTTTGCTGTAGCCAACATCACTTCAACACATACACAATGTGTTAAGACACATTTTATGAACTCTCAGGCCAAGATCTCATGTATATGATCACAGGCGCTACATGACTCAGGGTTATTCACTGAAGTTTAGCTCTTGGACTAAGGTGGCCCTCTTAAAATAAAACGTCTTATTTAGATACAACCACCATTACAAAAAAAATCATTACAATTCAAACAAAACTATTTCAACAAATGTTGCAGCTTCTTACAAAGAGAAATAAAGAGAGATGCAAATTGTCAAACACAATGCTGCAGTGCTGTAATTATTTGTCTATATAAATGTGCCTGCTGTCCCTGTTTTATAAATTGCAGAAACAATGCATTGCCACGTACTAATATTAATTGAATTTTGACTATGTTTACAAGGCGTCACTAGCAATCCTTGTAAATAGCAGTTAAATTAAGGTTTGTATAATTTGACAGTTCAAAATGTTTGTCTTTGTGCAGACAAAAAAAAAGTCCATATGAAGAGATCATTTTTCTCTTTCCATGTTAAATCAGTCATATGTATTTTGGCTCAAAGTCTTAGATATGTAGTAAAGTACACTATTGGAAAACTATAACACTGTACTGCAACAGAAACAGTTTCCTCAAGCAGGGAGGATACTCGTCCTCCTTTTAAACAAAGAGTGTGCCCTTGTGGTTCAGTTAGCAGCGTTTGGCGGTCCCTCTGGGATGAGCGACATGAAGAAAGTTATGATGAACGACCACGTGGAGGACAGGAAGCCCGTGTGGGGGGCGCTGTTAGGGTCTTCGGCTCCTTCCTCCCCACTTTCCCCATCATCGTCCGAGGTGTCGTCGATCACTCCTTCCTGTACAGGATGAAGTTAGAAGAGGACAATCAGGTGAGACACTTTCACACTAGCATCTAGTGCACTAGAGAGGACACATATGTGAAATGTGATGTCCACTATGTAACCTTGAGAATTATCTCCCTAATGCAAAGTCACTTTCAATGTCTGACCAATTCAGACTGCAGATAATTGTAACCTTGTCACCATGGAACCTAAAATCAGGGATACGGGTAATGAATTTCATTTACTTACAAAACTTTCAATGCTTTTTTTTTTTTTACTTTAATAACAATAACTTTAATAGCAATAACTTTTAAATTAGAGTACATTTTAACTGACCTACTTTTATTTAAGTACTGTTACTTGAGTAATATTGTTTTAAAGTAACAATATTTGTAATTACTTAGTACATTATTCTCATACTCTTTCCATCCCTGTCTAAAATGTCACAACAGCTGAATACGTAAATTACTTTCATTTTTTTTATTTTTTTTTTTAAATAATCTGTTCATTCTTTTTTTCAGTATAACAATTAATTGTTTAGGTTATAATGTTTTAGAAAACATCCCATCACCTGTAAAACCTGTAAAAAAAACAAAAAAAACAACCTGTAAATATCTGGAAACTGGTACTTTTAGCGACTCTCACTGAAGATATAATCCTTGCTACAGATTAAAATCCCATCAGCACTGGGTCATTTTCTTGGTAAAGCTGAGGTGGATGAGAGGCAGCTACCATTTCCTGAAAGTCGTGGTTTTGTTGCTCTCCCTCCATATCGTCCTGATTTGGTCGGTCTCCAGGAAGCTGAAGTTCATTCTCCAGGTTGAAGGGAAACCAGCCGGCCTGATGCCTGCAGACGGAAACAACCACCTGACGTTAGAATGATGTACAATATTAACCAAAAGCCCAAACTGCCAAATCGATATACAGCAGCATGATGAAGCAGTACTCACAGGTATAGCACTAGCATGGCCATCATCACCATGACAAAGCGGCTGAAGGAGGAATAGAAGTAGACTATACTGAGTAGGATCGCAGCACGTGAAAATGTGTACACCCAGTCCAGCCAATCCCGGTTCAGCTCCTCCTCGTTCATGATCTCCCCTCCCTGGGCGTTCATCTGGACTTCCGGGTTGCCACGGCGATCCGCCTGAGGTCGCTGGCTCAGAGGGTCGGGCAGGTTCGAGTGAGTCGAGGGCTGGTCTGGCCTGAGGTGTTGAGAGGAGGCAGCCAGTAACTGACTGGAGGGAGACGGGATTAGAGCACAGGTGGTTTGTAACACACATTCGTGCCTGAACAGAGGCTCAGTAAACATTGAGAAACATGAAGGGACTCACTAATGCATGTAGTATTGTCGGGCGTACAACTGCTGCCACCACATTAGTGTCATGGGGTTGTAATAAGCAGGCATGTTTGTGGGAGGAGTTGACTGTGGGGAGTATTGATTCCAGCTGGAAATAAGAGACATTGCATTAGAAAAACACTTAATACACATAGTGACTTCAAATAAATTAATAATCCTAACCCAATAGCAGTGCTCTGTGTCACTATAGCCCTTTTTCAGGGTTCCTACAGCTTAAGGCAAGTTAGATTTAATGATTTAAATTTTTTTATTTTTAATGCCACTCTCAATGCAATTTAACACAAATAAGATTTTACACTCAATCTTTCCACTATCTGGATCTGAATGGCAACGTCAGAAACTAATTATTTATAAAATACTACGTACTACCAGCATTTTTAAGACTTAAAAGATTGACTCAAGAGATGTTATTGCCAATTAAGGCCTTTTTTCTTTCTTTTTTTTTTTCGATTAATGAATTCAAAGGCTTTTAGGACTTTGTAAGGATCCGCGGAAACGCTGTTTTCAGACATGGAATACAGAAAAGCTCGCTTCATAAAGTGGTGAACATACAGAAGGTGTCCTTTATGTTAATGTACCTTGTTGCTTCATTCAGGCCTAATGGGACTTTTCTTAGAGATAGCATCAATGCTTGTGGTGATATTCGGCACCTAAATTATCTATAGGTCTGGAATTATCCAGTTAAAAACGTTTATTTTTTTCAATGTTTGAAAAATCCTTAGTTTCTATAGTGAGTCAGATGAGTAAATTACAATCTATTTTTATCAAAGTTTCACCAGTTCAAACGCTTACCTGTGCATAAATTGTGGATACATCTGGTGGTAGGGGAAGGGTCCTGCTCGCTGCCTGAGTCCATCGCTGCTCTCTCCTGTAGATGACTGGCTCTGATGAACAGTGGAAGGACTAGTAGAGTTTTGAAGGGGCTGTAATCAGAAAAATGTGTTCATGGTTAATCTTAAAAGAAAGGCAAGCGGTGTTTTTTTTTTTTTTTTTTTTTTTTTTTTTAAATCCTCAAGGAGATTTAGATTACATCAGTGAGCTGGATGATCAAAGGAAATGTACTGATGATGAAATGAATGGAAAGGTGTGAGGAGCGTGTGGATGACCCACCGTGGGACCGGCAGAGTTCTCCTGAGGCTTGTTACTGCGGCTGCGGGGGAGCTTCGGGGAGCTGGGAGGGGTTCGTGAGGCGCACACCAGATGGAGCATATGGTACTCATCCTGCTGTAGAAACAAACACGGCTCATTATTAAGCAGTGTCCAAATATTGCGACTTCAAAAAAGGGATAAAAAAAAAAAAGATCAACTTCTGAACTTTATGGGTGTACAGTGCGTCAACACTTAAAACAGTTTTTATTAAAATAAATAAGAGTTGTATTCATGTTGTCTTCCTAATATTTGTAAATGCTATAACGCTATACTGACAAGTATAACAATGATTATTGATTTTCTCAATGAAGTACCATCAAAGTACAGGAAAACCTGAGATGCACACATTCAACCTAAGACAATGAGTTACTTTAAAAATTAATATTGCTGTAATACCATCCATAACACTTTAGTGGACAGCATGTTCGCAAATGTTAACCCTTGTTCCTTACTTTAAAAATGTTTCTCTTATGATGTTAGGACAAAAATGTCGGCCTAGAAAAACTGCCGTACAATAATATTATATATATTAATATTATTTTCTACTTTCGATGAGTATTTTAACCAACTTCAGTCCTGATCATAACTATCAAATATTTATTGATTTTTAGAATTGTAACCCTTTTTAAATGCCAGTTTGTTTTCATAATGCCCTTTTCTTTTTAATTAATTAAAAAACTATTCTTTTTTTTACAGTCTGGGTTATGTCCATAATTAGCAACAATATTGATTTTTGCTGCACTTTTTTTTTGTGCAGTAAAAGATTAAAGAATCTCACCTGGTCATTTATAGTCCAGGTAAAATGTCCATTATGGCTTGCTTCTATTACTTTAACCTAATTATTATTACTCCTCACAGTTTTGACCTTTTTAATAGCCTATTACCTTCTTTAGCTCTTGAAATACGAGATCACTTTGAACAACAAAGCCAACAACTTGTGGCTCATGTGATCATGTTATCACATACACTTGCAGTACACCTACAAAGATGCACTCAGAAACAGTACGCGGTTGGTGACAGCAGCGACTATGGCAGCTTGTGAGCTTCTTGTTAGCTTTATAATTATTAAACTAGAATCCCTCTAATACACATGTAATCCATCACAGAGAGGCCTTACCTTTCTGAGCACATCTTTTAAAGTAAAGTGATCCAAAAGCAGCTTCCCAGAATACACCAGCCTCTGGTCTTTGGAGCTCTAGAAATCCAAAATGATAAGGATAATGGGGTCACAGAAGATAATTGTATTAGAAATCATGTACAGATTAGAATACAGTTATTTTTTATTTTGCCCTTCTTAAACTATTCCAGTTAATATTGACAACAGTAAGCAGAAAAAAACAGCAAACTCTGAAATGTAGTCCACGACATCAAATGCATAATGAGGATGAGATTATAGTAACCTTAATTGGAATAAGTGGTTTTAACAGTGGATTAACCTGCAGTGCAACAAGGTCAGAGAGTGACCTCTGAAAGCCTACGTTCATTGTACAGAACGACCACTCAGGAATTGAATTGGCTATTTAAAATCCTGGCCAACTAAATTGCAACAGAGAAACTCATGTTACACAACTCTTCTACAGACGCCATACACACCATCACATGGGGACCCAGCTGACTATGCCTACCAAGTAATTAAAGTTAACAGTTTTTTTTTTTTACATGTTTGTCAGCAGTGTGCTCTTCACACACAATGGCAAAAAAAAACAGCACAAAGAAATGACTCTTTCTTGTGATTCCACAAAAAGGTGATCAGCTGACTTCGATGTCACAGAAAAGTAGGATTGGCCAGAGAAGCACAGAATAGGCATTGGCAATAATACATTGTTGCATGTTCTCATCTCGGCAGCTTTAAGCGGACTGGATCAAAGGTACTCACTGGTTTGCTTGGGTATACATCTGACAGGTGTGCTTTGAGTTTCTCCACAGTCCAGTTCTGGTAACAGTTGATGGTCTGGTCATCGTACTTCTGGTTGGGTGCCTTGATGACTAGGATAACAGGACTATCCACAACACCTTGATCCATGACTCAAAACCATTTGTCTCCAGTTGGAAACAAAAGAAAATGCATCTGGACACTGGCTACAGTCCTTAATAGTTTCTACAGTGTTGCATCTGACATCGGAAGGAAGCTTTATTGTTTTATTGTCAAGCCTGATGTTTCCTCCAATTTGGTACAAACGGCACACAGCTGGAACCTGAGGAGAGAAAGAGAAACACGAAGTTAGCGCGATCACAATAACATATTAGTAAGACATATTACAGACGAGTCCTGTGTACTACTGTCAGGCAAGCTGGAAGTTGGCATTGCATTTAACGTTACATAAATATTTGACAAAGAATTAAGCGCTACTGGTCTAAAAGCGGTACACACTCGGACACACATTTAACACGACTTTTACACTGTTATAAAGCGCTTGTACCTGTGAATAGAGACGTAACGAATAATGAATAAAATAACATTGCCAACAGCTAGCCCTGGTTGGGAGTATTTAACAACTGGCTAAGCTAACGTTAGCCCCAGTATGTTTTCTGCTACTAATGTCAGTCAACTCAAGCAGAAAAAAGTTGTTAGCTAGCATACTTAGCTTTCCAAATCCAAACGATCTAGTTGTATAAAGATATTCGTCTCCACAGAGGAGTGCCACATATTGTTTGCCTACCTTGTTTTGCCCCCAGTGACCGAAATATACAGCCCTCTTTAACTTAGCCCTGGACTGAACCTGCTGGCTCCTCGTCTTCTTCGTTGGATTTAAAGATGTTGTCGACATTCAACGTTTACGGCGCTTTACCGCCACCTACTGGTGGACGTGCGAGTTACAACAGAGACATGATGACGACATCCAGTGTGGGCCATAATCTGTGCATACTGCTATTGTGAATGAGTTTAATCTTTAACATAATGTAAAAGAAAGTGCTATTCTGTTAGGGGATAGCCCAAAAAGCAAAATGCCTGGTGATCAAGTAAAATACTCCTAATATATGTAATGAAATATGGGATTTTAAGGCCAAAAAACATGAAATCCTATATAACATTTTATAATTGTTCTTATTTTAGTACATCATTTTAAATACAAAACTAGATATAGCCTACTCCTGTCTATTGAGTCAAACCACTCTCAGCATCACGTCCATGAAAATTGGTGCATTTTTTGCAGTGAGTGATGATTTAGAGATTTTAAATGAAAATGTTGTGGACAATGGTTTTCTTAATTCTGATTGTAATAATTCAACACAAGTCTCCAGACAGAGAGTGTCTGTTCACGTCATGATCAAATATAAGAAATAAGTAATTAATTAATAAATAGAAAAACCCTAACTTATATAAATTAAATGGACAAAATATTAAACTTTTTTTATCGGTATAACGCAATACAATTCAACAGAGCCACAATGTACAGCCACCAAAATAACCATAACGTTAAATCAACACTTCTCTAAAACAAAAACTCTCTTTATAGCCTTCATGAAGGTAAGATTTATAGTGAGGTTCTAGTATTAGACTGTATACATTTTAGCTTCTGTACCTGTACCAAATAAACTTGCAGCTGAGTGTATTTTTATCGGCCTTTGTTCTGAATCTATTCACATAATTTTGTCCCTAAACCAGGAAACAGACTGGAAACAACAAACACACATATTAATCCACTAAATAAAGATGAACTCGCTGACTGACTGAATGAATGATTGATTAGTGCTGTGCTAAGGTTTATTGCAGTTCAAGTGATTTCATGTGACTGCCATCTGGTGGTGACAAAGCGTAACACCCGCCTCACTTGGTTCCATGTCTGATTTTATTTTGCCTATTTCCAAAATAACTAGTAGTCATTATTGTGAGAACCAAGGCCAATGCTGCAGCAGGGGAACAATCTATTTATCCATGTACAACAATAAATCTAATTATTAATCCAACAATTGGAAAGCAGTAAGTATCATACTTTAGTATATCAACAGACAAGTGGAAACTTTTCACATTCAAAACAAGTCATTGTTGCTTTGTAGTGAAATGACCATGAACTGAGCAGGTAATGTAAACACAGATGTATCATTTACTGGTGTGACCTGACAAAAGCATTAACATTTCTTATTATATGGCATTAGTAGGGTGAGTGTACGACAAAACTAAATGCATAATCTTCAACGTTTCATCAAAATGTGTTGGACAGATGAGTTTTATAAAGAGATGCTCGAAAATATCATGGGTTCAGATTTGATGATCATAAATATGTTTATGATACATGGCTTGACAACACAGATTGAAATGATTAAGCCAGGGAGAACATGAAGTTGTGCATTTAAAAAAACATAAAATAAGTTGGCTTGTTGTGACCTTTAATGAAAAAAACTGAGAATAAATGTGTTCAACTGAAAATTGGTCAACCTACTTTTACTTGATTCATAACTCTCAAGACTGCTTGCAGACCCTTCTACAGAACACAACTTCCGGGGGTAATATTTTCTGACAACCTGTGTGTGGACGTGTGTGTGTGTTGCATATCTGTGGGAAACGAGAGTAATTGTTTTGAAATCAATCACAACTATGTCAAACCACAGCAAATTGCACCAATAAATCCGCAATATGAATTTCTCTATCTGGGCTGAGGCTCGGTTTTATATCATTTGACCTATTTGATCAATGGACCACTTCCTGACCCAGATTTCCTCCACATGCTCCAGTTTCCTTGCACAATCCAAACATGTGAAGGTGAGGTTAATTAGAAAATTCACAGCCATCTGTACACGAGTGTCTCGTCCAGAATGCATCATATCTGGATGGTTGTGTTCTCATTCTTCATGAGCTACACAAACATATAAAGACTTCCCGCAATAAAAAAAAAAAAAACTCCTCGTAAAAAAGCACTTTCCTTGTGATGTCCAGTGCTCATTTCACTATGTTAACACCTCTGGCTGCAACATGTTAACAAGGTGATGTACAGCAGTGGTACGCATGCCTCCTTTCAGTAGAGACATCCACTTTCTTTCATTTCCTTGTCCATTACCTTCCTTCACAAAAGACTGTTTTCACACCCGGCTTCAATTTAGCAGCAGGTGACATTGCAATGTGGGTCACTTCCGACCTGCTGCCACTGTTTGTGAGCTGTTTAGTGCTAAGGGTCGAAATTAGGTCGGCGTTAACCAAAATTCTGATGTTATTTTACATCCCCATAGAAAATGATGTTTGATGTTTTTAAATATCTAATTATTTAACATGCATCCTGTGATACACTGCTTTGGCCTCATTGGTTGTGTCTCTGTTGCTGCTGTTGTCTTTGTGTTTTATAACACACTGTAGGGATTTGTTCTTGGGTGTAATCATATATAATTAAAGGTGATTACAGCTGTTTATCAATAATGTATTAACTGTTTATACGCCAGTCACGGATGCTACGAGGAGTTATAATTGAAGGCCTATGTATTTTTTAAACTGTCCTTATATCTGCTTACACATTTATAATGGTGTGTTCTAGTGTGAGAGTTTTGTGAGTGTTTTTGTACGACTTATAAATGCAAAATAGGAGGGTAAGAGTTATCAAAGCATCCAGTATCCAACTTTTTGATTTTGGATGATGGATATTCATCACTGTTGACATACCAAGCAAAGTGGAGAGTCTTTGCATATTTTCTTGATCCAGCCGAGAGCCGCAGAAAAAAGCTTTCTTACATCTTTTCTTCCATTTCTCTCATCCTGTAAAATGTCAGCCTGCTTTCAGAACCCTCTGAGAGCTTCCTGTGGCCAGAGAAGGTGGTTTTATGGTGGTTACCCCATTTGTCATTCCATCCTCTGCAGAGAGAAAATGAAATAGATAAGAAAAATATATCAGGGGGAAGTCACTGGAAAGCTTCTAAAAGGGATGTTAAAATTGAGGGTGCCATTTCTCCTGGCTGCATTATGCTTCAAAAGGAAAAGAGATGTATATTTCCTTTTCAACATAAAGCTGCATTTTGAGGATTCTTGCACATGGAAGTTTGTCACTTCAGAGGCCCTTATGAGGCGTGGGAATGTCAAAACATACCATAAACATTTCTTCTTTGTGCAATACAAGAAATAAGTCTCATAAAATAAAATAAAATAAAATAAAATAAAATAAAATAAAATAAAATAAAATAAAATAAAATAAAATAAA
>CALSBV010012213.1:12669002-12684555 GCA_943590825.1 Bovichtus diacanthus
AAATAAAATAAAATAAAATAAAATAAAATAAAATAAAATAAAATAAATCTATATTTTATAAAATCTCTTTTGTAACATTTTCCCTTTTCCATATCAATAGTCGAAGCAAGTAAAAAGCTAAGTTATGTATTCAACAGTGCTGTGGGTTGTCCTTTTCTGTTGATCTGAACAGATTGAGAGGCGTGTGTCCACATTACTGAGTCACGAGTGTGAAAAGGTCGCTGGCTGGAGGGGGATTGTATTAAGCAGCAACAACTTCATCACTTTTTCTTCTTCTTTTTCGCCCAAATAGTTTTTTCATGTATTTATTTAAAAAAAATTATTGGATCGTTGACTATTGATTGGTTAGTTTTTCTGCTCATTTTGTCTGCCTCTTGTTGTGATTTAGAGCCTGTGGCTTCTTGACCTCTCCTGTCACATTTTACATTTACTAACCTAAAACTTGGGGTGTAACACATTTTTTGTTTTAGTTTTTTTAGGTCAGGGTACAATTTGGTTTCATTCGTGCTAAATTCACTCATTCCATCCTTCCATCCATAATAGTTCCTTGGCTGTGGCCCCAGGTTTGATTCCAACCTGCGGCCCCTCACTGCATGTCGCCCCCTCTCTCTCCTATTTTCGGCTGATGTCTGATGAAAGTGGCTGAGCTATAAGGAAGCTAGATCACAATAAGACACATGGAAGGGATTAAAACGTCATTCTGATTGAAACAAGGTCCTCTTTCTGCCAATTGTTTTAAAGCCTTTCCATTTTCTACACTTCAGCTACTCTACCTGACTATGATAGCGGCACAGTCATCTCATGCTTACGCATTAAGCTTTGGTTAAAGTTTCTACGTTCAGTACAAGGTCAAATATCTCAGTCGTCCTTTGACAGATGATGTACTGTATGACAGAGATCTATATTGTTTCGTAAATGATACGCTCAGGGTAACTTGCTTGTTTGTCACTTTTGTACGAGCTCAGTGTCTGTCGGTTCAGGGCTCCCTGTATACGGCCCACCTCTGCGTAGGTATTAAAAAAGTTGCACACAGAGAGCTTTCTCACTATGACGTCATTAGGATGTTACAGTATGTGTTAGTATCTCTAGTGCTAGTCATCGAAGCTTAAATGTATTTGTACATTTTGTGAATGGATGGCACTCCTAAGTCTTATTTAATGAGTATGTTTGTGTAGGGTTTATTATGATGAATGCTTTGGGGATATCTGGAATGTTTTTTTCAAATTGCTGTAGCTTTTATTGTTATCTTGACATTTGCCCTTTTTGAAATGTCGTTCGTCACAACAAATAAAAGGAAGCACTTGGTCAATGCTGTCAGTTTGTGTTTCCATTTGTGTTCTGCTGAATAGATTCTGCCCCCTCAGTGTAATTGATGATGGTTGTCTGCAATTAGTGAGTCACTGGTGTGGAAAAAGTCTCAGGCTGGGGAAGGAGGAGGCCTGAACACTGGTTTTAACTCCATGAAAACCATGTCAAGTTCATTTGAACCCTTGATTATGCCACAATGATAAGTGGACCTCATTCACAGAATGTCCTGCCACCTGAATGGATAATATCCTTTCACATTGTCTTAACATGTATATTGTGTTGCAACAGTGTAAACACACAGCAATGTGATTAACAACACACTGACACAATCATAAAAATTAAATAAAATGCAATCTAATTCATAACGGTGTACAAGCACAGCTACTCATGAGGCATACACTCACAGCTTCACACAAACCTGTTGCTTGCACTGGGTGGCAGTATGCATTCATTTTCACACTAAAACCAAGAGCATTCCTATATTTCCTGCACCAAAACCTCCAATGTGAAATGTCAAAATTCAAACAACAATTCTTTTGCACTTTGAAAGACGCAACAACATTGAAAAGCTGTTTGCAAAGTGCAGCATTGTTTTAATATACACATGCATGCAAACAGTGGGTCCTGAGAATGGATGCATTTACTGTATGTCTTCTAAAAGCTGGCTTAACCTTGTGCACTTTGCACCACTCTGCAGCCCCCTTGCAGTTTAAACTCTCAATCAATGCGATTACGCTGTAATAGGCCATTGATTAGAGACGTTAGATTACCCTCAGCAATTCATCTGGCGTCAAAAGCCAGGAAAATAAATGTTTTTCTTTTTGAGCTGCATATCTGCTTCTGCACACGCACGTCTAGCCAGTTTAAAAGACAGCAGTCCCCATGGAAACAGGTTTCCGATCTCCATAAACGGATTTCCTGATGGAGAGGGAGGGAGAAAAAGAGAGGGAGAAAAAGAGAGGGAGAGAGGACAATACCCAAAACTTGAGATTTAGAACATCTATGCCGAACCATCTATACGCAGAAAATACAGTATCTGCACATGCAGTGAGTTCTGCATGTCATGTGTTCTGGTTTCACCTGGGTGTGTATCGTCAAGTCCTTAAGTTTCGCCTGTTAATTGTTTTTTTTCGTTTTTTTTAATTCCTTGTCCGCTGCAAGGGTCTAAGGACCGAGGGTGTCGTATGCTGTACAGATTGTAAAGCCCCCTGACGCAAATTTGTGATCTTGGGCTGTATAAAAACCGTAATTGATTGATTAGTTATGACTCATCTGCCAACCTGACGCATCTGAGGTATTTTCTGCTAGTGCTCACACCATTAGCGTTAAGTTTTCCTTGTGCTTCAGCAAGAGCCATCAAACAAGAAGAATGACTCAGCCCGGTCATATATCTAAGTGCTCTCCGCCCACAGGAAGGAAAAATGTATGAATTAGGTAAGATCAATGGCATGCTATTTGACTAAATAAATCCCTCCCCACTGGTGCTCAATTGGATGTGAATTTGGAAGGTAAATTGCCCATGAAGACACAGAAATGGTATTCGTCTCCTCCAGCCTCTTGGGTTGTGTCGTTGGGTTGCGTCACGCTGCTTTTTGTTAGTTTTATTTCTGGCAAGCTCCCAATGGTCCCATACAAACCATGAATAGTCTACTGGGAAGACACTGGGCGTGCACCGTTCAGTCAGAAACATTTTGGCAGAGGCATTGTGATCAAAAATGTCTCCCCACGCGGGTAAATTATTAGTTACACTAACTATAAATAGTTCCTTGAATCCACTTTAACAATAATCACTGGTTTTGTGCAATCAGTGGCTAATTTTCAAGACTTATTTATAGGAAATAAATGCATGTGATCTAAAACGGCACCTGCCATAGCTGGAAATAGTACTCAACAACAATTTATAAAAAGAACTAGTTGCATCACAAGACGTTTTGTGAGGAAAAAACAAAACATTCAGATGATGTCATCTGTAAGTACAGCATGTGGAAAGCAAACAAAGATGACTATCATTTCATATAACCTCATGCAAAGTGGGGTCATTTTGAAAGGTTTTCTGCTCAAGTTTACATTGGAACCAAATGAAACAATAATTTGTTCAAGCTGTTTGTTCTTTCCAGCTGCTCAAACAGTTCATCCAGTGTTTTGCCTCCTCACGTTTTAAGCCAAGAGGCTGGAGCAAGTTTACAATTAGTTAAAAATTCTGCTGCACAATTATTGACCCGGTGCAGGTTTCATTATACTGACCTCCTGAAATTTAGGACTCAATTCTATATTCTTCGACTTACTTTTAAGGCCTTACACAATTCTGCCGCCAACATTCATCAGCGGGTCACAGACTCGAGAGAGATCCCAGAGTTTGTGTCCTGCTTAAAGTTCAAGACTCGTGGGGACCAAGCTTTCGCTGTCCTGGCTTGCAGGTTATGGAACTGTCTCTCTGGTTCAGGTCAGCAAACGTTGTTACATTATATACATTTCATCTCACGACCTACTTATTCTCAAAGGCATTTATTTGTTCTTATTCTTTAACAAATGTAGCTTGTCTTTGATTTGGATATTTAGTCAAATGCTTTTTTGGTCATTGGACTAAATACTGAGTTACAATAAAAGTTTTATTTCTTTTAGATATTGGCAGAATTGTCAGCGATGTTTAAAAGGACACTTTTAAAGGAAATTGATTGGAAGAAACATTGACTGCTCAGCCCACATAAAATACAATAGATGTTCTATTCTCACTGAGAAGTGTCAACTTTTGTTCAATTACCACCCACTTCAGAACAAAATCAACAGGCTAATTGTAAAGTAACTAAACTTAAAATAACTGTCCAGCCAATTTGAATATGTTATCAGTCCATGCTGCACATCTCAGTTTATTAATGGACACCCAATATGGACATTTACTTGGTGACTATATGGTTAGTTTTGCACAGAAAGCATTGGCAAATGAGTGCTGCAGGTTATTTCGGGGGTGACTTCCTTATCACTGGATTTACATACATATTTTTTCTGAACATGACTTTTGTTGAGCGGTAATTTGTCTGAAGTAGTTGGTCTAACGGTGCAATTTTGACAAATCAAGGTCTGCGACTGAAAAATAGCTTTTTCTTTTGACCCCTCATTAGTCCTCAGCAGGAAGCACACGGCGACACTGTGACGTCACGACCTGTGGTGGACCTGGCAGCTCGGATAGCAAAGAAGGGACACTGAGCAACAACACACATTGCTGTATGTATCATACAGTGAAATCATATAGGAAGCAAAGGAAATCCCTTTTTATTTTCACTTTTCAATTCTAATTTAAAACCTTTTTAAGTCAAACACCAGGTAACCAGTGATTGGTCCAAGGGGGGTCACGAGCTGCAGTTTTAATAAGCATAAGCACGTTCTGCCTCAAATAACATCCCATTCATGTTATCCTCCTCCTACAGTTTGATTCAACTAATACTTTTGTGCTGATAAATGTTTACTGTCATCCCACTGAAAGGCAAAAATAAAACAAAAATGAAACAATAAGTGCGTTGGTAGTGTGAAGCATGATAAGTAGTGAACATCCCTCTTCTTAGTCCTCCTTTCCAAAACAAAACATGAATGGAGGTAAAGACTCAGACATGTCAGCACTGGGCTTCACTACTCATTCAGAAAAAGAAGGGAAAAAAACGTGTCGAAAACAAGCTCTGTGACTTTATCGTCTGTCAACATTAGAATAATGGGTGCAAGGCTTCGGCAATAAGAGAGTCAAGCGGAAAGCTGCACTTAAGTGAAAGTGCTGTGCAATGCTCAAAGTGTGTTGTATTGAACAAAGTTGCCACTTGAGGACGAGTTTCCATAGCTACATGTTCATCAAAATGCAGAACACGTGCAATCTAACTCCACTTGAGATGTAAGTGAAGGAGACATGCAGGTTGAATTGATGCACTCTGCAGAGTCACAAATGCTACCATTAAGTTCAATTAACAGCAGGAATCCATCCGAATAATCTCAGGCTCTTGTCTGGATAGTTGGTCCTAATGGTCTGTTATACCACAGAAGACCACTGCATGACTTCTGTCTATCTGAAAGTTAGCTGCACGCTGTATAACTGACTTACCTGGAAGTCAATACTTGGAGACTTGCCTGGTTAAAGAACTCTGAATTGCTGCACGCACCTGTAATTGTTTCAGTGACTCAGCCTGATTATCTGACTACTTGGAGACGAGGGATGCAAGCAAAGGGGCCAGCCAATAAGAACGGCGATGGCATGCAATTTGAATATTCCAATATGTTGTTCACATATCTCTTAGTTTTGAGGCAAACAATTATTTAAAAAACACAATTTATCTGCGTTCTTTTCCTGTGAAATCTAAAAATATTTTTTTATGTTATTAGAGCAAACTCCTCCACTTTGGAGAGTTGGAAATTTGCAGCGGTGCAAATAAATAATAAGCTCCATGTGTTCTTAAAAGAAATGCTATTATATCCAGGTAAGTAAATGCAAGTAAATATTTGTTCACAAAAAAGATATACTGTATTTATTTGACTCCTAGTTATATTGCCCCCGTCTGCAGAAGAAGACTACTCCGTCTCGTTCCGCAACTTTTCTTGTTAGATTATATATTCTGAATGAAAAGGCTGCGTCGGAACCTGCTAGCACAGCATTTCAACAGTTGTGGGAACATTCGGAAGCGGCTTTTCTCTCGATTGCGTCAGGGATAACCTGTAATGATGCAGCATTTGACCTTATGCCGCTTTACCTTCCCCCTCCTCGCCGCCATTGGACCCAGTGCAGTCTGCAGTGCCCCCACTGTTTCAGCCTTCCTCACAGGTCTAAGCAGGGACCTGACAGCAGCCACTAGAGCTTATCAGTATCAGAGCAATGTATTCAGCTCTGCGCTCTCCTCTCCCCTCAAGGGCAGCCCACTTCCTGTTGCTGGGATACACTAATTGTAGCATTAGTATTCTGTATTGAGCTTCTGCCGGAAGCTGAGGCTCCACCAGACACCGATGGCCAGTGCAAGCCATTGTAATTACAATATCACCTCTGTACTCTTTGCCTGCATTCATTTTCTTATCTTATTATTTCTTATCCTGACAGTTAATTGGCTACAAAATGATGAAAATGTGTGTTTGCAAAATTGCCATCATCCATGGAAATAGTCAGTTAGACTGAATGGGAGTCTGTAAACTGGCATAGTGTGTGTGCAGCAGCTGTACCTTCTGCAACATGAAATCAGATGGTATAATATCAAAATGATCAATTATCAGTTCCATTTTGACATTTACACCTCGTCCTATTATTTTATCACACACGTGTTTGCAGTGACATTCTGTGTTTGTGCATTGGTATTATCAATGTTATGTTATTAATTGTTCATTTGGATGCCCTGCTGCGTTCAGAGCTCACACTCTCCTTTTCAAATGAATTTAATTTATTCTGAGTAAAGACATCACCACAGCAACTGGGCTTTCACAAGCTCAGGGTTCCTCCATATGTCGGATTCGGTTACCGTGACAACACGTTTAATGGTGACGTTCCTGCACAGAGGAGCTCCCAGAAGAATATAAAATTGTAAAAAAGAAAAAAGTAATTATTCTGAATGTGCCGTTTAATTCGGGCAGTGATCTGCTGTGTCAAACGGAGCATGCATGCAGAGTGTGTTTGAATGCATGCGCACGTGCTTGTGAAAGGCTGTAGCGTGCAGAGGCGTGGGCAGTCATTTCAAATATCAGAGTTGTTGGTGCTCACTCAGTGACGCAGAAGATCTGATGCAGCCTGTGTTTCTCCCTGACCTGGCCAAGGGCAGTTGGAGCACTTTTGAGGTGTTTATCAGACGTAAACAAGCATTGTTTTTTTTTGCCGTTCTTTCGAAACTTGTTGTTTCACACGTTGACTGTCAAGTGCACAGAATTCATATACAGTAATATCTAAAACTTTCAAATGATTACACTTTCATAATTCTGCATACAGACTGTGATTTACCAATGCAGCTTGCCATGCTTTTCACCTGACTTTCTGCTTCACCAAACATACCTTTTTTTTTTCTCGCTCAGGGTTATGTGCGTCATCAGACCTGTGTGAGGCGAATCTCTCTGCTGCAAGATCCTTGTCTATATCATTGGTAGTCTCCAAGTTCTTGCTTCTGAAACTCAGTGTGAATGAAAGACACAGACTGACATGGAAACATAAATAGGTATACAACATATATTCTGTAATGAAAGAGAAGGAGAACAATTAACAAAACAGCTGCAACTGCAATAAACAAAGAGAAAAATAATTGAATCATTAAACAGGATTTCTTTATGTTGTAAGGAGCATTTGTTTGGCATGTTTAGATTGTGCGATCACTTACAGTGCATGGCAAATCCAATAAAAACAACCACTTACTGCACAGCTCAAACATTCCTAAGGTATAAGTGGTTTATAACAGCACACACACATGCCCTGATTTGCAAAGCACAAATGGAAACTTTTCATTAAAGTCTTAACTCAACAGCAGATGTCAAAGTGAGTCTGGCGCTGAAGATAGTAAGCTGAATGAATGTTTTGTAAGGAAACAGAAAACAGGGTTAATGCAACAAATGGAGACCTTATTTTAAAAAAAACCTGGAGTACTAGCGTTGCTTGTGTATTTATCTATCTATTTATCCAATGCTCCATAACATATCAAATTAGATTGGCGAGATGCCTTTTACAGACACTCCTGCAATATATGGCCATTTACACTGAAACTATTTCTGTTACATTTTAATGTGCAATGTGAAAAGCGTTTTTCTTTTTCATCTGATTCTGCAGAGTCCCTCAGCTCCACGTAGCGTTTTAGCGTCCTTCAGCTTGTTTTGGTTTGACGGACTGCAACTTTACTGTTTGGGTTCATTCTCACTGCTCTCATCATGGTTTTATCAGAACCTTTTTGTTATCTGCCTAAAATAAGTAGTGGATCATTTAGCAGCTAAAGAGACAGAGGTTTCCCTTTAGCATTTAGTACAGAGCAACAGGAAGATAATATTACAGTTTGCTCGTGCATTAGCTGCGACAACTTGATAAGGTAAAAAAATTCAAATAAATTCTGCCTTGATGTTTCCTTACTTCTTTGCACTTGTTTTACTTGCAACATACCCCAGCCAATATAGCAGACCAGTACGAGGTATTTCTTCCAGCTTTTCAAAAAGTTGAGTCAAGCCAGGTTTATCACATACAACGTCCTAATGGGGTTGAAAGGTCTATAACTGCTTATCGACACAGGCCACTCAGTGAATAAGGAACAAAAAAAAAAGAAAACCTTGGGAAAAGCAACTCAAAATGAGGCCCTAATGGCTGCAGGTAGGGAGAGGGCAATGCCAGTTAATAAAAACACAAAATTAGAAATCAGAGAAGAGCTTTATAGGCCCAAAGTACTTTCTAATATCAAGTTTCTGCTTTTCCCGTGGGAAAAGGATCACACTGCAAACACTGACTGGGCCAGTCAATGATTTTACAAAAAGGATAAAGTTTTGTGATTCTCACATGTGAGTTGTTGCCCTGCAGAGGGACCATGCCATTACCTGAACATTGAAATTCCATCTGTTTCCTCAACCATAGGATCATTACACAACCTGGCAGAGTGCACATGCATCCTTTCCCCGTGGAGTCTTTCTCCATCATTTCTTTACCTGTTTTCTCCCATCTCAGTCACTAAAGTTTACTTCAAAAAAAGAAAGAATACTTGGTGCTATTTCATAAAGGAGGCGTTATCAGATGAAACAGCAGCACTTAGTCTTTTCAGAGAGGAAATGGCTTTGCAAAAAAGTATTCAAACATTATTTGTTGTACTCCTTCAGTAAGCCTTCAGTTTGTGTTACAGGTATTTATTGTGCACAGAGGCATTCACATAGATGGTAAAAGGGATGCTTATTGTGGGAATGACACCTTTATTCTTCTACACACATTGAAGCCACTTCGCACAATTTTCTACATATGACTCTTAAAGTTGAGTTAAATAAAATGTCTTTTTTTTCCTGATACGGGAGGTTTGTGTGCAGACCGGTATTATTGTTTGAATCAAACCAAATCCCAGAGGGAGACCAAAGATGGTGTACAAAATAAAACATCCACTTCTTCCACACTTCCTGCAGATTATTGAGGGCAGTTTTACTGACATCATTTTGCAAGTTTCATTTGTCACCTCTCTGTGTACAATTTTATATTGTAGTGTTTGAATTCCCCCTGCATTTAAGGATTAAATAAAATATTTCCTTTTGTTTCACTGTCTTTGTCTTTCGCTCTCTCTGTCTCTTTTCATCATCAGTGTTCAATGACGTCTGTTTCTGCTCAAGAGCAGTCATTCATATATTCATTGTGTCCAATTACTGCAATCAGCCCACTCGCTTTGCTTTCGCTCTGTGTGTGCCGTAAATGTGCATGATTGTGCATTTGTGCACGGTTAATTTATGTCTGACTAGGAATGAATGAGGTCTGAGAGAAATTGTTGAGGCTCGCCGTTTTTATTTTTTTAAATTTTTTTTTCATCCAATAACGTCAATGACATTTTAAGGGAGACAGAAACTATAGAAAATAACACCTACAGCAACCACTTACTCGGAAGTACCAGCTCAGAAAGGCAATTAAAGTGTTGAGTGCTTAGACCAGACCTTCAGAGAAAAATACATTCGTTTCATTCCCTGTAAATGACAGAAGGCTTTTCCGGATCAACACCTTTGGTGACGGAGGATTTCCTGTGTGCAAGTACCCTGCAGACATTCATCTTTGTCACACACAGAAAGCATTTCACCAGCTTCTCTGTTTCCAGATCAAGCCCCTAATTTGTTGCATAGGATTTGAAACTAAACTATTTGAAATAAGCATGTTTATGCATGCCTAGAATGGTAATGGCAAGACTCACACTAGACACACTCTACTCAATGCAAACATGTAGTAAATGCATCTGTATATTGTATATCCAACGCTCCTCTTTCTATTTAAAGTTGTAATCCTTGAGATTGAGGTAAGGTAAGGTAAGGTATCTAGCAGTGGGGCCTTTTCCTGCAAAGTACATCACTTCACCACAAATAAACTGTATGCAAGTACATTATCATTTAATAGAACATTTTACCTTTTCTCTGAGTTGAATGTATCATAAAAGTCAGTGTTCACTGTTTCCGCTTCGGAACTATTTGTTGAAAAGCTGTCGGAAATAAAAGCTGCATATAAACTTATTGATTTATTCTGTATTTCACTGAACACCTGTAACTCAATGCGAACGCAATAACCAGAATGAGATATTTTATTACTTTTATGTACTCCCTTTGATGTCTCAGTATTTTACAGGAATACATTTTAATGGATTTAAGATGACAGAGGAATTATCTGGGGTGAGAGGAGCGAGCAGGAGCGTGAAGGCTCGGTTTTCCACAGCGGAAGTGACCATTAGAGGCTCAAAAGAGCTGCTCAGTCATAAGAGTAGTTTAGCAACTCGGCATGAGACGCACAGGCAGGTGGAAGGAGATCAAGTTAGTCATCACACACAATGGGTCAATGAATCCTTCCAACAGCAACCTGCCAGTTTGTGTCGACAGTATGGCCCTGAGCAAATATCACCCACTGTGAAGATTGAATATTTAACCAATCCCAAATGTTACGCTTTTATTCTTATGTCTTTGGGGAGGTGTCTGGTTCTTTGAAGCCTTGATATGCCTCAGAGACATTGTGGTTTTTACAAGTTTTGTCAACTTGTCAAATTACTAACCTCAACCTTTGTTGTCATATATAACATATATATATATATATATATATATATATATATATATATAACATTAGTGGATGTGCATGTATGTGTGTGTTTTACATCATCAATTAATCAATCAAATTTTATTTATATAGCCCAATATCACAAATTACTACATTTTCCTCAGGGTACTTTACAGTCTGTACAGCAAACAACTCCCTCTGTCCAAAGAATGCAATAGATATCACGTGTACAGATTAAACGACATAATAAAATGACAACAATTTACAACAATCCGTATGACAAAAAACAATAATGTGACTGGCCAGTAATAAATGCCAGCGCTTTCCCCAAGAATGCAAATTGACACCTTGTTGTGAGGACATTTCCTGGCGGATTTAAAGCTATTCTCCCCACTCAGCTCGGCTCATTTAAATTCTCATCCCAACAAGTCAATGTCAGTGTTGCAGCCTGCGGCCAGTCATTACCACAACAAACAGTGCAGAACCAAACAGACATGCTATGTTGGTTCGTTTGACAACAACCTCGCTGATTTAATCAAAATGTGCCTTCTGAATCTGGGCATTGACGTCAGTAACCTTATTGGGTTTTTATTTGGGTTTAAGTGGACTGATATCTGTCACCGCCAGCTGCCACCTCCCCTGTCTGCTCTCACTTCCTGTGAAATAGAAACAAGTCCACAGAAGCCCTGAAAAATAGGAAGAAATAAACCCACAGACATTGTTGATATTGTATATGCACACAATTTACATGGCTATACTTGGATTGAATTATGAACAGCACAAACAACAGTTATATGTTCGAGTAAAGAAAACCTCTATGCAAGTCAATGGAACAGAAGCCTGGCTGTGGATGGGCCGGGAGAGGGTACAACGCTAAGCTGTCATTCAGCAATTCTTGCGCCTGACTTTCTTGGGAAATACATTTTATATTCCGCCTGATTGCTTGATATTAGCATATAAATATGAATCTCCCCATCTCCTTACATGTGGCAATTAAAACTTTGACTATGCATCGCTTGATCTCATAATGAATATAGAAGAGGTGGTGTTGGGGAAGGCCTGTGCGTCATCATCTTCATCATTAGATTGAGGTCTTGTGAGGTTGCAACCACCTGTTGTGTACACTTTGGATCACTGACGCATGCCCCCACCTGGTGGCACTACAATAGCTGCCGAGACACACATTCACACAAATGCACACACACACACACACAGGCACATCAGGCAATACTGACTAATTTGTATATGTAAGAGCATTAATGGACTCCTAAAAAGGCGTCACTGGTATTGAAATGTTAATCTTAATTAATGTGTGGTAAGGAGTAAAGATTGCAGACAAAAACCCGGGGAAGCAGATAGGAAAATGCACCAGTTTGCGGAGGAACATTCAACCTGCTTCCTTTTTCTGTATTTCATCCTTTTTCATTATTATTTCTTTATTAATAACTTTAACTTTCAAGATGTGAGGTGACATATAACCAAGGTGCACAGTGAAGAAAGAAAATAAACAAAAGAAAAACATAAAAGGACACGAAACAACCTCAATGAAATTCAAATGAATCGATGATTATTCGTTTTTCTTTACATACTATTCACAATCCCTGAGTGCTTGTGCCATTGGATAGGATGTAAGGTTATGATTTCTGCGGTCTTCCTAGAAACTCAGCTGCTGACTCCAGGGTTATCTTAATAACACAAGAAATATCAGTGGAATTCCTTTTAATGAGGTTGCTGTCGGTTATTAATTAAGGTTAACTTGGTGCCTGCCTGACATCCAGCTGTGCATATTAGCGGTCAGGTACTGTAACACAGACCAGTGTTCACACAGTGTTACGAAGAGCACAAGTTAAACCTCTCGTCCTCATAGAATGTGTTTGAAGTACATGACATGAGTGTCCAAACCAGAACATGGTTAATGAGCACATTAATAAAAGTCTGAAAATGGCTTTTATCGGCTTGAAATAATGACTTTAGTAGTTATAGAAGTGCTTTTAACATGTAGAGTCTGCGGTTCACATGAGAATACTTTCAGTGACCCTCAAAGTGCATTTTAATCAAACCGAATAATTTTATGAATAATAATTACTGTCATTGTGTGCAACATCAGACTCAGACAATGGATAAAATACGTATCAAGTAGAAAGTTTTAAACAAAATGAGTAAAATCATGCAGATGTGAGGAAGTTGTGATGATGTCTGTATTCACAGTGAATAAATAAATAGAGTTGAGCTGTAATGGACCTTTAAAGGCTTCATAAAACATTAGATAAAAAGAGAAAATAACCACATCTTTCCATGATTGACAATTACACCACGTTCTCCTGCTTCCTCCAGCTAAACTAGTTACAAAGATATTGGTTGCCATAAAACGTTTATGATTTAGCATGATATGGTTACGACTCAGAATTGGGTTTTTTTTTATAGCCTTGGTGGCTGTAGGGATAGCGATGTCAGTCAGTCGTTTTCTTTTCTTTTGTACAATTTTCTTTTGATTTTCAGCCTAGTCATAGTCGGTGCTTTCTTACCTGAAATGCTACAGTTCTGCGATCTGTGCCTGGATCTCCAGGCTGCTTTTATCTTGTTGTAATAAATATGTTTCTCTAAACCTGATTCTTTTATAAGTAGTGTCTAAATGTTTCTGTATCATTTAAACCACTCTTTGTGGGGAAACCATGTCAATCTTCATTTAGTTTCCTGGGAAGTTTAACCTCAGGTGGTGTTGTCCAACCCGTGCGCCCACTGGCCTCATTACTTTGCATTACTCAGTTACACAAATATCAATCCACTCCCATCATATACACTTCACATGAACAGAACTCAACACACATTGACCACCACATCAATTTAGTCTGCCTTCATTGCACTTTGCTTTTACTTATACATCAACTTTTCTACCTCAGTCAAGCGTAAAAAACATTTTTGCGATGTTTTGAAAAACTTCTCTTGTTTCAATTCAGGTTCGGAAATGCACATATAAAACAGGTGAATGGAAGTAATAAGTAATAAGTGATTACTTGGTGATGTCCTACGTATATAAAAATGTCCCCATGTCAGCTTCTCTGTACCAAACATGCTAACATAAGTCTTATAGATACGTTATTGTCAAGAGGAACTCACACTGGCAGTGTATTGACACCACTGTCCTGTTTCCAGCCTCGACAGGCGTCAAATCTCCAGAAAAGCAACAAACGCATCACATTGGCTCCCCAAATTGGAATATTGCCATCCAGCATATTTTATCTTCTTCTTCTGCCTGTACCTACGTGTGCAAGCATCAGTTGACATGAAACTGCTGGTGTGTGTGTTGTACTTTATCTTGAGATGCTAAATGTTTGCAAACCATAGAAGTCACAAAAGTCCACTTTTAGCAGCAGCTCATTTGCAGTTTTTTTGTTTTGACAAAGCAATCATTTAGCACGCACCCGCTAAAACCATAAAGGCAATGCTTTAACTAAACCCATTCTACTGTATTGTGCAATTTTTGTAAACTCTCAAATAGTTGATTCACCTAACAAAGATTAGAGAAGTGTGTTTTTTATACTTTAGAAAGAAGCTTCTGTTTCATAATCTGGCTAATTGGCCATAATGTGCTCTGTGGCAAAACTTCTGTGTTTACTATGTTTTGTAAAAGGTAATTGCCACATTATCTTCCATCAACACATTGCCGTTCTGTTTCTTTTGTTAACAAACATTATGTTTTTATATTATATTAATTCCAGTCATTATAGTACAGCTAATTTATATTATCACCATTGTTCCCCCTGTTCTATGAACACTTGCTTTTTATATGAGAATTCACAGTAAGCTGGTTGGTGACATAGCAAAGGGCCCTGCAGGCTCTAATCACTTTCTTTACATATTGTGGATACCCTTATTTAAATGTGCTTGATGGTTGAAAGTGGGCCTGAGGTGATAAACTAAAAATGTGACACTTAGCATAGCTGGAGACGCTCTCCGACCTTGATTATCTCCACAACATGCTTTTCACAGATTTTGCATTGCATACCAACGATACAAATATTTATATGGAGTGGATTTGCTTTTCTAACAATATAGAAATACATGTTGCTTGTCCTATATTAATACATAAACAATGTTCCCAGAGCAATCTTTTTTCTTTTTAACATTAAAACATAAAAAGATTTGGAAAATATATTTGATACTTTTAAACAAATGAAGATTTAGATTATCCAAACATAAACATAAAGCAGTTTTATAATTATTATGACATGAAATGGAGTCAGTATATTTCTTTGTTTGATTTTTTTCTTAGTTTTTTTTTGTTTCTCCTGGGGCATCATTGTTGTAGCCAAAGATTATTTTCATTTTTAACAATAACTGACTCCGCCAACTCACCTGGAACATTCTACTAGTGCGACTACATGTGTTGTATGTCTTGATTTTTATTGTCTAGACTATGAATGTAGTTTATTTCCTCCATTGTGTTTGCTTGTTGTCGAGAACAGCAGAACAACTTATTTAAGATGGGTTTAAGGGCAGCTGTGTGTGTGTGTGTGTGTGTGTGTGTGTGTGTGTGTGTGTGTGTGT
>CALSBV010012213.1:12684565-12705557 GCA_943590825.1 Bovichtus diacanthus
TGTGTGTGTGTGTGTGTGTGTGTGTGTGTGTGTGTGTGTGTGTGTGTGTGTGTCACATAGATTGAAGTGCTATATAAATGCAGTCCATTTACTGTTTGTGTGGAGCAATGACTCTGTGGACTGAAGGCTTTCCTGTGATTTCAAAATGATTGTTCTTTTTCCAGTGTTTTAACTCGTTCAGAACCCAATTACGTTCCAAACGGCCAGAAAAATATTGTAATGGTGGATTTCTACTCTAATCATCTAATCATATTATTTACATGTTATTTTTTCTGTAATCTGTAAAGTACTCTTAAGAGACCTTTTTTCAACAAAAACACGAGTTTATTCATTTTCATGAATGGTTAACTCCTATGAATGAACGAAGTGATGCTTTAAAACACATTGCATATATATTTTTGTTTTATTTTAACAACATAAAAACATTTTAATTATGAAGACTACAGTAACTGGCTACAGTTTGCCTCTCATGAGGAGGTGGTGCCTCCATTGAGGTGGCTTAATGTAAATTAAGTCATATTAAATAACACATGGTTGATTTTTCTCAAAGTTTCACAGAGGAAAAATATGACCTTTTTTAACATTAAACACCCTGAGATATAGTTACTATACTATACAACTACTAATCTAAAAATACGAACTCATTTGAAAACTGTGCCACAGTGTACGCACAACTAAAGCAATACTAAATTTAACACAAGCTGGAACCTTTTCTCCTAATGACGATCACAAGGACTTAAATGGGACACTGATCATACTGATTACACACATGGAGCATGTGATTACATACTGTATTGTGAAACTCCACATCTGCAAGAGTAGGCCTACTGGGCTAATAACAATGAGGTCTTCAACCACGTCCTTTAATTAGACGGGATATTTATGTCTGCTTCTTAAGTAGACTCCCCTTTCTGTGTAACCATTATGACATCGGTTTAAAAGAGTTGGTTTGGGAAAAGTGATTCAGGCTAGATCAAAAAAGGAAAGAAAAACAAAACTGAACAAAAGAACTATAATTGTCAGAAGTAAACAGTGTATTTCTTGTATTCATGGCATCACTACGACTAGGCCATTAAACTAGATGCAACTGATTGATTTTTTCCCACACCCCATCTAGTTGATGACAGGGGGAAAAAAAGCAATAATCCACTTCCCAATGAAAGCCGGAGCTAATAATTGCAAACCACTGAAGAAGGTAGTGATTCACAGTCACCCTGACCCCCTCCTTCAACAGGGGACAGCTCCTCTGCTGGCGGCCTCCAGTGAAACAGTGAGGGAGAATACGTCACTGAGAAACTCAACCCTGCAGCAAAACTATGAGTTCATGCTTTTGCAGGTCGGAAAATGTGTTTTTCCCTGTGTGCGTAGATGTCTCTCTGCGTGCCCGTCTGTCTTAATGAGCTGGTGTTAATGCACTGTTGATCAAATGGTGTATTAGTCATGTGGGGGGGGAGTGGAAGGGAAACTCTTTCTGTGCTTCAAAGCCTGTTTGTGCCAACCCAGAGTCCTCTATGTGGGTGCGTGCTCCATGTGCCACATGATTCGTTTAGTGTAGTTTTTACTGTATACGTAAATGCATTTGCATCATTGTCTACGTAAGAGCAAACACAGTGTCAAGCCAAGTGTTCCTGCACTTAACAACTTCTCCCACGTAATCTAAATACTGCAATGATTATTTCTATTTCAGAATTTCTTGCAGCACATTCGTTATTTCTTCTCTTTATGAAGTTGGCACGATTTATTTTTTCCCACCTGTCTGGTTGTTTTTCCATATTCTGAAACAAGAAACAAATATGGTACATAAGTCTAAATATATATACTGTACTCTATAGGGTTAATGTCTTAAAGCAACAACAGAGTGGATTTTTGCTCCTTTCAGTGGAGAGCTGATGAGTTTTCTAAACATCCTGGTTATGGATCCACTCAAAAACCCAACCTGGCAAACCGGTTCGGTCTGGTTCTGACTGTGAAAAACACGTTTATTCTCTTTGTCGTCAAGAGTTAGATGAGAAGATTGATGCCACTCATGTCTGTGTGTTTAGTTATGGAGCAACAGCCAGGAGGTCATTAGCTTAGCTTAGCTTAGCTTAGCTTAGCTTAGCATAACGACTGGAAGCAGGGGCAACGGTTAGCCTGGCTCTGTCCAAAGTTCAAAAATACACCTACATATAAATATCTCTACATTTACCGGTGGATTGGCAGAAAATTTAGTAAAGATATTCATGTTGCATAGACAATAAATCCTACTGACGTTGATAATCCAGATTTTTCTTCTAGCGCCATCATGAGGTTGATATTCATAAAATGTCATAACAACTATTGGATGAATTGACAATTCTCTGCTTTATGTTCTATGTAAAGCATTTAGGAATGTAAAGCTTGTTGAAAGGTGCCAAACAGATACATATGTCAAATATGTAACAGAATCTAATTGCCTTCACTAAGATTTATTGTTTCTACTGTAATGCCCATAATTGTCATTTACAGTGTAATGAGCAGAGGACCAACGTTTACTTGCAAAAGAACAACCACATTTCAGTGAATAAGGTTTAAATTGCTGTTTTGTTCTACAATTGTACTTTTCACAAACACTGAGCTTTAGTTTGTTCAAAGCAACAAATACCAGCCACACTGCACAAAACATTAATTGTGAAAGCAATAACTAAACGGTACACACATCCTTATGGGGATTATTGTACGAAAAGGAAACGTTATACCACACGAAAAATCCCTTTCACATTAGAGTCTCAGAGACTTTGTAAACGCGAGAGCAGTTTTGGATGAGGAACACAGATGAAATAAATGCTGACTCATCCATAAAGGAACTGAGGTTATGAAGGAATCTGTGGGGGAGTGTTAAGGTCATTTGATGTGTCATTTCCTGTGCTACTGTAGATGAATTCAGAGTGAATAAGAGCGATAATAAAGGAACGATACCAACCTTGTCTTGGTCTTAAAAAAACACCATAAAGCGATGAAATTTTAACGAAGCGGGAAGTTTGACGCACTTACTGTTGCAAACAAGCTCCTTTGTTAATGCTGCAGCTATAAAGCATAAGTCACACAAAAAGTTCTATGAAGTCTGGGAATCTTTTTGATTAAGGACTCCAAAACACCTCTGGGATTAAGTGCCTGGAGGAAAATTAAGAAGTAATTTGTGCAATTGACAATTTTTCACATACACCCTGAGAAGAAAGTTACACACCACAGGCATCAGCACTAGGCTACCTGGCGAAAAGCAATGCCCATAATGCCACCTGAAAATACAGGAAATTGATCCACCTCATGATTGCGGCACTGGCCACAGCTAGAAGCCACTTACCTCCAGGATACTTCATTTCTGACCTTAAAATCAATTCATATGAGTGGTATAAGAGCATCTGTCCAATTCAACACAAAGAATGGGCCTGAAGCTTAGCAGTAATTTCTCTGGGGGGGAAAAAAAGAGATTACAGCATAATGTCAGAAGCTCTTATCTAACAGCATAAACGGGTCTGTACCTCATGTCTTGAGCTACATTGATTTCACATATGAAATATGGCAGATTCTTGGTTTATTCCCACAATGCAATTATAAGAGCACCCAACACTTTAGGAAAAGAACACATACAAACTGTTAGGAATCCTCAACACTAATAAACAAGTTTGTTTGTTTGTCATAATTAAGATGAGCATTTAAAAACATAAGTATACCACGCACTCTCTGAATATAGGTTTGTAACAAGAGATGCATCAGTGTATTTCTCACAGATTTGGGTGCAAACACATGAACAGGTGACCGATGATATAGTACATCAGCTTTTAGGTTGTAAATATGAATGCGTGACTTGGATTTCCACGTCCACATGACACTTGGCTCTCATTATCTCAGTGTATATAACCAGCTCACCCGCACTTTCATTTTGCCAGGTTTCCCTTTTGTGCCCTGTATTTGTTTTTCCTTTTCTGATATTTGTTACCTTTGACCTGCTGCTTGCATTGGCCCTCTGGACATTTGAACATTTGGTAGTCTCAGAACAGACACTGTGGCTGCAAGCATCACTTAAACTGCATGATTTCTTTGAATGCATGAAGAATGGTGTAGTATAGTAGTGTGCTTCAGCACATAGTAACATACTGCAGTGTACTTCTATTAAAAAAGAAAGAGAAACAATGTTTAAAAAAATGAACTCCCTCTTTAACCATCATCATCCTACTCTGAAGCAACATGCAGTAAATATCATTTACAAACCCATCGCAGGTTCTGACAAAACATCATTCACAAATGCAATATTGTGAGAAATGTATTCTCAATCCTCCAGCTGTGCATTAATGTATTGGGAAAGTTTGGAGAAAGCAGAAAAAACTTTTGGAGAACATGCAAACTCCATAGAGAAAGTTTAGAAGTTTTAGAACTCAAAGCAAAGTTCTGCTTACTTTGTTGTGAATCACAGAGTGCGTGTTCCATATTAAGCAACACTATATCTAAATTATATTAAGAGAAAGATCCTCCTTCTGCCCACAGAAAAGCAAGAAGAAGAGTGTTTCATCCCTCACAGTCTTTAAATAGCCTCACTGTGAATCATGGTTCATTCAATAAAGACATGCATTGTGACCGACGTGGTGACAGCAGAGAAAATAAAGATGACAAGTTTGGGAGCGAAGGCGTTGATGGAATATTAAAATTATGCAAAATAAACTTAAAACAAAGACGACTCAAATTGTTAATATACTTAAATATCTTACCTTCCTTTAGGAGCAAAAATGTAAGTTAGACTTTTTTTTATGTTTAAGTAACTTCAATGTGATTTTAACGGTACATAACATACGTAGACACAATCGTGATGCATATAAACAGGGTCAATGTTAACAGTTTGCAATATTGCCACAAATAGACAAACACCTGGATGAGCATCTGCTTCATGGCGGTGTCATCATTGCAATATCCAAGTGTGGGAGAAATGTAAAGTATTGTAAGCTTTTCATAGTTTTTACGCCATCTGGCTGAGCCGAGCAGGCTGCTGTTGCCATGGTGTCCAGAGTCATTGAAATACACTAGTGACCACTGACCAGAAACCACAATAACAAAAGCATCAAATCCTTGTGACATATTGGACCTTTTCTCCTAAAAAATAAGATATTAGGAGGTGGTAATTAGTTAAAGATCATACATAATTGCAACACAAAAGCAAGGCAGGCATTATGTCATGGCGTGTTCCTCGTGTGGAAAGTAAAATAGCCTGAAGCTCATTTTTCTGGGATCTCCTTATGAACAACCTGCACAAACAAAAGTCACTTTTAAAACAAAAGTTCAAGGTTGATGGTTCGCTTGTAAGGGAGAGAGTTTGAACCTTGGGCGTGAAGTTGCAAGTGGGACGAGTAAGTTTCTTTTGTGATTTGTTTGTTTCCATCGATTTGTATGTTTTCATGTATTGTGTTTGTTTTTTCCATCCAGGATCGCTTTTGAAATGAGGGTTTTTATTCGTGATTAGAAACGCTATCCTCTCGGATTTTTGTGTCATAAATAAAAAGACATTTTCTAGGCGAGAAACACATTACCAGAGAGCAACATACAAAATAATGAATCTACAACATTAACGATTAAACGTTTTTCTTTCTTTATTACTTGATTTGCTATATTTGTACTGCAAAAAAAAACATTGCATATCAATGGAAAAAACAACTTTTTCTTTTCTTGTAGAGTGCACCGGGCAAAGCAGACTTGTTTGTGAAATGCAGAATGCTCCTCTGAGCTTCATTAACTTTTACGGCAATGACTGCATCCCACGGTCCCGAGGGGGACAGACGATGACGCTCCCCTGGTGTTCAGGATAGGAGCGCGCGTCACCGACAGTCATACTCAGGCCCCTGCTTGTCAAAATTAAACTCATAAGCAATAATTGTGTCGCTCAGGACTTGTGACTCAGAGTCGCACCTACTAATGCACGACCCATCTTAACTGAATAATAGCTTCAATAAAGACACTGTTTTCAAAGTTTATGTAGAACATTTCAATATTGTAATACCAGAGAGCGATATGCGATGTTAATGATGTTTTTTCTGCAGTACATCCTGTCAAATTATCCTTGAGAAAGATTTAGCAACTTTATTCCATAGACTAACTAGATTCATGGCTTCAGATCTCTGTAACTCAATCTATCTTTCCATCTATCTAGAGGCCTTTAACCCCTCTATGTAGAAGTTATGCAATAGTAATCATTGTCGTATAAGTACTATAATTGTTATAACACACAGGACAAATGTGATCTTAGCATTATTATATATATAATATATAATATATATAACAGCGAGATACAGACGGGGGCCTCTGGAACAGCACTAACAATTTGTCTTGATTGAAACAGACAAAGAAAATGAGCTGGGCAGCCCTGATTAGTCTGAGAAATAGAGTTTCAGCCGAACTACTGTACCTTTTTGACCTCTCTTATTACATCTTTTCAGGCGCAGGGGAAGCAAAA
Source organism: Bovichtus diacanthus (assembly GCA_943590825.1). Taxonomy (NCBI): domain Eukaryota; kingdom Metazoa; phylum Chordata; class Actinopteri; order Perciformes; family Bovichtidae; genus Bovichtus; species Bovichtus diacanthus. The sequence goes on from CALSBV010012213.1 coordinate 12,691,023, forward strand.
TGTCCTTTCTAGGGCAGGAGAAGGGCTCTTTCATTCCCAGGGCAGCTGTTTCATAACGCCTTCAAAGCTGCGTGATGGAAATGCAGATTTTTATGCCACGTGCACAACATGCACACTGATATACCCGACATCCGCGTACTCGATCCTGCTGCTATCTGTTTAGTAGTAGTGGGGATCTTCTTGTCAAGCAGAGTGAGAGGAGTCCTTGGATTGAAGGATTGAATTTACACAAAGATCATGTTGTCACTGTCGTCATGCATCATATTTTATGTCTTTTTATAAGCAAATACAACCAGCTCTGTGTTTTAAACTGCATTATACTACAGCAGCACAACTCAAAAAGATTGGAAAAGATCTAATAACTCCAATCTTCCACGATTTATATTATCTGTGTGCATTTCTGACCTTTTACTGATGGCAGACATATGAGATCGACAGTATGCACTTTATCATGTTAGTTATTACGTTTCTTGTAAGAATTTGTTTTCTAACTTACTGTAAATTGCCAGTAAACGGTCATATGATGAGATGCTGTATTTTTAAGCTATTTAATCATTTGAAACACATTTTTTTTAAAAATAGCAAATGTATGAAATTGCCTGAGAGTGAGTGGAATGAGCATGAAAAGAAAGTGGAATAATTTCACAATGTTATCAGTTTTACAGAATGTTGATATTTCTTTGGTGGATTCACTTACTCACTGTACTGTGAAGCTGGACATTTAAGAAATGGGAATTCCATGTTTTTAATAATTCAAAATGCCCTTATTCCTATGTAAGCACTGTTGCCTGCAGCTCAGCCTTCAGCGAGGTGTGGTGATACACCCTGAGGGGCAAAAGGTGATAATGTTACGGCTGCAGAGTTATTTTAATTCAGTCATAAAAGAAGAAACAAGTTGGACTTTTGGACTAATATTAGCCATCATCACACTATGGTAGCGAGACAATACAATTTCATGTTAATTACACTATTGAATCCTCTCCACTCAAATGTATTTTCTTATGTTTGTGTCCCCTAAAATGTCTGACCTTGACTATACTGACTTGTATCTGTGCAAAGTTTATCACTAGAAGCGTGTTTTCACATTCCACGGGCAAACTAGATTAGGTACGTCACAAATTGAAAAGCCAAAGGGAAACATTCTTGAAAGCTGAAACCTCCTGCACAGAGCAGACTCGTCAGTGTGAGCGGGAGCTGGCATTAGCATAGTGACGGAGAGTTTTGACAGCAAACATGGTAGCGTGTGCCGTTTTTGGATGTAAACCGGACCCTGGAGCTTCCTTCCACATTTACCAAATAATCCCACCAGATATTATTGTATGTTTCACAACCACTGGATTCAACTAGCTGAAATTAGCGCCAGCGCGGGTTCGCAGGGCGAGGAATTTCTTAATAAGGGAGGAAGACTGGATGTGTTTCTAGCCTCTTAAAAAGTTTTTATTTCTGTTTACTTTTTATGTAAAGAAACTGAATGACACAGTTGCTTGTTGACATAATAAAGAATTTGAAATGCTTATCAGTCGTGAAGAAGATCCTTTATCTAAGAAATTCTTCCTCAAAGTCTTTTTTTCTATGTGACCTCAGGCAATCAAGCCAACAGCGTCTCCAAGTATCCTCTGTGTGTGCTTCAAGTGGAGCCAGCTTTAATCCATAACCCATTAGAACCACGTCTGTGGAAATAAGACTCTTCTTTGTGAAAGAGCAAGTTTTTTTGTTTTAGGAACGTGCTTTTATTTATTTACACGTGTCATAGAAACATTTGGTAGCCATGGGGATGACCAACAAATGAATGGAGCTGCAATTTCAATCCTTGTAGAAAAACGAGGGACAAGCAGCACATTAAACAAGCGACTTACAGTAGTAGCAATTTTGGCAAAAAATACTGAGCTTCTTGATCGGCAGTAAAGAACAACTACGCAGCAGCTCTTTCTATGGACTTTTTGATGCTTTTGTTCAGCTGTAAAAGCTTGAAGTGCAGTGTAACTGATATGAATTCAAGTTAACCACAGTCGCTCTTCCTCACACAGCCACCTTTCAAATCTGCAGAGGATGAGCCTTCGCTAAGTAGATTTTTAATTGAAATATCTATTTAGTTTTTGTTGTGTTTGGGCTGAATACAGATGAATAAAAACAATGCTACATAAGGTGGAGAAATAAATTTAAAGAGAAAAATAACCACACAATTTGTACCTATACCACTCACTCAAGCTGTCTATTTTGACATTTCTGCACATGATACAATCAGCTCTGCACTGAACACTGTGTAGCAAATATGATAATTTCCTCTTAATCAAAGGGGCAATTAGTTTGAATTTCACTCAGAGCACAAATTGTCTTTTAATTATCTGTTAATGCCTAACAGCTAACAGCAGGGAGATGACAAGAAATGAGGGGAAAGAGGGATGGGAAATGACATGCAGCAAAGGTCCCAGGCTATAAAGTTGCGGCCTCAACCCATAAGCCATAAGATTTTAGATATTACATTAATTTAACATTTTAAAGCCATGTTTTGAAAAATACTATGACTTTACAGCTATCACACTAGCTATGATGGGCTTTGCTTAGTCAAAACGGCGCTTAGGTTTTTTTATAATGCTAAATTGTTTACCATGTTCTCCATTTTAGTGTTGTGTGTTAGCATGCTAACATTTAGTAAAGGTATTACTATTGGACAACTTTGACCGGATGATGGCACTAGAGTTATTTTGAATTCATCCTGGTCAGTAGGATTCCTCTTCTGGGGACCATGAATGTTTTTGGAAATTTTCATGGTAATCCATCCCAAAGTTGTTGAGATATTTCAGTCTAGGTCTGGATGGTTTTTCATTATGGAATATCTGTGTCACACCAACTAAGAAACATCAACTTATTCATGAAACTTATCAGTCACAAAATGTTTTCTTTGCTGAACTGTTCCCTTACACTTCTGACTTCTCAGCTTTACTGAGCACAGCAGATGAGATGTTTCAAATCAAAGCCACTGGCGATTTTTCAGACACATAATCTCCACAGAGACAGAGAGTTAGTTCCAACCATACAAATAAAACTGTATTACAACTTGACATGATGTAATATGACAACTTGGAGTGTGAGCACAATTGAATTGTAACTTATTTGAACTAAATTATAGTTATAGATATTAATGGTATTTACAGTCACTGTATCTGCAGGCACCAAGCAGCATATTTGACTCCACTAACATGTGTATGACATTTCATTATGCTCGTGTTATTCCTTCTATTTCCCTACGTATCTCTGTCGTCTAGTTATTTCAATTTATTTAATTTTTATCTCTCCAGAGAATGGCAAACACCATCCACCCACTACTATTACCTTTCTTGCACACTGTCCACAAAACAGATATGAAATCTCTTGGAGTCTATATCAGCGAGGGAGAGGAGGAGGGATGCCGTGATCCTGTGGATAGCTTCGACATGTGCTGCAAAAAAAAACACGTGCAGCTTTGTAAGATCAAGGAGCTGGTCCAGGTTTCCCAACGCAGCAAGATGCCGCTGACACCTGTCAAGGTCTGCGGTTGAAAAGGTGGAGATGATGTAATTGCTACCAGCACTGTGCCCGGGGATGGATGCACATACGTCAGCAGCAAAATAGACCAGAGGTATTGTACATTGTGCATCCACATGTGCATCCACAAGTGCATCCACATGTGCATCCACATGTTTATGACTTTGGTAATTAGGTAAGATTATTGTACTGTTCTACTCATTGTTAGTTAACTCTAGAGACCATAAAGTGTAAATCTATACACGGATATGACTTTTAACCTCTTAACCGACTTCAACGCACACAATATAAGCAGGTATATCCAAGTATGCATGTCTCTTCAATAAAAAGCTGGGAGATTGAGAGAGGGAGGAGGACTGCACCGCAAGAGGAATACAAAAGATGAGGACAACCGGAAGTGCTGCTCCTCCCAGTTCAGCCTGCGAGGGGCAGAAGAGAGCTGGAGATGCCCTCTCTGAGCACACCGCCCAACAGCGCCTGAGGAAAGTACAGGCTGTGAGGTTACTGAAGGACATCTCTGCTGTTGAGACATTGATTCTACAAGTTTCCTCAGGATTCTTTAAACACTCGTATAACCGAGGTGACTGTGAGCCTGCAATTAAGCTGACACATAATGCAAAATGGCATTAAGCCTCTAACGCAAAGGTTTTCAAAGTGGGAGGCTGGCCTCCCCAGGGGGGCTCCGAAGTGTTTCAGGGGAGGGAAGTAATATTACAATAGTTATCAAAACAAGATCACATAGAATAGCTTAAATGTGCGTGATGTTGTAAAAGAGTCAGAAACTAATAAATGCCATAGGATCGACCTGTACATACTGTACATATATGTAAAAGAAGACCTGTGCATACACATACTGTACGGCAGCTCTTTCTGAATAAAACCTTCCTCCCATGACGCACATCTCTCTCCATATTGAGGATAACATGAATACTTTCTAATCTCACACTAGTCTGACAATGATTCATCACACCAAGGTCTTCTAAATAACAGAACGGAAGTGAGTGAAAATGAGACGAAAGCTCAATCTTTCAGCTCAATACTTTACTTTTAATAGCCTCCTACTGTGGTACTGTGAGGAGTTCCTACACCTTGTCTATCATAATTACTTGAATAAACTTTAAACAACTTTTATTGATCTGAATATTTAATATTTATTTTATTGTTGCAGATAGCGCTAATATTTCTTGTTTTTGGTTTACCTGTTCGTTTTTCTCATTCACATTCACACGTTTGTCCATTCATAAGTTACATTTTCGAAACGGTTCACACACAGTATTAAACTGAAGGAAATGTTTCCATCAAGCAACTAAACTTGCGGTCAAATCAATATATTCTTTTGATCACTCTTTAACAAAATATAGCTATGAAGATGAACTGGTTCAACCTTGGTTTGTGCCATTTGTTAATAATTGACATAGTTAGAGTCTGGGTCAAAAAGAGCAAGCAAACATATCACAGCATGAATTGTATAATTGCACCTGCACTTTTGACACTTTTTTTGAGATGCTCTGTTGAAATAATGTTTCAAAAAGAATGTTTTCTTCATTCATCTATTTTTTTAAAGATCTTTCCTTACCTTTGAGCTCGGTATTCAGACTTTCACTGTGCTACACCTTGTGTACGTGTACTCCGAACACAGTGGTGGCATCTTTTATAGAAGGATAAGGAGGGACAGTTTATTCATAATTATGCAATTAATTCAATCAGCTGTTGAAAAGTTTTCCTTTTTGTTTAACACAGATAATCCAGTAGAGTGTTGGTTCTTTCTATGAGATCTGTGTCAAGTTTTTTTGTAAAAAAAGGTTGTAAAACCAATAAAAAAAGTAGAAGGTGATGATGGAGACCAAGCGGATCCCTGTATCAAGAAATACTGTAATATTTGACATTAACTGTACCTGAATTATAGGCATAGGCCTCTTTCCCTGCATATAAACAAAGCTTGTTTTAATTTAAGAGGGCGGAATCAGGGAGGAGGAGGAGTGAGCGTGTGATGGTGGTGAGTGTGCGAGGCTGCTCCATCTCTGTGTGGGTGTGTGACAGTTTTTCGTTGGTTGAGCAGCAGGTGGAAATATTTTTTAGCCCGCGAGCTACATGAGACCTGCCCATTCCACAGCCTACACCAGCGCTTGGGGTGGGAGTGGATGTTACTCATAGTATGACTTGTAGTGGTGGATCAATAATGAAATAGAAATATGACTTCTGGTTGTCTTTTGTCTTTACAAGCTGTGTTTTGACCCCCCCCCCCCCCCTCCCCCATATGCCATGTCCTGCTGTGAAGTGGTGATATCAGTGCGGGTGGGCTGCTAACAGTGGTCATGTTTGTATTAACAGTGGGCGTGTAGGGATTAAACTGTCTGGTGCTTTGGCACATTGTTACCGTTGGTACTGAGCATTACTTATCTGTGGTACTTAGAAGAACATCACAGGAGCCAACACTGTGGCAGTGAGCTGTTCTGCTGCAGAGGCAGTGACATTACAGCCTCATAAAAGAGGGAGATCAAGCAGCAGGGGAACATGAACCGCAGCAGGCTGGAAGAAAGTAGTCTGTTGTGATAACTCGGTTTTGCAAAAAGAAAAAACTCAAATGTCTAACAACCTCAGGAAATCTCAGTATGTGACAAAACAATGTGAACTCAAGGTCCGTTTGGCAGCAAGTTCAGTTCCAGTCGTGAAATTGTAGATGAATTTCCATTTTTCTGGGCCCTTTTAGGATGCCTCGTCCAGAGCTGACAGTGAAAGCTAAGTTTTGACTTTAGGAAAAAATAATTGTCAAAATAATCTCGCCATTCACTAGCTTTTTTGAGCTTTCAATTATAACATCTGAGCATATGACCGAAAAACTCCAAAACAGCAACTAAATGGTTGTTGCGTATGGGATTGTTTTGTCAGATGTACAGTCCTGTATGTGAGATCTCAAGTAATGTACACGATTTAAATTGAGTTTGTATGCAATTTAAAGTGGCTTGTTCAATAATTGCACGTTTATTGGCAGTAAAGCGTAGAAGAACACACTTCACATTTAAGGTAGGTGCAAATAGGTTTGTCCTGACAATTGTAGAAAAGTCAAAGCTGACTGATTTATACAGGCATGAAGGATACACTGCAACTTTTATTTCATACTGGTTCTCTGTCATGGCATAACGGTAAATTAGCCTGAAGACCTAGTTTCCTTTCTGTGCATATTTTTGAGAAGTTGCAAAGTGATTGTTTTCACTTGAAACATTCTGCCAATTTTGGGGAATAGGAACAATGCAGTAGGATCCCTGCAGTCCTCCGTTTGTGTGCACCTCTTCAAACATACTGTGTCATTACACGAGGTACATCAGAGAGAGACGGAGTGTGCCAGGAGGCAGGCTCAATATGGTGACAGATGCCTCACAACTCCTTCAAGACATCTGCTTATTGTGGGTTACACCATCCGTGCCAGATGCTAAGCAAAATGGGTGATGGACAACCCATGACATTCATCGCTCTCATTCTGAAGGGCAGCCGCCGCTCACCTCGCCTCATGGCAATGTTGTATGATAAATGATGTTGCGCATTACTCAATAACCCTACTGCTTTTCCTCCGTTGCATTCAGACTTGATGTTACAGCTATCATTTAAAAACATCTCAAAAAAAAATATATATATATATCCTATTACATATATAGAGAAGAAGATGGCCCATATATTTAATAGATTTAATATAAAACATATGAGAGTCATAAGTTCATGAAGCTTGACCAAACAAAGAAGTTTTAGCTCTGACAGCTGAACATCATCTTAATGGTTCTACGACGTGTTCACAACTTATTCATCTTCACATAACACATCAATACTTACAACTAGCATTCAAAGCTGCACTTATCAATATTTTTTTTATTCACAATGGTTTAAATAACACTGTGTAAAGTGAAGGGAGTCACTTGTAGTGATGAGCCACAGAGAACTGTTTCCCTCCTCTGCACTTCTCCTTTGCTTTATTGAGGGTTTTGGTGTCTTTGGTTTTTACGAAGCACAACTTGTTGGTGGCGACCAAAACAGAGCTAAAAGAAGAATGAGTACTGAACATAGATCTATCAGGTGCTATACACAAATCTGCTGGATGTGTAAATAGGCTTCAAAATTGCAACGTTAAATGGTAAATAATTCTATTTAAATGTTTCAGCTGAAGTCCATCGAGGTCTATTTTGACACTATTCTTCTTACTTCATACATGTTTGGTTTGAATAACAGTCATCATGAGCAAAATAAACAAAACACTCTAATAGAAATACATTAACTCTTACATATTACATGAAGAAACAGCCACAAATACACAATACAATACAGAAGGTAATTGAGTTCACAACATGCTGTTTGATGTCTATTTACTGCAGCTATAAACTCTCCCAAGTCCTCTTGTTTTTCTGGTTTTATGTTGAAATGGTGAATCAAGCTAAAATAGGATTCAAATTATGGGCACCACTTTGTATTTCAATTTACAGGGCCCAAATAATGATGTTACATCTATCTTGGCTGAGATTGTTTGATGCTAAATGAAAACAATCAGAGATGTCAGTCAGGCTAGTGCTTCTAAAAGTGGCTCAATCAATCCCTTTTTAAAGTCAAATTGTGGTGATGTACACAGACTATTTACTTTAAATAAGAGGTCTCTTTGTTGAGAGGTAATTGGATGCCATGAATTTGAAAACCCTCTCCTATAAAACCAGGTTTGGTAAGTGAACTCTATTTTTTGCTCCGTCGAAGCTATGGCAGTAGCCGAACTGAAAGTCGATTACTGTGTTGATCAAGCATGATCCTTCTGTGCCATCCAGGAATAGAGTTTTAATGATAGCGAGTTTATTCTCAGATCCAAACACATAAACATTTCCTCTGCAAGTAATGCTTCTGTTCCCATTAAAATCTGAAAAAAGAAACAACCATCTTATATATATTTTTTTCCTGTCAGTAATCTGATCAAAGCCGTTGGATTTGAACTCAATCCGGCACAAATTACATGAATTTTGTAGTCAAATTTTCTGTGATGCCTTTGGGTACCAAAATATCAAGGATCAAAGTGTTTTTGTTGACGGATACATAGTAATAAAATGAGCACTGAGTCACAGAGACTATCAGTTTGTTGCTGGATCATCAGTACAACACAACATAGGAAGAGTTCAGAGGAAAAGGCCCAACAGTCAGAATAGATAGAGAATGAGAGGCGTGAATACTGGTATGAGATTGTGCTGAGCTGTCATGCAACACGCTCTACAGTACATCACTTTATTTTATATATATATATATGCACAGGTGTTTCTTGGATCTTTACAGTCGCTTACTTCAAAGCAGCATTCTAGATCAACAGGGCTCCAAAAACTTTACAGACTGTACTTTCGAGAAAGAAACAGCAGAGAGGTTACAGTAAAAAAAAAAATTATATTTAAACCGTCTATTTTTAGAGGTTTCTAAGGTTATAGCTCCATATGGCTCCTCTTCCATTTTCAAAGCTGCATGAAACAATATGCTGCACCACCATCGTCATAATGCAGGTGCTTTTTCCAACACTTTCAGCCTCAAGAGCCATTTTGGTTTTCAGTGATGTATAGGCTGATAACGTAATTTAACCAGGAGGTGCACTTTGTCTGGTTTAGTTCTTATAGTAAAGTGCAGAAATTCTAATAATACATGGAGCCTGGCCTTTACAGCACCACCGGAGCTTTCTAACAACAGTTATTCCCCTTTGACATGAACGCGTACTGTAGGTTACACATTGTCTACTGTAAGTCAATGGACCAGAGTGATGCAAAAAGCTGTATAGCTTGCCAGTAAAGGTCAATACCTTGTCACAGTTGGACATCAACATTTATATTTTTGCAGACTTGCAGAGAATAGTGCAGCGAGGACGGAGCTCTAGCTTTGGTGCAATTTACTTTTGGTTCTCTTCCAGTATTTTATGAACCCAACTGGCACCGGCAGACACCTCATTCCTTTCTTAACGTTTGTATGTTTGTTTTTTGTTTTTTTTATTCCTTTAAGATTGTTTTGAATTACTTTTTCTTTAACTTTATTGATATGTTTGTTGTTAACTGGTTACTGGTCAGCTGGTCTTTTAACCAACTTGAAGCAATTCCTCCATCTCCACTTGGGATTAGATTTATTTGAAAAGTTAAAGTTTGTGTTACAAAAAAGATGAACTCTATGTGCCACACGGTAAATGTAAAGTCTGGATAAAATGACAATGTGCTTTGCTTTTGTGGTGAAAATGTACCATGATATGCAGTTGTTTGTTTGTTTGTTTGTTTTCTGCCTGAATTAACTTTGTAATCCCAACTTTTATTGTCTCTTAAACTGACTTTAAAAGATTGTGCGTCCCCTCTGGCCCCTTGGCAGCTGTAACCACAACCTGACATATTATCACCTCGTAAAGTTGTTAAGAGGCGAATATTTTAGCAAACAGTTGCATATTTACACATCCAGCAGACGTTGAGCACATTAACAATAATTTGGACTCCATTATCAACTCTTTTTTTATTTCTGACTCTTCCGCTGTGTTCACCAGCTGGTCTCTCACTTTAGTGTGTCTGCCGCTCTGATGACGAGCAGGTAGTGTACAGTGGGTTTATCGCAGCGTTTCTGCTGAAAACAGCTGTTTTCTGTGCCTGGAAATGAGGCTGATTAGAGTGAAAATAGTATCATGGGCAATATAAAAAGGCGCTGAAACGCTCCTTAGAGCTGAGGGGAACTGCAGAGTTGTGTGATTATTCTCTGTGGTTTCATCAGAGACTTGTTTTACATTTAATCAATTGTTCATTGTCAAACTCATTGACTGCTTACAATGGCGGGTAGACACAAGTGCCGTCTCTACACAGAGACTCTATCGTAAACATTCCTTCAAATCACATATAATATCATTCGGTAACATCAAAACCATTTACTGTATTCTTTTCATCACCCTTGGGTGGGTTTGGAGACTTTTACGCCTGCGAGACATTGCACTACCTCCCCATCTCCTCTTTATTCAATTGATGTCGGTGCATAATGCATATGCAACAGAGTGACCTCTTCGCCAGTGTGCGGCTCGCTCGTCCTTGATGAGCTCTTTGTTTTGATCCCCCGACAGCAAACTCTCATCAACACTCTCTACATAGTTTTCCCTCTCTGCATGTCGCTCCCTCCTTCTCTTTTCATCACTCTTATCACTGCTTTTCTATCAGTCTTGCTTGCACACACTCAACATATTGTCTGACTCTGCCTCGCCCACCACTTCCGCTCGCTCCCGGTTACTCTCCCTTCCTCCCTCCCTGCATCGCTCTCTTTTTGCTTTGGCTCTTGTCTCACAGCCAGGTTCGTGTCAGCATAATATTAGGCTGTTATTTTTCTACACGCAGCTGAAAGCCATTTCTTTCTGCTTTGCCATTTCTCTTTTATATTGGCTCTCACCTTTTTCTCTCCGGGGTTTTGCTCTTCAGTCCACGGGAACTATGAAGTTGTGTTCAGGACGGAAAGAAAACCACAGATCGTCACGTTTCATTATATGCTGAAAATTGCATTATATTATATTCAACAAAGCAAGCAACATTTTTTGCAGTCTGAATTTGCCACCATCTTTGCAGCTACTGCAGCCACCAAATCCAAACCAAGATGTGTTAATTAAGCAAACATATCCAAAGTTTTTACATCAATAACAATAATTCTAAACCCTTGGAAAAATTGACATTAATTATTGGGACAGAAATATTGTGCACTTGTGGCCCCCAGAAAACTGCACATTTACTTTAAATTGAAAAACTTTGAAGAAAACGTTGACAGTACTGTTGTGAGCTTTACGCTGCCTGGTTTAAGTTTATGTTTTCAGGACTGTTCAGCTTTATTGCCCAGTTTAAAACATTTGTGAGAAAAGTATTCAATTGAGCAATGAAACGTTATAAGTTACATTACTTTGATGAAGAAATCAAAATAGTTAAATTACGTATTACATTTCAAAAATCACCTTCTCAACACTGGTGAAAATGGAACAAAAGAAAGCAGCTGCTGCAGACACAGACCTGCTGCTGCAGGTCTGTGTCTGCAGCAGATGCCCGAACCACCTCAACTGGCTCCTTTCTACGCAGCGGTTCTACTCCGAGCTTCTCTCGGATGACTGAACTCCTCACCCTATCTCTAAGGGAGAAGCCAGCCACCCTTCTGAGGAAACCCATTTCGGCCGCTTGTACCTGCGATCTCGTCCTTTCGGTCATGACCCAACCTTCATGACCATAGGTGAGAGTAGGAACGAAGATAGACCGGTAGACTGTGAAAGTGTAAATGATCTGACTTGCTAGCTTGGCTGACATTCTCATGAAGGGATGTGACACAGCTACCCAGCTGTTCACTGTGTGTGTGATACAATTTTTTTAGATAATTGAGTGATTAAAAAAAAAACAACTCCCTCCTGTTTGTTTTTTTAATCATAGAGAAAAATTGTCTTTGAAAATACTACAAATACTAATAATTGCTTCTACCTTCTTACTATACTTTAGATATGGTCCATCTTTCCCAAGTGTGTGTGTGTGTGTGTGTGTATATATATATATAAATATATATGTATATGCATGTGTGTGTGTGTGTCTCAGAGACAACACACATTGTGGTAACACTTCACTTGAACATAAGTGACATAAGTGATAAGTGACATAAGTGATAAGTGACATAAGTAGTTTACAGACACCAATGTTTTGTAACACTAGACTGTTGTTGTGAGCAAATATAGGAACATTTCTAAGTGTTTTTTGATATAATTGTCAACAACTATAACTCCCCGTGTGAGGCATCCATAAGTAGATGCTGGTGTATAAACTAACAATATAGTAAAACACAGTTATACGGAATATTAAATACATATGTATTTATAGGAGAAGATATAAATATTGGCAATTACTGTAAACACTTAAAATGTCCCTGTCTGTGTACAACTGCATTATAGTGTGTTTCTAAAAAAAAAAAATGAAGAAAACGTTTATTAAATGTTTATATAATGCTTAAAATAATAAATGCTAAATAGAGGGGCTTAAAATATAGTTCCATTCAAAACCGTCCCGTTTTTTAATGTACATGTGATTACGTAATAGTAAAAAATAAATACCTAATATTTGGCAAGTTATATGGTGGAAATGAAAATGTATTCAGAAGTAACCTGACACATTGCTCTCCCTTAAAGATACTGCCTTAATTTTTTTTATTAATAAAGAGAATATGGCCCATTTATTCCTCAATATCAGTTTAAGACCAGAGCGTTAGAGATATAGTTATTTATTGATATTACTAACACTACCTGATGAGCTGAACATACTGTATTTATAGCCCATATGAAGGGCATTTATTCCCCAGTTATTTTCCTTCCACATCCCCGTTCTTAGTCGGCCAACAACAAGTTTACACTCTCTCCACGAAATCACAGAACCTTTTCCTGTTGACTCTGTTCCACCTTGGAAAAAAATCCTGCTAAAACTGGAAGAGTTACAACTGCACTGGAACACAACTCGACACCCACAACAATCTCATTCGTCTGGTATTTTACCCATTGGCTGTAATTACTTTTGCTCTGAACATGGGCCATCAATTTATAATAACTTGTCAAACTAATAATAAGGTGATTCTCAAAACACCTCTTCACTTTCAGTGACGTATTGCAGTTTCATGCGTAGCTCTTTAGGGCCTGTCGATCTCCGGAAGTGCCGAGTATGGTCTTGGAATAAGAAACCAGTGTGGCTTGTTGAGGAAATGTTCAGCCTGTGATCACAATCTCTGAGTGTAAAAGAACCACAGAATCCTACACAATCACTTGTATTCACTTTATTACTGACATTTGGACCATAGACCCACATTTGATCAGAGTTGATGACTGAAATGTTGTTGATAAAGTTCATACAAGTGATCAATGCTGTATTTCATTTCAGTATACCTTTATTCATATGTGTGAATCCAACAGAAGAAATGTTTCAAAAGGTAATTTCATAGCAGTTTTGTTTTTTATAGCATTATATAATATTTTTGGTTTGCGGGGGGAAAGTTAAATTGTTGCAATAAGTTCCTGACTTTTGCAGCTTTTTTCACATCCATTCATTGCAATATTCAAAGACACTGCTTTTACAGTAGATTATTGATCAGTGCCAAAGTTTTAGAAATGTTTGTTTTATATTGAGAGCAAGGCATTGCATATACCAGTATAATAAATATACGTTGTTAATATGTTTATCGTATACCCAGTCTCAGTTAAGCTTGAAGGCGTTCCATCACAGTACATGTTGTTCATGCACAGTACATCTACAACTCTTTGTGCATCTACAGTAGTAGTGACTGTTTATGTAATGCAGCTATTTGCAACAATTCACTCATCTATAGCGACTGTAAAAGTATCCCAGTCTAAGGTTGACATTTCAAGTCACGACTTCCAACTCATGATCTGCGACTACTTTGCAGAACGGATGCATTCATTTCTGTTTTTTTTCTCCCTGGCAAGTAGTAGCAAGATAAGGTCAGGTTCAGTGGATTGTGTGAACACTGTCACAACAACAAACTGTTGCAATGGTTCAGGATCATAATGGTTCAGATGAAACTGAAGGTTTGCTTATTGTAACGTCAGAGATCTTTTTGTCTCTGTTACACGCCCACATGTAGAGTAGGCTGGCTGTCTGACTAACCTTTGACTGGAGGAGGCTGTCGCTGAGTGAGTAATCAGCTGGTGCTTTGACCATTTGTAAACCGAAGGCTTTCTTGTTCTGTGTCAGAATTTAACTGTGTATTGTTTTGTTTTTTGTGTGCAGGGATTTTTACTCATCTTTTCTAGAGGATTTGAACTCGGGGTTCATCTTGTGATCTTGCATGTCACCTTCATGGATCAAAGTTGTACTTATCCGCACAAACAAGAGCTGCAAAGAGTTACTCACTTGGAGCAGATTGGGTTAGAGGGTAGTGTGTGTGTGTGTGTGTGTGTGTGTGTGTGAACGTGCCCGTCTGCACATATGCATGTAAACAGTGAGAGGCTCATACTTGGTCACACACGCACCA
>CALSBV010012213.1:12705567-12804416 GCA_943590825.1 Bovichtus diacanthus
AGGGCTCAAATGCTTAATTCCCTGCAGACTTCTTAAAAGCAAAACTGCTCGATAGCCTGCTGGGAACATTTTCATCCCGTTGAACACATAAATCAACCTAAGCCGGCTTTAATGATCACTTTTAATGATTCCCTTCAGAAGAGCAACGACGTTGCCGTGATTTTCTGATCATTGAAGAATGTAAGCCAACCAGGGACCTCATCATATAACTGAATTAAACATCATTTATCAATATAATCCTTGCGCAAATACACTGCTATACAGAGTAAAATGGAGTTTCTAGAATAGTGTCGTGTGTGTGTTTTAGTTATGATTAATGGCCCAAATAGCAGCGTGCGTCAGAGAGTAAGATTTTGCATGTACTGTGAGAGTGTATGATAGTGTGTGAGAGAGTATGATTTATGACCAAAGAAGAACTGCATACAAAACACAGCTAGCTAAATATGAATCAGATATGCAGCCACTAAATGCCGACATACTGCCGAAAATGAACAACAGTAATACAATCAAACTATTTTGAGAGTTGATTAATCTTTAAAGTATTTTTTTTCATACAAAAATGTCAGAGAAAATTTTTTTTGGCCTCTCAGTTTTGGAGATTTCCTGCTTTTCTCTGTTTTTAAATCATATTAAACTGAATATCTTTTGGTTTTGGACAGAAAAAAAATATATTTAAAGACCTAATGATTCATCTAGAAAATAATCGGCAGATTAATCGATTTATGAAAATAATCTTTAGTTTTAGCCCAAATGTATTTGTTTGTGGTGGCACGTTGATTTGCATAAGAATGCATATACATCACATGTTGATATGCACTCATCATCCTGAATGGTAAAGGTAGAAGCAACCTGAGACCTTTGCTGCTGTTATGCTTGAAATGATTACATTAGTTGCTGTTTTAAAGCTTTTTATTGTTCAATAATTAGTAAGAAGTATGCTTGCAAAAGTTTGCTTCAGATCGAGTAAAGATTGTGCTCTGATGGGCTGCTTGCCATCTCTAACTGTCACCTTCACAACGGCAGTCTCACGTTGGTTTTACAGACCCAGATGGCTTTAGGAAATGTAATCTCCCCATCAGCTCGCCAAGTGAGAACAAAAGCACAACAGTGACTGAGCCCGTCTGGATACACAGCCAACTCCCTGTTGACACCAGCGGCCTTAACCTCACCATAACACTCAATCCTGCACAACGGTCAACAACTCTGCACCGGCAGACTGCAGCTCCTCCATGCAACTCATTTTTGTCTTGTTTTTTTTGCTGTTTGCTCATTGAGGAAATAAAACGTCCCGAGAACTCAGCAGCTCATTTAACGAGACGCGCTGTACGTTCTGTTGGCTTGGCTGTTTTTGGAAGGGGACATTTCACAGGCTGCATTGCTAAAATTTCACAGTGTCATCTACATCCAGTTCCTCCCTATGTTATATTAGAAGCCATGACAATGAGAAAATCAACCATATCCTACTCACTAAGTGATTCATGCATATTTATGCATATTTATGAGGGAGTAATCCCATTTAACGTGTCGGTAATGCGCCACTGAGCTATATTGAATATATCGCAACAAAAAAGCTGTTTCCTCCAAAATATGCAACCTTTATTTATGTTGAGATCGAATACTGCTAACGGTATCATGCTGAAAAATGACACTTGGCAGATTTGGCAGGCATTATATTAATAGAAATAGATTACAAAAGAAAATTGTGTGGCACTGTTGGATGATTTAATTCTCAACTCAGTTACAACTCCAGAGGGATAATTAGAACGGCAAAGATGTGTCAGTCTCCAGTGGGAGGATTTTATTGAGCCCTTTTAATAATTTTATCTTCACATTATTCATAGTAATATTATATTTTAACTTAATATTTTCTATTTGTTGTCCCTCTAGGTCAGTGACAAAACATTTAAGTGAAAACTCTTAACTGTCTCACAATTTTCCCTGCGCACAACTTAGCGTGGCCTTCACTTGCGTGGGAAAATTTAAATATTGTGAATTATTTATATGCACGTATACAACTTATTAGCTGTCAAAACTCACTTTGCAGCAAAGCTTCCCATGCACATTTCAGGACAGTGATAAAACTGATACAGTAAATGTGTTTTTAGGTGTCAATCACAGTCCAATATCATTTAAACTGAGAGATGAGACATGTTGGTGCTGAGTAGAAGGAGAACACGCTGCTGATTTTCTAATAGTTGACCATTGATACAGATCATAATAGCTCCATTAACTAAACAAATGTAAAATTGGCTTGTCTGTCGACTAAAACTTAACTTTACTTACTTTAAAATATTTCATGAAGGTTGTCTGTTTCAAATGTCTATCTTAAGTACATCCGCCGCAAGAAGGATTTGCGTAACTGTAACTTAGCAACTTGGCTGGCTGGCTGCCAACACCAGTGTTGAGTAATTGTGCAGTTATAGAACATTAAAGCTGAATGAGTAATGTTTTTTATGTATTCAAACAGCTGATAGCTCATATTAGCATGTTCCTGATCTTGTCCCCCATCCATATAACGAAGACAAACCAGCGGTACCTTTTTTAAGTTCAGACGAGTTTAGACAAACATAACTACTTTCAAGAAAATCGATTACTTTAAGCTTAATAATATCCGCCTACTGCTTGATCTAAC
Organism: Bovichtus diacanthus; assembly: GCA_943590825.1. Classification (NCBI taxonomy): domain Eukaryota; kingdom Metazoa; phylum Chordata; class Actinopteri; order Perciformes; family Bovichtidae; genus Bovichtus; species Bovichtus diacanthus. The sequence continues at coordinate 12,708,200 of CALSBV010012213.1, forward strand.
TAAGTGGCCAAATATCCCGTGTTGAGTGGTTATTGTCTCACTTGTCTTTTTTATACCCAATGGACTATGAATATCGCCTAGATGCATGCCAGCACTCGCAATGACGCATGTAAGCTTTATAAAGCAGTGGGGGGTTGGCAGGCTGATGGTTCCCAGGCTGTAAATGGTAGCTTCATTTAAAAAATTTGACACTATTCTCAGTTGCCAAACCCAGAGAAAGTGCATATCTGTGAAGGTTTATGAGATGATGTAAAAATGTTGGCTGCGATATTGCTGTTCTTGGCTTAAACCAATATGCTTTTAGCTGGTATTTGAAAGAGACACTAAATAGTAAATAGGGTGGATCATGAGGGTGGTAGAAGATACGCAAAATTGCTGTCAGACATTTATCCATTTTACAAATATTGTAACAGGAACTGCACCCCATCATTTTCTGTTCTCAGAGGAATTCCAATGACAGCTTAGCGGAACAGACCATGTTATTATACACAGCAGCATTTAGCTGATTCTCTCATCCAGAGTGATTGTAAAATGTGTGAGACAATAAAATATTCTTAAATGAATTTGAGCTTTATGAGGCCAAACAGAAGCTACTAGCCTGCTCACGAATGGTGGCCAAGAAAAAAACACAACAAACTGAAAATGACAGTTTGCATGTAAAAAAATGTCATAAATTTATGTCTTTTTTTTAGCATCTGCTAAATGACCTGTAATTTAATGTAATATACTGTATATATATATATATATACAACTATACAACTATACAACTTGATTACCAACAGTACTAATATAATTTGTAAAATGCAAATAATTGTGAGCGAGATTATTATAAATAAATTAAGCCACTGAAAATGTTCAGTTTGAGAGATGTTTTGGTTTAATTAAGCTAAATTGTTTGTCACATCTGGCTGCCATCTTCGCATGGTTTCATGAATATAGTCTAAATACAACTTTATTTTTAATTAAGGAAAAAGTCTTTCTTCCAATCCATTCATATCTTTGTTGATGACCACAATAAAAGGTAAGGTTAGGAAGATTATGTTAGAAAATACAACATTTCCCTGATAAACCACGGCCACTTCCAAATTCCGAATGACAGATACACAGACAGATCATTTTGTTGGTGGAACAGATACAGATAATGACTTCTCTGCACACCTCTCATGCAGACACGAGTGTATCGCTCTTGTCTTCTTCTTCTCTGAAAGTCTAACTATTAGATACTTTAACCACGCACATGGCTTTGATGGACCCTGAGTATTATATTACCTCACACATGTCTAATACTAATGCTGAGGAAATGGCAACTGATCTTTTTGATCAACCGTTTGGACTCTCCTGGTTTGATCTCAGTACCGCTGACTCTCCTTCTCCTCCCAGCCGGGCGAACTTGTGGCCCTATCAGTTTCTCCCCTCCCATCCTCCGCTCTGTACACTTCACCCACATCGATGGCACTGTGTTTCCCCCGCTTGTGACTCATCACGTGGCCTGATGGGTGAGTAGAGAATATGCATATGAAGTGTTTTCCAGACAAGAGATCAACAAAGTCCACATGGCTGCCCACTCTTTGTTATTAGGTTTGGTCGCTCTGGGAGAGGCTTGGGTACAGCAAGCTGCACAGAAAGTGGTTATAGGAGAGGCATCAACAAAAGGAGGCAGAGAGAGAGAGAAGAGAGGTCATATTAGAATTGAGAGGATAGGAGAGAAAGAGATGATAGAGAGACAACGTGTTAGTCACTCTGTGCCCCCTCTGTCACAATCATAATTAGGCAGGACAAATTGCATAATGAATATAAATTGCAGTGGAAAGCATTAAGAAAGCCCATCTATCCCACACACTGCATTTTCTGACCGGACAAACACACATACTAATAACAAGAAAACAAAGGTAGTGGTGTAGTGTTCTGTTTTGTCAGGACAGTGAGGATGCTTAGGACGTGGGAGTCAGACATGAAAGCGTCTGGTCTTTATGATCCATGAGTCGTGTAAATCATGCAGCCTGCAGCAAAACTCTCTTTCATTTTAAAGGCATCTAATGTGCTCACCAAAGCAGTGTGAATGTGCTGTTGTGGGTCAACTAAAAGCTGTTAAAGCACAAGTTTGGCATCATTTATTTAAGACAATTTGTGTCTACATTGATTCTTGATATGATTTAACTGCATTTTCTTATCCAATGCATATGCAGCTGTTAGCTGAAGCACAGCAGTCTGATTGCTGAGTAATGTACTTGCAGCATTTGACTCTTATCACCCAACAGTTCACAAAATGACGATAGCTGCTTCCCTTTTCTAAATTCTTCTTCAATTTAGTGCGAGATATCACCTGAAAATGACTTCTAACAATGTTTATTGAAGCTTACGAAATGTTTTTAGCAATAATAAACTCTTTGCCAAACGACTGTTGTCATCCGAGCTTGTGATTGCAGCGATGGATTCTGGATGAACATTGAGAGGAGTGGATGCTGCTCATTAGATAACAACACACAATTTGATAGTGTGATTTATGTTGCAGTTTTGTAAATTCTTTGAGTGTATGAACAATTAACAGAAATGGACAAGAGATTTGAGAATAATGGTAAACAAGTGGGCCCTTTCAGAGCTGAATACCCAGCTGCTCCTCACTCACAATCAGCCCTAATGTTTCTAGTAAATAAAGAGGTTTTACAACTTGTCTACTAAAATACAAATTGGGATAGAGTAATGAAGTCTTAGGGTGAGATGTGGTTGGTACAGATCCCTCCACAGTAAATATACTTTAAACAAAACACAAAGCAATTGCACGTACCTGAGGAGATTCTCATACCAGAAATGATTTCAGCAAACGTTCACAAGTGTTTTGCCCCTGCCAATCATCACAGAGTGCCCTTCCTGGTTCTTGTACAACAGTTCAATACTGTACTGAAGCTCAACTTGTTTACCAGCCATGCATACCGGGCTCCTTGAGAGATTCCCATCTTCTACTCGAGCCATCTGCTTTCTGTTCGTCTCTACCAAAACCCCAGACAGTCTGAGCAGGCTTTGCAATGAGCTTCAGTGATTACCAAAGGTTAAAAAGTGCCCAGTCTAGTGCGTGCTTAAAGCTGGACTACGAGTGTGTTCATGAGCGCGAAAGTGTGCATAGATGCAGGGAATAATTAAATGCAGCAGAGGTCAAACGAGTCAGACATATGGTGTAGAAATGACACACCGTGGCAGATAACACATTGATGGCATTTGCAATGATCCACAGTTCAGCATGAGAAGTACCCTGAACTGTGAGTTTAAAGTGTTAGTCTGAGGGTGGGAAGGGTGTTGGATCTACAAGTGAGTGTGAAGGTTGAGTCTACTGAATATGCTGCAAGAGTCACCAGGCGGAGTGTGAAGGTCTTGTGGGAGTGTCCAAATGTTACTGTGAGAGACTCCATCCAACTCACCCCTTGCACTGACATTCAAAGGTCCAACAAGCATTTCTTAAAAGGGAGATGATGATTAGTCAAATGTATGTTCTCTCGGGTTATCCTGTGGGTTCATGTGCACCAAACTCTTGGAAAAATAAACATTCAAAGAAAGAAATACTTCACTTGCAGTCGTGCAGCTACTTTTACCACAAATGTGTGTAATATTTAGTTTATGCCACATGATTAGGTGATCACCAGTCAGAAGGGCCTAGTTTACCCTCTTTTATCATACATGATGGACATGTTACGTGTCGATCTCATGTCTAAAGCTTGACGCAGACTCACTCGCTCAGGCCCAGTCCCATTGCCGTAACTCTCTGTCTGAATTGAATTGAATGCTGTTAGATTAACACACAGGCTGCAGCAGAAAAAGGTTAAACACATCCCAAAAGTATCATCTCTTATGCCCAAAGTAAATGCATTAAATAAACTATGAAATACTGTGAATGAGACAATTTTAAAATGTATCTCCTGTCAGATCAGTCAATAAAAATATGTTTTACCCTCACGGTGCAGGACCAAAGATAAAAAATATATTGTTTCGGGAGTCCCAACTTAATGTGTTAATGTAACAGTCTATATGTCTACATTGCTGGATTATCGGTAACAGCATTAAGTATCTAATAAATAATAAAACTATATATAAAGATGCATTAGGAGGATTCTCTGGAGAAGCGAAGCAAGCGCTCACAATTGTCATTAATTAATGCTTCATTTGCAAAAAATAAGTTGTATAATCCATCAGTGATGCAGCCTGTGAGAGGACAGAAAACACCTTGATATCAATAAACTTTTCAACTCACCAATGTTTTTCAGGCAAATATGTTTTTGATGTGGCCATTTCCATAAATGTCATCAATCTCCATGTCTGAAGAAGACACACAACTTCAAGAAAAAGACCTGGAAACACTCCCCGATAGTGGCAACTTAGAAAACGTGTTGCACTGTAGTTTGTTAGGATACAAAGTACAGAGAGGAGGAGAGTTGATGTGTCCTTGTGCCATCACAGAGAATAATTGAGAAGGACCCACTCAAGGACGCAGGTTACCGAGCCAAAGGTATCAAAGAGGCTCTTGTCCACCTACAGACTCCCTGAGACGACATGTCGGAGACCACAACTCATCTGAGAGTTAACGGTCTCTGATTACACATTTAAATGAATGTACTGCTGATGAGAGGTTCAAGTTTCACTTGCACCCAGGCGCAACATACTGGTAACAATCACTGTCCACAAAGTAAAGTGAGCGAGCAGGAGGAGCGCAGGTTTGATGTACGATGAAGGAAGTAGGTGGGAAATCACTGTCTCATAAATCCACTGCGTCATCGCTCACTTTAACTTCCAGACATTTGGCCTATTGCAGCCCAATCAGGAGTACATCACTTCAAAGGAGATTAAGGGATTCAAGAAATAGATTTATCCAGTGTTAGTCCATAATGGATTATGACAACTCTGGAAATTAAAAGTGAGAGGTGAGTTGTTTTGTTATTGATTAGGATTGCGTCAACAGCCAGGCCACAGTCATTCCTCTGGTGATAAGTGGTGTAATAAGAGCACAGAGGACTGTGCTCCTCTCATACACTGTTCCTGGCGCTAAGATCATAACATGACTCAAGCTGAAGGGCAAGATTTTCAAGAAAAAAAATGATTGCTGTGAGGCTCAGGGATCCGGTTGACGCCATTCCGACGCAGGTGTGCAGCGTCGTCATGGCGATAAAGGGATTTCTTGTTCTCCGCTCGCAGCACCAGACAGATTACCATCTGTTGGAACTTTCCACCTCCGCAGGTGATCCCCAAAAAGTCTCCTCCTACGTCCACATGCAGAAAAGAACCCTTCAACACATGGACAATCCCGGTGAGTTTGCACGGATGTGATGCTGCTTACAACAACAGACATTTTGCTCGAATGCATTACCTTTACCTCCTCCCACTGCAGTCTGTTCGGCAAGAGCAAGGTTCATGATTAAACAGTTATTTGTTCAGTCATTCCTGGTGAAAAACATTTTAGTCATTCACCACTTTGCTGTACTCTGCTACCTCTTGTAACAACCGTATTTTGCTTTTAATCGCAAAGTAAGACAATTGCTGTGATGCAATTCAAATGAAGCCGTCCGAAAGTACGCAGGTGACGCATAAAGGTGCATTTAAAACTGGCAGTTTGACAAAATCATGCTCAGCGATGCTCCATGGGAAATAGTAACAAGGTACATTTCCTCAAATACTGTATGATATTTAATAAAAGCAAGACATGTCAAAAAAAAATCCTAAAAATTTTGAAGCAAAATTGAGTTACTTTCTGTATCTCCAGTATCGTCTCTGTCCTTTTTTGCATCTGTATCAACAATCTAATAATGTAATATATTGTCACTGACAATATATTACACTGACAAGTTATTTTACTTTATACTTTTAAATATGCTGACAATACGTCTTTACTTGTACCTAAGTAGGATTTTGAATGCAGGACTTGTAATTGTGTGTTTTCAGATTTGAAAATTATGCTCCCCATGTAATTCAGGCAATTTATGGATTTACAGAATCTCATTATTGCAGTGCATTTCTCAAGAGGATTCAAGTTATTTCAATTAGTTTCAGTATTATAAAACAAAGCATGTTAAAACCCAGATCTTTTGATGCTTGTAAAATGATGCCACTGTAAGATCTGAACTTCTTTTCCTAGAAAATTGTCATTGCAATCATCCTACTCTTGAGTCGATCATCCTGACAAAAATAAGTAACCGGAAGTGAGTTATGCAGCTGGATGACACATATTTTCCTTCTCTATTTCCATGCCCTAAGTCGTAGCAGTTGTTCAATTATGTAGTTATAGTCAGGCTGAATACTAAAATTGGAAATGCAGTATTCACATCCATCTGTTGGCACGTCACATTTGGTAACCAGGCCTTACAATTACCATTCTTGTGACCCTCAAACATTCTGCTCATCCATTAACATTTAACCGAGAGGAAAAAGCCTCTTGTGACATTTGGGACCCTTGCATAAGTATGGTAAAAGGCTGGGAAGGAGGTGTTGTGGAGGTTATCAAATATGTAGGCTTTGTGCCCGTCAAGATGTAGGTGTTAGCAGCATATCTGGTGCCAGAAGATCAGAAATGCTGAAAACCAGACACTTGTTTGCAACATCTCACACAGGCACAGACCATTTACGCTGCAAACACAAGAACAACTAACGCAGAGGTACAGCGAGAAGGCCTCTAATGAGAAAACCAGGCAGAAACACAGGCCTGGGCTTTTGCCTGCGGTTCTCATTAAAGGCCTTTTTGCTTTGCCTCTGCATTTGTCTCTTTAACACCTTCATCTCTTTTCCTTTCCTCATGAAAGCATTTGTTACGCTGCCCTGGTGTAAACACACCAGCATGTATATCAAGTCATAGTAAGAGGACGGTCGGTCGTGATTTGTGTGCACTTTAACCATTCCTGCACAATCCAAGATGCACATGATTTATTGTGGATAGTTTTATAACAAGTTAAGTTAATAGCGGCTATTGTCAATATTGTTATAGTAACAATGGTTCACAGCACTACTTTAATATGAAAGGGATCACTTGTAGTCACTGTGAAACAGAGGTTTTCAAAGTGGGCGGCTGGTTTCCCTAGGAGAGTCTCAGAAGATGGAAGTAAAAAAATATATATATTACTTTAGTTTGTACATTATTACATTACATTACATATAGCTGACGCTTTTGTTACAATAAGTGCAAACAATCATGAGGATACAAGAATCTTTCAAGTGCATTAGCTTCAAATAGGTCAAATCATTTGAATGTGCAGTACCATAGCTTCAAATAAGCCAAACAAATGTAGGTTCAACAAATCAGAAGATATGCTTTTATTTTTAGAAGGGGTGTCACAATCCTGCAAATCCTCCAATTTTAAGGTCACGATTAAATTTTCAATTCAATTTTAACATTTTTATTTTCATGGTGTCTCGAAAAGTTCGGCTGCGCTGGTGTCGTTTTGTTGTTGTTGTTCTTTTCAGACGGAAAAAATAATTACTGGGAGAATCTCCAATGCTGCTTTTCATTCCGATGATCGAATTTCGATTAAGGATCGAAATTAGTTTATGAAATTATTAGTATTATTATTAGTTATCAAAAGAAGATCACATAGTATAGATAGTATAGCCTAAATGTGTGTTATTTGGTTAAAGATAGTTCAGAGATACAGTAGTTATGGGGAATTTCACTTCTTTTCCCCCTTTCCCAGAGTCAGAAACTAATAAACGCCTTGGGACAGACCTTTTTTATGTATTTTGCATAGTCTGAAGTTATGTCAAACAGCAATATTATGCAACTGAATTTTTGAATGTCTATGGGAGTAGCCTAAGGAGGGGGTCAGGCCTCGTTCCAAGCTTTGTCCGACGGGAGGCCCGCGGTCTCCGACTTTGAAAACCCAAGTTATACAGTAAATGGAGTTTAATGTTTAAGTTTATATGAAGATAACATGACAATTTTGTCCCAATACAAACTACAAACTGGTGACACTAACTGAAGGCCACATTTCACAACCGCCGCATCATTGGACAGGACTGCATTATCTCAAAGTGTCTGCTGCAAGTGTCCTCCAGAGGCTGCAGAGTGATGACTGCCTTTTCAAATCATTGCAGCCTGGCCATTTGTCAATGCAGGTGTTTTGATCCTGTAGATGGGTATTCATTCATCTTGTTTAACTTGACTGAGCAACTGCCCCGTTTTTCTTCCAATCTGGAAACTGGATCACGCATCTTGTTATTTTGACTGGACACGTCAGCGCCCATGTTTACTTGGACCTATTCAAAGCTCAGGAGGAACCTATGTGAAACTTTCGTATTTTTCATCAGTTAACTTTGCTTTTCCAGGAAGCTCTCCTGCTGACTCACCTCGTCATCAAGTTTTATTTTTACATTATTTTTGTTCCGGTTGGCTTAGCAACTGGATTATGAATAACACCCCAACAGTTTTTTTTAATGGACCTTCCCCAATGGTATTATCATGTTGCCTAGCAAGAGATTCATAAAAGAGCCAGCAAATCATTTTTCCTTCAGCAGATGGGATCTTTCAGTCTCAAGTTTCCAATTGATAAATCATTTGTGTCTAGCAGTGCACCTAACCAGCTCCGTGAATAGAAATGTTTTTCATACACCAATACCTTCATTTACGCAAATTCCAAATTTAACCACTGTATCTAATTATGATGACTGTACCTGAAATAATAGAGGCGCGGGGGCTCGGTACAGTTGCCTCCCAGCAAAAAAAGGCCAAACAATTCTATGGGTTGACTGAGAGAGGAAGCTCTTCCTTCCTGTCTGAGGTCAACAAATCGGTCAATTCGGCTGCACTACGGCCGCACACTGCTCAAAGAGTTAAGATGGGTGAAATACAAATGGTGCATTTGTAAAACAGTAGGGCATTTAGCCGCTGAAGAGGAGGGTAAATATTGTACTTACATCAGTTAGGTGGGCAATGAATGCTGATGTTAATCTGTGTCTGCTGGATGTGTTACTATCTGCTAACACATTCTCCATCACAACGTTATTCGGTGATAATATGTCAATGTTCTGTTTACAGTACATATAGCGTATGTTATTAATCAGGGAATGTATGATGTTTCAGGAGTTTACATGTCTTTGGTAACTTTACTCGCTGTGGCTGCAACGTTTTTATTTTGGTGAGCTTGAATAACAGGTTACAGGATTCAATTCCTAAGAGAAATGAAAGCAGAGATGTGAATGCACAACATAAGGCAGTAAGAATTGACCTGATAATATCAAAACGCTGGGGACAATAGATGGGACAAACAGAATGACTCTTTTGAAGGAAGCTGCTATTGGCAGACCAGGTGCTTTTAAGTGTTTTTTTTTTTTACAAAGAAAAGTCACAATTCACACTGTTTTCCCCTTCTGATAAATGTGAGCTACTTATTCTGAAATGCCTTCTGGCTCTTTTCCACCACAAGCTGCCAGGAAAGAACAGGAATTATTCATTCATACTGTACATTTGCCAGTTCCTTTAAAAATGTCTCATGCATAGATCTTTTGAAGTTGTCATGGTGACAATTGAACACGTCGAAATTCCACATATTGATAACAGATATCAGCGGGCAGCGAAGACGGTCATTGTGAATGAATCACCAGGAAGATCCTGCTCTGCTGTCGCTTGTGATGCTCCAGTACTGCACGGGTGCGCTGTGACGTCACTCGGGAGATGACATCATGAGGAGAATCCATGGCAGACTGCAGAAGGTCGTCTTCCCCTCCCACAGCCTATCCGTCTCTCTTTTCCTGTTTCAAGTGGTGCTCCACGCTACTTCTGCTCCTCCACGCTGTTTGCCACATTAAAACGTAATCACTGTACCTCCGAGCGGCCCTCGCCATGAGAAATCAAATCATCCTCTCTCAGTAGTCCTCGTCCTTCCCTCCCCTCACAGTTGTTGTCCACCCCCCACATATAGATATATAACAAAAGCCCATTTATTTTTAGTGGTCGAGTTCAATTTTATTTGTATAGCGACAAATCATAACAGTAGTTTTCTCAAGACACTTATAATAAAGCGAAGGTCTAGACTGTGCTCTTTAATTTGCAGAGACCCAACATAAGTGCAGCGCGACAGAAAAAACATTGAACCAGCTCAGACATTAGGAGTTTATCCGATGTTGTTATTCAGAAAAGCACAAATAATGTGATGGAAACAGATGTTTCTTCTACCTGAAGTTACTATTAGTCGGGAGGGACTCACTGCCTGTCTTCAAATCTAATCGTATCATTGTAGTTGGTCCATTCTGTTTGCAACATAAGACTTTGATTTCACTAATTAGTCTTTTTATTTGCACTTTTCAGACAGTTCATAACACTTAGTTTAGGTAAAACAAATTTAAATAAAACGGAGAGATGAAAAGTATGATGAGTGGGAAAAATATTTCATAATTCATTATATGTCAATATGACATCAATTTTAAACTGTGAAGGCTCACACATTGCATTAACAATGAATATTAGGTTAGAAAATCCAACGTTTGCCAGGGTTAATGTGACTTTTCTCTTCTTCTCCGCCTACCGCTCGCTTCCTGCCCTCGCACTGCAAAGTGGGCCTCTCATGGAGGAGACCCACACATAAGCCCAAATATAGTTAGCACACATCTATGACGAATCGCACAACAAACATAAAGACGCCTAATGATAAATGTATGAATGGAGGAGGGTGAGAGGGAATTTTTTTTTAGATGTATCACCCTGAAACTGATAAGAATTTGTGTCTTTGTGTAGCTGAGTCTCCTACACACATTCTGCTTTTCAATGACTCACATGAGTGTGTGTCGGGGGAGGGATTCCTAGGTAACTATTTTAAGTGTGTGCATCAGATAAATCACCAACTCCTTTACGTGATATCCGAAAAAATAACAAAAAAAATGTGGTATGCTGGAGTATGTTACGTAAATGATCTGTTGACCTGCAGCAAGTAGGATGTCATGAAATAAACATGAACGGTGCACACGGCTGTTTTTATCACATTAGCTGTTTCCAGGCCACACCAAAGGAAAAGAAACTGTTTTGGCCCCTTGGGGATACAAGTCATTTTGTTAATTTGTGGTACTGTTAAATTAGTTTGTATACTTCTCATCAACCTTGGTGATTTTGATGGGTTTTTATTTGCAGTTTTTACAGTTGGCATATAATGAAAAGAAATGAGTGCATCAGAAAGGGCTGGGATGGGCACGTGTGTCTGTGGTATATAGACATGAGCTTTGCCTAATTTTACAAGAGGTACTAATTCTAAGCAAGTATACACTGGGAAATTGACCAAATTAAGTATTTAAACACAAAGCAGTTCTTATGCGTACTAAAAAAAACGTTTAATCTTTGAGCTGTTAGCTGTTAGTGTACACTATTGTCCGAACATTTAATGCACTAAGGAAATGGAGGAATTGCTCACAGCTTCATGCATAAAGTTTAAATACATTTGAGGTGGTGGTGTGAAAAACATATTATTGCTTTGTAAAAAAACATTTGGCTTTTTCTTTGTGAAGTTCAACCAGTAGTGGTGTTCCAATGTTTTATTTATATTATTAGAAAAGCCTAAACTCTGCCATTAGTTCAACTTCAGCAACTCTTTTTTTAATGCACATCTTCTTTGTTTGTTCTCAGGTTGTCCATGATGCATTTGAGACAGTCAGACCCATTGTGAGTCATTTGCCAATCACAAATGCATCAGAAGTAAATTTGGCAAGCACAGTTTAATTTGCAGTCCCAACATTCATTAAAGGAATGACACATCATGTTCTCATAATGCCACAGTCTGTGGTTCACTGTTGTTCAAAGCAGACGGGAGAGTAACTGTCAAATTGTGCATTTGATGCACTGATCACCGCTTATCTCGACCTGCAAAGACGTGTTCTCTACACCCACAAATGTGAAAAGTGTGATCTTACTGACACATTTGGGCAGGAAAGGATGACCGTGGCAGAGAATGGACTCCTGCCTGACGTCCCAGTGCTTCTACACAAAATTAAGGTTTAGTTCAAAGGGTCCGAGCAACTTTACGGCCCCCGGCCCCTTAGCCATCGCAACACTTTGCAGATGTGTAGTCGACGTTAAAAGAAAAAAGGCAGAGTTTGAAGATTGATTTGGTCCGAGCAAGGGCACTGGAAGTAGAGGGATAGGAAGGGGGAAGGAGCCATTGCCCCCCCCCCCGCTTTACAAGTTGGTCTGCATTTGTAATTGTTCCTATGGTACGCAAGTTGCTCTTTTATTTTTTTTTTTATTTTAGGCTTCAACAAAACAGGCAGTGTTTCTTGTCAAATCAAACGCTGAGAGTGAGTCAAGGTGGCCGCAGATGTGAATGACTCATGGCAATGGCGCATTATCATGTGCATGTGGCTCCCTCATTAGCTCTTGTTAGGACACGCTTGTTTTGTCGATTGGACAGGTCACTTCACAGCACAAAGATAGTGTACGTCACTTATTAAGGCGTGGCAGTTTGATTTGTTGGTGCATTGATAACAAAGATGGAAAAATTCAGCAGCCAGGACCGGATGGATGGTACCACGAGCAATGCCGTAAGGCTGGACTGTCACTAAATTATTTGTAGCTTCATGTGGAAGACTAGAAGCTAAAATGAATGCAGAGAGTATATCATTTATGTACATATATATATATATATATATATACAAAACTACAACAAAAAGGTCATTATTGCAACAACTTTCAAATAAAAAGCTAAAAATCTGTGTCTGAGGCCTTTAAAAAACATGTGGAATCATTAAAGACCATTGTCATAACTTCCCAGGAAAAAGTGGATCGTGATTCCCATTCGGAAATAAACAACTCCATTACAAAAGAAGCCCGTGGACATCACAAAAAGACAGAAATCACGATTCTAGGAGAGTGTAGGTTCCCAGGTTTCATATTAGCACCACAACCTGTAATTCAAGCACACAAAAGCGATATCATTACAGGTAATCTTGATGTAAAATGTGAAGGGTGAATCGCCCTCTCACAGCCCTGAATACACTGACTTCACATTGAATTCACCCTATCTGCCTGGAAAATAAATGTAATTATTGAAATTATTATTGGACCTGAGCTAGTTTGGAACAGCAATTACTTTGCACCAAAAGAAAAGAAAAATATCTCATTTCAGGCTCTGTTTCAATAGTAAGCTGTTGCACATTCAAGGAGTTTTTCAGGCACAACTAAATCCGCAAAGCAACATTTTTAAACCGGCTGCTTATACCTATGATTCCAGCAAATGTGATTGCCTCTTGTTTAATAGCACAGAGAGAAGATATCGCCAGGGACACAGGAAAAACAGACACAGAGCAAGAACAAGAGACAGAGCAAACAAGGGCAGCCAGCTGTGAAAGAAGCCGAAAGGATTTAATAGATTATATTGCTAATCTCAGTCCAACTGCTGCTTCTTCTCCCAGTAAAAAGAACTGAATCCAAACTAAGTCTCTCGAGCGATGGCCTTTGATTCTCTGCTTCGGTGTTTGTTTGAGTTTACTTTGTGCTCTGTGTTGGTGGTTGGCTGCATGAGTGGGTGTAGGTGGTTTGTGTAGATATTCAAGTGTATGTATGGAGGTGTGCACAGGTGTGGGTGTGCAGGCATCAACTACTTTTAGAACGACACGACCAAAGAACGTCAAAATCCCTTTAACGGATGGGGGCAGCCCACCTAAATGAAAACAAGTGGACTATTTGTAAATGCAATTAATTGAAGTTTATATTTGTGTAATTTTCCATTTAATTAGCAGCCTGTGAAAGTTCTACATCCTGCTTGCATCCCACTCAAGAGGCAACCTGAAAATGAAGCCTGCTGTATGCAGAAGTGCCAAAAACTGTAGTTCCTATAATGGCCACTTGAGGATGGCTCTAAAAGCGAGTCCATCTTCATAGACCACCATGATAAAATGGCAAAAGCAGAAATGAACATGTTTACAGCCTTGTACATTTTGAGTGACAGGTGGGTGCCGCCGCAGGTTGCTAGCCACTAGCTGTCGGCTCTGCTGCGTCACAATGCCCCGCCTCAACTCCACCGACAATCCAACTCTTTGCCCATTTTTAAATTAACCCCGTGTTTAGTGGCGTTGGCTCTGCCAAGAGTGCGGCGTCCAGAGCCACCCACATTGAGCTACACAACCGGCTCTTCAGAAACCTATGGGTGACGTCAAGGAGACTACGTCCACGTTTTATACAGTCTATGGTCCAACAGCATGAACAGTGGGTGGTAGATGGATGGATCTAGATCAGGTCCCCCAAAAATGCCTGCATGATTATAAATAACATCACGATAAACCGTAGGAAAAAAAGTGGGTGCCTCCCTGTGACGTCTTGTCTACTCAATCGAGGTCATATTGGAGCCACTCATAGTGATTATGGGGGTGGGAGGCCCTGCCGCTGTGTGCCAAACCCACTGATGATTCAACCCTTATGGCACTTTCTTCAAAGAAGAGGACTAAGTTAAGAGTGGTCCATTGTATCGGGGACTTGCCAGCCATCAGCGTCCTGTTCTGGGCATTTGGCCGAGCTATCAGTCACAGACCAGGGAGTGATGGCTGTCAGGCCTGAGCCTTGGGTAGTGTGGGGAGAGGCGTAAACTAAGTCATCATTTAGTCCCTGCTGTGGTGTTTCATCACCACACACAGCCTCACGGGGTAGACTTCTTCGTCACTGGTTGTCTGAACAACACCTCACAGCATGTCCATGTTGTTATTTTTGGCAGTAGATAGAAGGATATTCCATTTACATACTGCACAGATAAAAACAACAGTAGAGAGGAGGAGTAAACATGTAGGACGACAATGTAAGAAGGATTAGAGGAACTCAGACATCCCAGTGTGGGGAAGGCAAATCCAGAGCCACTAAAGTGTGTGGGGAAAAGTACATTTGATGGTCCTGAAATGTATATTGAAACAGTTCTACTTGCATGTCATACTGTCAAATTAATAAAAAATAACTGATGTAATAGGAAATGTATTAATATAAAACATTTGATACACAGAATACAACAGTAAATGCACATAGCTATACAGTAAACTAAGAGTTTCTTTCCTTGCGCAGTTTCTTGGAATACGCCTTTATGCTGTGAACCTTTCAGAGCACAGGCTCCCTCTGAGAAACTGACAGAATGATATTTAAGTCGTACATGGGTCTGATATTGACTCACGCCTAGCTTGACAATTGATCAATCCTGTGGCCCTTTTATTTTTGAGAGGATAAAAGTATTTTGTATAATAATGCTGTGCTGGTCGGGCTTTCAGGCGCAAGCGAACGCTGACCTGCGGGAAGTAGGGCAAACCTGCAGAGACACCATGCAGAAAGAAAGGCGTGTGTGTGTGTGTGCACGTGTGTGTGTGTGTGTGTGTGTGTGTGTGTTCTTTAACATATGTTAAATAGAAGGAAACAATGTCAGATTTTAAAACTTTTTTTTTTTCACTTTTTCAAAGCGCAAAAGTATCAGAAATGGAGAAATGAAGCGCTGTAATTATTTCTTCGTGAACAACAGCTGGCCGTAATGATGGCTTGGCAGGTTGATAAACTACTGTTACAGAAATACAGAAATACAGTTACACCTTGTAACACGTTGTCTTCTGTTTGCGTGTAGCCCTTTTGACATCCTCATACAAACTACTTCTGTTTGAGCCTTCATCTGTGCATTTTCATCGCATACACCCTTCAGTTAATGATGAACCTTCGTCACATCAGTAATAAAACAACAGCTGTTTCCCTTTCAAGGCTTTTTGGACCCTTTCCATGCATCTTGAAATTCCTGGTATTATACGTAGTACTAGTAATAGTACATATGTGATTGCACTGAAATCAATTTAAAAGAGCATTAGCATTCCCTGCTGTAAATTACAGACAGAGAAATCTGCGCTTGATGGGAAGTCATGACTCACATTTCCAAGAGCCGATGGTACCTTTCAACACGTCATGTTGAGCTACATCTGGCTGCTGAAGTAAATTCCCTCCTTGGCTCATTTAAAGATACTGTCGTAGTAATTATTGCTTCGCCTCAATCAAGGGGGTTTAATGGTCGTCCACTCCCTCTTTTTTTTATCTAAAAAAATATAACACTAATATTTTCTTCTGCTCTGTATGTAAGTGTGAGTTGACAAAACATTACTATAGAATTGAAGGTATTATTTGTTGAGTTGTGTACCTACATTATTCCAATGTTTTCAACAATTTTCAAACCTAGAGAAGTACGTTATTTTGATCAAGGTCCATTTGGTCGCCTGTAATGCCACATTTTAAGATTGCACTTTTTAGATCTCGGTTGTTTTTAACTATAACTTTTAACCGGAAGAAGGATTTTAGTCATCGGGCGTCTGGATCTTAAGTTATCGTAGAAACAAGCTGAGCAAACGTTAGCAGCAGTCGCATAGCGTCGGAGAAGCGCTGATTTTTAACGTGAAACTTTACTCAGTATTTTTACCGATTTTAATCAATCAATCAATCGCATAAAAAAATTGCAGCTAATCAAATGACCAACAATTATATATTATATGTTAATGCAGTTCATTTACACGGCACAGAGGACAGAGGGTGGGGGCCCGACATTAAATGTTTGCATCTAAGGGAAAAAAGGGACAGGAGGACATGTGTCCTTTTAATAGGACAAACAAGTTTCAACATTACCGTCTTTTCATCAGAGTTTTTTGAGCCAGGGCCCCTTAACAGCTTTGTTCGGCCATGGGTCAATTTGAGTTCTGCGTTTGAAGGTTTTAATCCATTAGATCACATGTATTATCGTGTTTGGGATAAAAACAGCAATTGTGAATGTGCTTGGGAAACCCTGTCTTCTATTAAAAATGTTTTCTCCCATTTCCTCTCATAGCCTGAATGCAGGCTGTGATTAGTTTGCATTCACAATGTGTCTTAATGCATCCTGACATGCATGATTGATGAAAAGCTGTATTAAAATGAGTGTAACAGTAACAAACTAACTAATGCATTTATCCTAATTTCAGCAGATAGTAAAGTGAAATGTGGTGGGGGACTATGATGTGTTTTATTAAAGCATTAATCTCAAAATGTTAAAAACACATTTATTCTCAACATTTCATGATATTCAACGTGCAGTATTCCACAGAGAACATTTAAGTATTTATGTGGTTTTCTTTTTTGCAATTCTATTGCAGTGTCACACTACGCATTTGTTCCACATTGTTTCACAGACAACACGCTGAGACAAAACATCAGACGGAGACAGAAGTCCTTTGTTAAAATCTGATCAATCCAAATTCCTACAACATTTTCACATCCATTCGTGGCTGATTTAAGACCCGGCCACCACACCCTCGTTTCTCTACCAACAGCCCTCCTGGTGCTTGTTTTCTTTCTTTGTTCATGTCGTGACAGTTTTGTTACTTTGTTGCTTTTGCATCTTTTCTTCACACTACAACATGTTATCTGAAGTACACAGTTTCCAGGAATATGTCTGGCTCTGAAAAATAAGTATACAGAATAATTGAATTGCCACCACTTTGTGCCATCAGGAATAATGTCTTGTCTGTTTTTGCTACTGAAAATAGCTGGTTAGGACAACAGAACATTACAGAGTGTTGTTGCCTCTAGATAGCAAAGTCAAGTTAACAGGAACTTAACTGTCCTTGGTTCAGCCATTCAGCTGTAAACAAGTCAAATGAATCCAACCTTACTTTTGCATATTACTCATACCACTCAAGCTATACTTCTTAAGTTTATTTTACACATATAAATGATAAAAACTAGTACATACAAACAAAGCGCTTAAAGGTTCAATATGTAATTCTGTTATTTCGCCTCTAAACTAAGTCCAGACGATCTCTAATGTTCATATTTTAGTTGTAGATGGCATATTTATTGTATTCTAATTTATTCTTTATATTGTTTATTGCATTCACTCCTGTGTAATGCCTTAAACATTGAACCTTTTAAGTGTTTTTTATGTTGTAATATGCACTCTGCTTGCTTTTTCTTCCCCTTTTCCATTGTCTATTTGCACACGTTTCAAGCTGATTATGTGTGGAGTATAATTCATGAGTTCATATTTGTCTTTGTAAAAATAGATGAGTTGCAATATACTCAAGTTATATAAGGCATCAAGCGTCTTTGTTACTAATATGTCAAATCAATCAACGAACAAACAGAAAAAGTCACAATAGCGAGCAGCTGAGCAGGAGAGGGAGGAGGGAATGAGAAAGACTAAACAGGAACGTGATTGGAAAATAAATAGTTCAGTCTTTTCTTTGTCACCCACTCCACACCAGTAATGAGTGAATTCAGCAAGTGACCAAGACGAACCAAATGATATTTACCACACATATGATCAGATGAGTAAATAATGTAATATAAACGAGGAAAATGAGTAGTAAAATTTTAGATCAAGTCTTCAGCTTTGTAAATGTGTTGGTAGTGAAGTGACTATAGGACTTTTATTGTAAAATAATTTATTAAAGATGCACTAATCAATATTTCATTTCGACAGTTAACAATGTTGACTGTGTAAGTGGCTGCTTGTAGTGACAAACCCTCTGAGAATTATCACCTGACTCAGCTCTACAGAGCATTTTAGCGTCTTTAAGCTCATTGTTTTGGTTTTACAGCCCACAAACTTTACTGTTTGGATACACTCATCACTTTTATTTGTCAGATGGACCCTAATGTGTAAATAGGCAACTGTTTGCAAACACTTTTGCCAAATAGCAACTTTAAATACTTTGTCAATGTTGTGTCTACAACTTTTTTAGCTAAACCCAAACTAATCCATTAGTGCTGCGTTAAATTAATTGTCCGACAATTTTTTTTAAACGTACTTAGGGTTGTGTTTCTTTGTTTGTTTTTTACTTTAACTTCAAGGCTTAGTTTCCCAGACAAGATATACATTAAATCAAGAGTATGTCATAATCCAGAATAGTTAATCATGTCTCAAAAAACTACTGTAGAGTATGTGCACAAAGTGTTAGTCTGATGCTTGTAAACTACAGTCATAAGAATCAGAAACTGGTGGAATCCAAGGAGAGAAAATATAAAAGAAAATATAAATATTCATATGTTATGTTATTCTTATGGTCTAAGACAGTCCAAAAATAAAATATATAAGTAAACATGTTAAACACTTTTTCCAAAATCTAAAAACTAGATTGATAAAACTCAAATGTGTGATGTCATCAAGTTTAAAGTGTGGAGCTGCTCCATAGACAATGATGTTTTAGGTGACACTGTAAGCACCCAGGGGAAGTTTATGGATACAGTTTGTGTTTCAGAACTGACAACACTACAATAGATCAAAGCTCCCCTTCAAGTAGCAAATGCATGGATAGAAGTGGCGCTTCCCACAACATAGCTGAAACCGAGCTCCACTAATGAGATTATCTCCACTCTGTGACAATGTTCTTGCAAACTGAAACTCAAAATGAATAAACTCAAACTCAAGAGGGTTGTTCCCCATAATAAGTCGTAGTCTTACTTGTTGTCTGGCAGACAGCATTAATATGCCATGTTAGAGATTTAATTTAAACCCAGAATTGGCTGTGAAACCATGCTTAATTCCTGTGCTGGAGACGGGTCCAAGATATTTGAGAAGACGATGAAATAGAAGGGGGGAGGGGGGGGCATTTAAAGCCCTCATGTCACCCCCTAGCATGCCTTTAGAGTGTGGCAGGAAAGTGGAGCAACTGGTAAAAACCCAAGGAAATACAGAGCAAAGATGAAGTCAAAACAAATCATCTTGCACCCGGCTTTTATCGGCGAGAGTGTAGCTGGATTGAATAATGGTAGAGGTAGGTAGAGACTTAATACTACCATTATTATTATATCTGAATCCCTTTATTCCTACTACAGTGTATCTGCCACTATCAGAAGTTGCCGCTGCCTGTTCCACTGCAGGTTGTTTGTCACAGCAGCAGCTTGTTTCTGTTGGCTGTCTGTCTTGGATAACTAAAAGCGCCGGAAGCTGATGACCTGCAGGAAGTAGGGCAAACCTGCAGAGACACCATACAGATAGAAAAGATGGGATCAGAGTGTCACACTGACACAATGCCCCTCCTCACAAAGGACACAGGAAACGACAATATTCTCTCTCTCTCTCTCTCTCTCTTTCTCTCTCTCGCTCTCCTCTCTCTCTCTCTCTCTCTCTCTCTGTGTGTGTGTGTGCGTGCGTGCGTGCGTGCATGTGTGCGTGCGTGCACTTATGCATATATCTATGCATGCCTAATTCCTTGCTCAAAAAAGCTGTGAATGTTCCCTGAATGAAGAACCACAAAAGAAAACACAGAGGAAAAGCGCTCATCATGTTTTGTCTCTGCATTGACTGCTGCTCTCCACTGCACAAGCGCAGAGAAATGGATTTCCGGGCAGCCCAAATATGGCCAAGCAACGATGAGGTGTGCAACAGATGACTCATCCTTCAGACTCCCACACTCCCCGGCCTCACATGTATGCAAGGCAGAGAGGGAGAGAAAGGAGAGTGAGACAGCAAGAAAATAAAGAAATAGAAGTTCTGCAAAAACTGTGTAGAGCTAGCATGCAAACCAAGAAATGTTGTTCATTATGACATCCACACATTTTCACTGAGGAAATAACGAGATCAGAGAACATCAAGGACTGTGCATAACGTAGGTCTCTGCACTGACTGCACTGTTCTGCCCCCAACCACTAAAACAACTTTAAAACAAAGAACAGCTGCCTGCTCACCCTTTGTGTGTGTTTATGTGCCATGCACTTTGCAGTGCAATGTAATGCAGAATGGAAATAACAGCAGTAACAATAACAATAACAATAGCAGTAATTTCCTGGAGTCAAGCTGGTTGTTGCCTGGAAACCTCAAAGTCATGACAGGATATTGGGCTAAAGGTGATGGAAGACAGATTTTGTTATCTAACTTTGGACATGTTAGCTGTTTCTCCCTATTTCTAGTATTTGTGTTACGCTTCATGAGAGTGGTGTCAATCTTCTCATCGAACTCTCTGTGAGAAACTGAATAAGCGTAATTCCAAAACTGTGTCTTTAAGATTCACTCTTTGGGAACCATGGATGTCTGCAAAATTTCATGGCAATCCAAAGGTTGCTGAGATATTTCACTGTGGGCCAAAGTGTTAAACCGCTAATTAAAGATCTTGCAGGTTCAGATTATACAGAACAAAATACCTAACAGAAGGTAATGAGTTACCATGAGTCCCTAGCATTTAAAATGAAATACAATGATACATTACACAATCGAAAATTGCCATCAATAATTTTGTACAGCTAGAGCCACATAATTTAAATTTGGAGAGCTCACATTTTGTAGAGAGTGAGTGTAATCCCTCTTGAGTCAGAACACCTTGTTTCCAAATGTTACCAACCTGGGACTATTAGCATATATCTCTCGCTTTTTTCTCATTGCAGTCTGTCTTTGGGGATCAATGCCGAGCAGCGAGGGGCTGTGTAACAATTGTAGTCTTTGATGTACATGTAGTCACTAAGCTAGCCGTCTGCTAGCTGTAGCCTTAGATATAATTGACAAATATCAGAGTGGTTTCGCATCGGTTTCCAACGGGATGTCAGGAACTGTGATGTCCTTTGTTTCATCAAAAGTTGCCGCCATGCACCCAGGTGATTTTTTTTTTTTTTTCTGTGTGCCGATCTGACAGAACAGAGGACTCCCGCAGGAAAAAGTAGATGTGTGATTTATGGTGAAAAATGCCCAAATTGGAAGAGCTAACTAGAGGATTGCACTTCACTGCACTTGTACCCTACAGTTGTAACATGTGTGTTAATCTTTAAACAAATATATATATATATATTCACTGACCAGTCCGGCTCAGATTTTTACTTCTTTCTCCAGTTTCCAGGCACTTACTGGACTACTCATCCACAGGTAACTCCATGTATGTCTTTCCTGCAGCCGTATCAGTTTCCTACATAGCAACCTGTTGTGAAGAGGCCTTCCTCTGGCACTCAGTGTAGTGAAAAACTCCTGTGAGTCATTCTGCTACATGCCTACATATCTCTCTCTCTCTCTCTCTCTCTCTGGTGTTTATTAAATCACACCACCTGCCCCATCAATTCCTAATGAGTCTTGTCCCTTTCATAGATGTGACGGTGACTAAGAACAGTTTGGTGTGTGCTGTCAGCTTGCTGTTGTTGTTGAAAGTGAGGAACAGCAGGGGAAGCCTCCGCTAGATTAAAATGGGCTTTGTGTTCTTGGCAACACCCTCGTCTTCAAGATACTGTATAAACTAACACAAATTCAAACCTATACGGACCTGATTTTTCTATGCAAAATCCATTGTTTTAGCATAAAGTACACCTGATCTGTCGACCTCAAGTTGACCGCGTAACAGGCCAGGTAAACTCATTCTACTCTTAAGAAAAAGTCACGGAGTTCAGGCGAGCTCTGATGGATGTTGCATTAGAAAAAATCAATTTCCTGCCTCAACACAAATGGCAGCATTTCAAGGCCTTTTCTTCAGTATTGCTATTGATCACCAAAACAATCGCACTGCCACCTAGGACGTTCAGTAGGAACAGCATTAAATGGGAATTGGAGACAATGGCAGAGTTTATATCGATTACAGTTGAATACAAGCTTGAGACTCCGTCGTCTGTCGAGCTGTGAAAATGTATGAATCGTGAGACCTTTAAAATGTTTTTAATGTTTAAGACACTACTCCTCTGTCTCCTAGAAATCATGTTTAAATAATACTACTACTAATTTGTGAGCCACTAATCTACACTAATCAGTATATACATGTATGGCAAGTGGAATCCCACACTCCCAAGTCTGACTTCTTTCTGTTTTTTTCCCATTCAGCTAACATAGCTTTGAATGCAGCACTGTGGTTATCTAGGTTAAACACAGATCTGTCTCCAAAAGTCACTGGCACTGGAGTTAAAAAAAAAAAAAAAAGAGGAAGTGGACCTCTGACCCACAAAATAGATAACAAAGAGTGTGTTCAGTAACAGAGTGTTGCATTCAGTTGAGTGTAGCAGCAAGTTGTCAGTCAGTTGTTGGGAGGTTTCTCATGGTATGATTGATGATGATGATGATGATGATGATGATGATGATGATGAGAGCGTCAAAGACGGGCCTCGCACGTCAGATAGTTTTGAAACCTATCCAGTCAATGTATGAGCTCCCCATGCCAATCATTAGAGAGGGATGAAGAGGAAAACAGCAAGACTGACTGCTTCACTGGGAAAAGAGGTGGGAGGTGTTATAAAATAATTTAAAGAAGACGCTTCTCTCTCTCTTCTGTCATTAAGAGGTCCCCTTTTGTAGCTGAGGCTCTTAATACATTGTCCCTTCTCTTTTATCTTGTACAGTCCCTTTTAGTTGTACATATAAGATAATTTATATAATTGAGTCACCTTTCCTCACATTGTGCTCTTTCCTTTGCTTTCATTAGAGCTTTTATCTCGGAGGGTAGAGACTTGGCATACTGCAGCCTATGACTATTACTGTGACTCTCGCCAGACATGAAGGAGGTAGAAGGAGTCAGGAAGGAAGAGCAGGTCATTGTAAATGAAATTAGGCTGCGGTTGATTGTCTGCTCGTGAAAGAGTGCATGATGCATCAAACAATATCATAAAAGACTTTTTCGCAGCGTTTTAAATCTGTCGGAGGACTTAAGCATCTTCTCACGCCTGCAGACGCCCACCCAAGAGTTCTGTTTTTGTCTTTTGTTTCACACGTTGTCTTAAATGGTTGCTATGATATCTTTGCCAGCATTCAACACATATATACACAAAAACACATTAAACTGAATATTTCATCAAACCTTAACAGTCCACAAACTACATGTTTAACTACATCTTTCAGTAGCTTGCTGGGAGTTCAACTACGTTCCTATTTGCATAGTGATTCAAATATTTCAATTACTTTTTAATTATTTTTTTGTGTAGTTAAATACAGAAACTACAATCCAACATTTCTCATTTGTTTTGCCACTACTCAAACTTTTACTGTTATGTAGTGTTACAGCGCACTTTTTTATCCCAGGTTCAATTCTTCACCTTTTCCCGGTAGCGCTGATGTTTTTGAGAAAGCATGCCCTGCTGCGGTTCATCTGCATTATACTGACAACAGGACTGACACCTTCTCCATAGTGGAGCACTGCCTTGTTTGTGAGTAGTGATTTGCAGGAACAGGTCAAGGTAATTGGTTTTTGGACTGGCTCCTTTTTTCTCCTCTACTGTGTCTGCTCTACTTACTACTAGTACTACTACTCTAATATTTATTTTCTTTGAGTGTCAGATGGGAACAGACTTCAGACTGAATATCACTTACATCACAAAGGGTGCCAAAATTCAGGAATGAGCCTCTTCAAGCCTCTTTGTATTCCCCCAAAGTGCAGCATTGACTGCTTCAAGTGCTCTTTAACACATACAACCATCAGACTGTGCAACACTTTTTAACAAAATCGCTACCAAATCAGTTATTTAGCCCTTCACTATACTTACTTTGCAAATGAAATACACTCTGCAATCTGCAAGTAAAAGTGAATTCATTCATCTCACTATTACAAGTGTATTTATTGAGATTTTCAACCTACAACATTCACGACAAGGTGCAATTTAATTACACTTTGCTCTGGCAGGGCATTAAAACAAAAAAATATGAAAGAACAAAAGAGGTATAAAAGAAAATGCATCATGTATAAATATAAGCAAGTCAATTAAAATGAATGCACATTGCACACAGTTATAATATTAGAAAATATTCAGGGGCAAGCAGAAAAGGGGGAGAGAGAGAGAGGAGATGACAATGTTCTCTCTCTGATCAAGAAGCCCTCCTCTCTTCTCTGCTGGTTTACACATGGACACTTCACAGGCACAACCTGGTGCAGCGTCATCACAGAAGCATAAAGCATCTGAAAACAGCTCCATCTAGGGTCCAGATACCTGCAGCTGCAAGGAACATGGTCCATGAAGACAAAGCAAGAATGATTGTATCACTCATTTTGGTGTAACTCAAGCACAACACTTTCTGAGGGAGTCACAGACCGTACAACATGGGCACGATGTAAAAAGAAAAGATGGAGAAAGAAATGCTCCCCATAGTCCATTAAGATTATATAAATAGTAGTGAGCAAACTACATCCTGTGATTCAGCAACATGCGGGGATTCGCCTTTTCTGGCTCCATAAGTGCTTCATCCTGCCTCCAAAATACATGTGTAGTGAGAGGGCTGTCCTAGCTTCTGTGGAAAAGAGTGTGGAGGCGAGAGGTGCCGAGGTGCAGTGGTGATTCCTCAAAACTTTTTTCTCTTATTTTCGCTTATATGGGCATTTGTTTATGTAACTGTGCCTGCAGTGGCCCACGCCTCCCTCTTAAATGAGCTCTGAGAAACCAGAGTTCAAATGAGCAGGTGCAACAACTCGGCTGTGGGTTGTTTAGAATTAGATTAATGTTTATTAGCACTTGGTTTGTATTTGTTAATTACACCTGCATTAGCTGCACGCATGCAGACGTGCTTACACTTGTAGCTCTGGCTACTGAGCAGCTCTGGTTCATCAGTTGGAGGTTGGATTAGCTGCAGATTAGCAGTAGAACAAAGAGACTCTTTTTGTTGTCTCATTTTCCCACCACAGACTATCACTGTTTGTCCAATTTATCCTAATAAAAATCAGTTTATCGTCACAACTCAGTATTACTGCTGGTCCCGCATGACTGCCATCTCCATTACAAATGCAGAAGGATTGAGGGTTCTTGAACATCGGGCCAACCTCTCCTCAGCTTCTCACATGCCCGGCGTCTTAACAATCACCTGATTACACAGCTGGACATTAGGTACATCCATTGAGAAGTTCTCCGCTCAAACTGCGGAAGCAATCAAGAGTGAGATGTGGGCTAAGATTAACCTGGAGGGTTTCTTCTCTGGTGACAGAGGATGCCTGCTGGCTTGTAAAATTGATCTACAGGAATATACCCGCTACAGAGACATTATTAGTGGCATCATAAACCTCTTTATGAGGGTTATCTCTTATCTGATTACACATGAGTTTTTTTCTTACATTAGCCCGATAACATTTCTTAAGGTTGATGAGTTGGTGTGAAATAGAAGTGAAGTTTTTCAGATGTAACCTGCATTGAAAAATATTTGCCAGTCAGCAACCACCTCACCAACAGAGCCATGTTTATATATAAAATATAGTATTAATAAATATATATTAAATAAAAGCAGGCTACAAATTAACCGGAAAGGATTGTAAATAGGCTACTATATGTCTTTCGGTTATTTACATGTCGTCTACATCTATATAAAGTGTGTTTATATAATCTACAGTATGAGAGCGTGGGATCATGTCATTATGTGTGACAAGCAGCTCTACGTATGTGTGAGGTGACTTATTGCGTTGAGCTGCAGGAAGTTGTTTTATAGTGACACATTTTAATCTGAATCTGTACACACGTATGAAGTTTTACTAATGATGATCTCGTTTTTCTCATGGTGTCAACGTCACGCGCCTGCTTGTTGACTCGAATCCAAACAACAGATCCAATATTGCTGCTGTTCTTATAACTCATAACAGTTTAATTTACTAAAGGGTTTGTTGTCTACACACTCACATATCTACGCTGTAAGGACGTCAATAAGGGGACAAGACTGAGTATATATATATATATATATATATATATACAGAACAAGTGCTATCTGTAAGCGACAGAAGGTTTGTAAGTTCTTGTTTAGAAAATTATCATACAAAAACATTTTGTGTGTGACGTGATACTAACAACTAAATATATCCAACATAAATTCAAAGAAGACAATAACCATCAGAGCTTGATTCATTGTTAGGCTTTAATCACAATTTCCCAGAGCCTAAGGTGACGTCTTAAAATCCATTCATTCATTTTATGTCTGACTAACAGATATTTAATTTCTAATGATTTAGAGCAGAGAAAAGCAAAAATCTTAATCAAATGATCTAGTGTACCGCTATTGTGATTGTATTTAGATCTGAAAAAGGTACATCAACTATTTTGATAATCAAATAGTTTAAGAGTTTTGCTTTACTTTCCTTTATATTTATAATTCTAAATTATTATTTTCAATAGTTGATGTGTAACTGTTTCACCTCTAAATACAATCAAATAAGAAGTACAGTGAAGGCAGTAAAAACTGACAGAAAATTAAATGTCAAAGAAAACACAATTGTACAATGTATTTACTTCTAAAGGCAATTCATAAAGGGTTTTTAAAAGCTCTTACGTTGACGCCAACTTGGCTGATCTTATTAAATATATAGCAAGTCCTAAGGGCACTTAATGCCACTGCCAGGTCTCCAAATGACTTTTACAGCTTTTGTCATTTCAAGTACTTTCTGCCAGGAATAGATTTAGGCTTTTTTTGGAGTAAGAAACACAATAAGTACGATTGTTACTGTATGTTGACAAAGTCCAGGCCAGGCCACAATTGTGGCTCAGTAATAGGAACCTGAAATGATATGTTGTGTCCAAATTTGGTACATGTGGTGAAAATAGAGCATATGTTCCAGTCCTGCAGGTCACAGTAACCATTATAAGCTATTAAGGTGAAGTAAGCCCCTGCCTTGGACAAATGCATACTGTGATATTACATCTACCAGGCAATTATTGGAAAAGGAAACTTAGTTTTGTATATAGTAATTTCCCCAACAAGTGGGATCTAAATATCTAAATATCTATATACCATGCCACCACACAGAACAGCGGGACTTCTCACTCCCCACAGGCTCAGTTTACTTGAGTAGACTGAGGGACTATAATGAGGAAGGACAGTGACTGACGATCTCTTAATCTTCTATTTTACACTTCCTGACTCATGTTGTTTGCACCGTTTTTCATTTATTCTCTCTCTTGCTCAAACAGCTTGGCTAGAGGAGGAAACGAGCCAACATTACACCAACAGGCAGACCCACGTTAGGTTATCCCTCTCACACTTTAGAGAACTACCCAGATCCGCCCACGTCCCTGGAGAGAGAGACTGGCGAGAGAGGGGAGGCGGAGAATCAGGGAGGGATGGAAGGGAGGGGACGCCTTATTCCTGTGTGCACGTGTGTGTACGTGTATGTGAATGTGTGTTTTATGAGAAAGAAAGAGAGAACGTGTGTGTTTCCTCTCCTGCATTGCTGCACTGTCTGCGCCCCACCTTTTACTTTTAATTGGATGTGGAGATACTGCCACTATGACAGTGGTGCTGTCAGCACAGCTGAGTTGCCTCCCCAAACAACACCTCACGTGACCATTCAATAACTCCGATTGCGTTTTAATTAACCCTAAAAAAAAAGGGGATAATCTGTTTATGCCCTCAATGAACTGGCGGGTGAGCCTGAATCCATCATTGTCTTTAAATGTGTTAAATAAAATGCATTGGACATAAACCTGTTGCTTGTTAACATTGTGCCATCATAATAATGCTTCGTGGTTAATATATCATCACGTTGCCATAACGGAACCTGAATCTGTGCAATGTTCACAAATCTAACATCTCAGGTGAAACAATGGATGTTTCCTCCCCGTGCATGCACCATGCACACCGATTCCGCTGATCCTCTTTCCGGTAACTTTGGCTCTGCGTTGATATCTGCGTAGTTTGGTGCTCATAATCGTTTGTCTCTGTCTCCATGCACAGATCACTCCCTTCTCTTCACATTCAAAGTCCCTCCCCTCCCTCCCTCCTCTGTGCGTTGACACTCTCACACGCGCGCGCGCACGCAAACACTTCTCCCCCGCACACTCCCCCCCGTCTTGGTGCTGTCTCATTCACTTCAGTACGCCATCCACGCACTGACTCCAACATGGAGCAGGGGGGGCGGGGTTGGATATATACCTCCGAGATGAGGCCACAAGCTACACTGAGACTGGACCCACTTGCAGTGCAAAGACCACAAGCAAGAAGACTCCGAAGCCGGGAGTAGAATTACCAACAATTTTCTGGAGCTTAGAGAGAAAAGACAAGCGAGACCACAGCTTTTGGTTCTACGGACTGTCTGTTGGAGCTCCGATACAACCAATTTATCACTCCGCTATACACCAGTTTCTCTGGATATAGCAGCTAAACAAAGTTGGTAGTAAACTCTTTGGAGTTTGGTTAGAGTCACATTTTTTCTTTGCTTGTGAGAGTGGACTGCACTGAAACTTGGGATCGACCCGTCTTGGGTCTAGCTTGGACCTGGCGCCTCCTTTCAGCGGCTGCAAACACTGCGAAAGTTTTGGCCAGATCTGAAGTCTTCGAGTCGAGTTAGACTTTTGAGTAAACACTCAGCAGCTGCTACCCGAGCCCAGCTCCAACACACCTGGGCGACCGGATAGAGAGCCACCGACAAGACTTCTACAAAAACGTTTCAAGGTAAGACAAACCTTTTTACTAATTTGCTTTTTCTGTTAAATGTCTGTTTTCTGTGAATACGGGATTGTATGTTTCTTGAGTGTTGAAGGACGGGACATCGGAGGTTACACAGTGAGGATGTGCATGAGTGCTGTCCTGCAGCTTCAGAGTTTGTTTCAGCAGATTTGTCTGTTTTACCTCGTCTGTCGCTGTCCGTGGTGCTGAAAGTCTCTCGACCGGCGTCTGCTCTGCTGAGCAACGTGCATCGATTGCATTGCTTTTTGCACATATCTGAGCTCTCTGATCGCAATAATGTCTGTTTCCTTCCAGGTAACATTTATTTTTTACAATTCTAGCACCATATCGCCGCTTATCTACCATTACTGTAGTACTATAGTACTTAGTACTTGGTGAGCCGATCCGAACGAGCTCAGCAGCAGCAAGTTAGACTGTAGCAACAGGTTACTGGCTACAACTTTCTGATTTTAATGTAGCTGTAACACAAGTATGACCTGCATGATGCCAATCCGTAAAGTTTCATGTCAGGCACATGCTGTCCAATGAGGAACACCTACAAGGATTTCTTCTTATAGGTGTTTAAATCAAACGCTGCTTTATTGAAGGTTTTCACAAACATGCACAGAAATCAGTTAGCAGACTGGATTTTATATGCTCTGATTTTTTAAGACTCCTGCATCATATAATTCACCAAAGAGTTAAATGCCTGACAAGGCTTTGTATTGTGTGAATCTGAACTTCAACATTCTCCCAAGGTGCAGGAGGTTGTTGTCAGCAATCTGCAGTAATATGTTTAGTTTCGCTGCTTGTTGTTTTTTGCTGTCACATGGATTTGCAACGAAGCTAGGGGTCCAGTTTCCTGCACACGTGCACATTTCTGCACTGGGAACAGCAGAAGAGAAAGCGTGGGCAATTTGTGGATGAAGGGTGACCTGTAATGTCCACAAAATTGGCTTTTCTTGACTGCTTCCGCAAAAGCGAGCATCTTGTAAAAAAAAAAAAGATTGAGGTCAAGAAATTGTGGTTGCCTCTCTATCTTTCTCTATCTATTGCACTCACACATAGATACACACACATATAGGAAAATGTATCATTCAATAGGGGAAGTCATTTGGACAGGAAAGCTCAATTGTCACAATTTAAAATCAGTCTTAACTTATTATAACTTCAGGTTGTTTTATGTCCTTTCACAGCTTTTTTTGGTTTAGCCATGCAAATTACTTAACCATCTGCAGACAGTCAGCTGCAGCCAGTGAAAATGTAATGTCTCATCAAATGCATGCACATTTCTTATTTAGAATATAGTCTTGTTCCTCTTAATATGATTTATGTGTCTGTGATGAGACAGGCTTCTACAAAACTGTGCATGGCAGCATAAATAGAGAGCATGTCGCTGATGGTTAATTTGCAGTTCTTTACAATTTTTCAGTACTGACCTGCAAAAAATAAACCCTGTCTCAGTACAACAAACGAGCCACTTTTTTGGGCTGCCTGCTTTGCAGAAATGTTGTTGACGACAGCAAATGGACAAGCAAGAGAAAGGGACAGAAAGGTTGGGAGGGAGGGAGGGAGGAATAAAGAGAGAGAGAAAGAGCAACACAGACACAGAGTTCTCCTACGACAGCTGGACCTCTTTCTTTTCACTGTGTGCCTCATCACATGCCCATTCATGGAGCTTCCGGTTGTTGGGAGGCGGGAGAGAGACACACACCTACACAAAGCAGAGGTCTTTACTGCGGAGAGGAGGAGAGGGAGGGTTAGAGTGAGGCAGACAGGAAGGGAGGGATGTGAGGAATGTAATTATGAGTTATCTGCCTGAAAAAGTGCAGGCACTTCTCAAAGTAGGCATCAATTGTTCTGCTTTGTCCCTGCAATATCCATTCTTTATATTATCAACCCCTCAATCACATACAGAAAACTCAGGCATTTATTGCTAAGCATTAAATAACATTGTCCTTTATACGTACATCATGATGTCCTTGGTCTGTTCCACTGACAGTCATCAGTGACGAGGGAAATAATACGATTGAAAACATGAGAAGGCAGAAGGATAACCGTGAATGCTTGTGAAAGACGTTGCTGAGAAACAGTGTTTCTTCCTGTCGTTTGTGCTCTAAGTCACATCTGCCATTATTTCAGTTGGTCCAGTCAGGTACAGATACCTTGATATTGACTCTGCACCCTTTCTCCAGGCTGGGTTAGTCATTTAGTGGCAAAAGCCTGTGTCTCTACAAGATTAAGTGAAGTCTACACAAACCATGTTTGCAAAATGAATTTTGTTGCTGAAGTAAAAATTATAGTGGGAGCTCTATTAGAATGCATTTAGCCCCTCTACAGAGTAGCATAAAATTGCATAATTTGAGATTTTAGTCTTTTAGTTTTAGTGATGCATCTCCATTATCCTACATGCATTTGCATTAATATGCAAGAGTGACTGTCATTTGTCACTCAGGATGCATATTTCATTTTACTCTATGCACCGGTATGCAATGCAGGAAATATTCCCGAAGCATTTTGAGGTGTCACAGCAGGGTATGTAATCACACTTTGCTTTGGACACAAACTGTTTCTCTTGTTTATCACTCAATAGGAGGAGTGCATTGCACAAATTGTGGAACTAATGGGCGTCTGTGGTTGCCAGTGGCAATGCATCTATGGACGTCAGACTGACGCACATGATTCGAGGCTCAGTTCAGTGTGTGGGAGGAAAGAGCAAGAGCTTGGAGATACCAGCCTGCTGTGAAGGACTGTAATTGCAGTGCCTGAGCAATTATGTCCCGGAGAACTGGGCATTTTAGATCACTGAATCTGCTACTGAACACTATGATACTGATCATAGGCAAATCCCTAATGCATAAATATCAGTTCAACAATGGGTCCAATTAAAATGCATCATGAATATTGTTCGAAAAAAATAATGCATTTCATTTGGAGTAGGCTCTTATCCTGCATACTGATGTGTTTTGTTGTGATTATTGAGTTGATGGAGCATTCTGACACATGTTTTCCTCTTTTTCGTTTCCTGTTTCTGTGCAGACATGACGGATTGTCTGATGCACTAAAGTCTACAAGTACTTCAGAGGGGTTTCATAGATACGTCAAAAGATCTGAAACAAGTTCAGTAACTTGCAACAAACAAGTCAAAGAAGAAATCATCGTCAGACCAGCAATCACAGAAACATCCATCTAAGCCGACCCAATGGCGTGGTCAGCTCTTACCGGCCCCTGTGTGGCCCTCGTACTGCTCTTCTTCGGTTTGACCTCCTGCACTCCCTCCGGCCCAGCATCCCCCACCTGTGCCACCCTGGAACAGAGTCGCTTCTTTGGTATATTCTCCTCTGCGACCACACTGCACTCCACACCATGCTCCTGGACCCTGCAGAACCCTGATCCTCGCCGCTACAACGTCTACATGAAAATCACCAAGCCGACCGACTCCTGTGTGCCCCGCCAGATCAAAACCTTCCAGTTCGACTCTTTTATCGAGACCTCTCGCACCTATCTGGGCATGGAGAGCTTCGACGAGGTTGTCAAGCTGTGCGACGCTTCGACCACTGTCACCTACCTGGAGTCCAGCAAGCAGTTCCTGCAGATCCGCAAGGTAGCCTCAAGAAACGGCGTGGAGATGTTGGAGGGGCAGAATGATGTCAGTGAGTTCAAGGCTGAGTTTCTGGTCGTGGGGAAGAGGAACCCAAGTATGCCTGCCTGCCAGATGCTGTGCCAGTGGCTGGAGAAGTGCCTGTCAAGTAGCACCCACGATTATCCCTGTGGCATCATGAACACACCCTGCCAGTGCTGGGAGGCCCCAAAGAGGAAGCCAGGAAGCTGCTACAGAGGCGGTGTCTACGTTGAGAAATGCCTTTCCGTTCCCAGAGACAATGGACGCGATGCTGAGATTATCAGTAAGTTGGTTACAGGTTTGGTTTTAAATGACTTCCTGAGTAAACTTTTTCAAATGTGAAAGAAAGACAGAAATCTCAGGAGTAAACTTTTGCCTCAAAAGAAACAAACAGACACAGTGTGTTCCCCTGTCTTTGCTGTGCTTTTTTTGTAATGACACCCACTAGGCTAGATGGGGGTTCCAGGACCCCACAGCTCTGCAGGCGGTCTCCAACCCTGCTGTCTCTCAGTGTTTGTGTGTTAGGAGCTGCTGAGGATAATGATCCATGTCTTTAGAGCAGTGTAGAGGATGTGCACTCCGTTGCCATAAAGTAATGAGAAGTAAATCAAAGGTGTTCGAGTAATTGTGCGACTTCAGGCCTCATTGGCAAGACTTCCTGAACCGCACACATCGTCTGCTCTCCATTTTGTCTGAGGCGGGCCTGTTAGGTTTAACACTTGTCGAGGAGTCTCACGTTGGAGAGGGATATAAGGCGTGTTTTTGTGTTAGGTTGGGTTGGGGGGGATTAGAAAGAGCACAAAGACCTCACAGTCAGCTGGCAGCTGAAATCGAAGTGCAGCACTTGTGGTCGTCATAGCAATGCACCTGTCTGCCTTAAACACCACTCTGTTCCGGTTCACGCCAAGTAGTTACAAGCCCAACAACACACAACAAAAGCAGACAATAATCACCATTTTTAATTCCACATTGACCGGGTTGAGTTCTCGGTTTTGCTCACAAAGAATCGTCCTTGCTCATTCTCTGCACACAAGACTAGAGATTATACTCACTTCCTGTTCTTACAGAGGAAATATGGCTTTGTATACATAAAGTAGGGATATTAACTTTAACTAGGCTACTGTAATTTCTTGCATCAGTTTCCAACCTTTGCTCAATATTTCTCCTCTCCTTATCTCTTCCTGCAGAGGGCTGGGCTGGTTGGGGCCGTTGGTCAGTTTGCAGCCAGGAATGCGATGGTGGAGTCCAGGTGCGCAGCCGAGCGTGCCAGCCCGAGGAGGATGTGTGCGAAGGAACAGTTGAAGAAGGACGGGCCTGCAACCCTCAGCCATGCATTGGTAAGCCCACCTGTCGTTTAGTCATTTAGTCGGGAGCACTCGGCTGCAGGTGGCTCTAATTCAATGCTATAATCGTGCAATTTGTCTAATTCTCTCAGGCAAAGAGCGCAACAGGAGCCAGGGACTGCGAGCCATCGTCGGTTTGAAGAGCGACAATGCTGAAGATTTTAACCACAGGCTTGTTGCAACCCAAACAGGTGAGATAGGAAGGTCTTGTTAATGAATGTTTTACACACAATGATGTAGATAGAGGTTATTTATTTATACATAATGTGGCTTGTGCAAAAAAAAAAAAAAAAATTGAACATATCTGCATGTAGCTAAAGTTGGACCAGACAAAGTACTATCTAAACCTTTGCAAGTGTTAATGGCCTGGTGTGCTGACCCTCTAATTCATGATTTTGTCCTACAGTAGATGCTAAAACAGATGAGTGGACCCCCTGGAGCGCATGTTCAATCACCTGTGGAGAGGGATGGCAGAGCCGTACCCGCGTCTGTGCTACTTCCTCCTTCACCACCCAGTGCACCGGACCCCTGCGTGAGAACCGGCCCTGCAACAATACAGCCGTCTGCCCCGGTAAGTGCCTGCTTCCTCCTCTTAAATGTGCAGGTGAGAGCGAGAGAAAAGAGAGTGTGATTTTGAAAATGTGGACACAATGGAGGTCTATTCAACACCAGTAACAAAGGAAAAGTAGATAAAGAGAAGCAGACAAGTTAGAGATGCATCTTCAGCTTCCACACACTGAGATTTGCATTGTGGGGAAGAGGCTGCAGTTTAATATCAATTAAATCTCCCTAATAGTTTGAGGATTTAGTGCTGTGTCGTAGGGATTGTGTGAAGAACGGCCCCACCTGGTGGAGAGTTTACTAAATGTGCCTGTGCTGTGCAGCCTGTGAAAACTCAAGTGAATTCAAATGACCAGTAGCACATTTTTTAAACAAACCATAACTTCCTTCGTATAATTAACCCTCTGTGTTCCCCGTGTGCAGTTAATGGTGCTTGGGATGAGTGGACCCCCTGGAGCTTGTGCTCATCCACATGCGGACGTGGTTATCGTGATCGTACCCGCACATGCAAGCAGCCCCAGAACGGAGGAGAGCCTTGCCGCGGCCCCACAAGACAAACCAAGTTCTGCAACATCGCTGTCTGCCCAGGTGAGTCGGGAATCTTTCTCATTGCTGACTTATATTCACAGTATGATGCCTAATAAAAGAGATATGTGAAAACCAGATCACATTATCAATAAATCCAAACACTTATCATTCCTAACTGTTCTTTTACTACCATGTTTAAACATCCATGACAACTGACTCTGGCTCTGATACTTGACCTGTCAGCTAACTGAGTCATACATTAGAGATAATTAAACTCACCGGCATCCCCACCATCATAAGCATCAACTGCAGTGGCAGCTTGACATTACTTCTGACTCATAGACAGAATAAAAGCCTCTGTGAGCATCAGTCAGTGGCTTTGTAATTACCTCAGATGAGTCATGATGTGCTCATGGTCACTCAACATAATGGAAGCTTTCGTACTCCGCCACCTACTCCTGTGCTGAAAAGATTTCACTCATTTTAAAAGTCACAGCTGCAGTTTAGTTTGTGTTTTTAAGTGATTTCTTTATCTACCCTACAGTATATCTACAGTATATTTCCTTGTTGCAACTACATGTTGCTGTCAGTAGATGTCTTTATGTGCCACAGATGAATAAGGGGAGGACAGGCTGTCAGGCAAACTGAGTCATTACTGAGAGATGATTACACTTTTCATTTGGAATTGAAAAGCTTAGAAAATGTCATCTTTATTAGTAAGTTTAGAAGGCAAAAATTGAATAGTAATGGGTTTTTTTTTTTATCTTTTCAAGATTCAAACTGAAATCTGAATATGAAAAGTGTTTTCCAGTGGTTAATGATTATTTTTTTCTCATTTATATTTTTAAGCCCTTTATTAAAATGCCCAATATAGAGTTTTTAGAGTAGCATTACTTCTCAAAAAGACAAAAAAAGTCTCTTGGTCAACATTATTGACCTTTTTGATTAGAAAATGGTCTTCTCAGCTAAGTCAAGTGCACTAAACAATGCCCATAATGACATAAACTTCATTTTAGTTTTGAGGACAGTGGATCTTAGAGGTTAAGACTCACATACAGACTTGCTTGAAGGACAGATAACCAAGCTCCAATTTTCAGTTTCACTTAAACTCAGCTAAAGTAGGTCATGTGAAATGTTAATAGCATCAGTGAGTGTGCCATGATGCCTGTGGCCTGAGGGTCCTTCTTGTCCCTGCTCTCGCTCTAACTTTCTCGTGCATGCTCTGCTTCCCCCTAGTGGACGGATCCTGGAATGAGTGGTCTGGCTGGAGCTCATGCACCGCTTCTTGCTCCAACGGCACCATGCAGAGAATACGGGAGTGCAACGGGCCGTCCTACGGGGGCTCCGAGTGCCATGGCAGCTGGAAAGAGTCAGTCAACTGCTTCCTGAAAGATTGCCCTGGTAAGAGAAGATTTCACATATTCAAGAGTCACTATCCTAATAAAGATAAATGAATTAAACATATCACAGTCCAGGGTTCATGGTGTGAAATATTCTCCGTCTTTAGTTGAAGGTCGCTGGCATGCGTGGAGCTCTTGGGGCAGCTG
The DNA here is from genome assembly GCA_943590825.1 of Bovichtus diacanthus. Lineage (NCBI taxonomy): Eukaryota > Metazoa > Chordata > Actinopteri > Perciformes > Bovichtidae > Bovichtus > Bovichtus diacanthus. The sequence goes on from CALSBV010012213.1 coordinate 12,745,023, forward strand.
CAGCAAGACTTGCGGTGGAGGCGTCCAGCAGAGACAGAGAGTCTGTGAAGGGCCTTTCTTTGGTGGAGAGCCTTGCCCCGGTGAAAAGGGAGAGCAGAAGCGTTGCAATGAGAAGAGATGCCCTGGTTAGTGACTCCAATACAATGCACAAGTGGTGGCTACTCTACAGTACAATTTGATTAAGAAAGAGATTACTTATCCTTCTACTTATCCTTTTAACTTTTCAGAGCCCCATGAGATCTGCCCTGAGCAGAACACTGGAGATGTCGTGTGGAAGAAAACCCCCGCTGGAGACATGGCCGCTGTTGCCTGCCCTGCTGATGCCTCAGGTACAGAGACAACAAGGACATGATTTATCTGTTTTCCTTGGACATGTTCGACTGTTATCATCCCCCCTCAGGCCAACTACAAGCATGTACTTTCTCTCATTAACAGGTCTGATTCTGCGCCGGTGCACCCTGGACGCTGTAGGTCTCGCCTCCTGGGAGAGCCCAACACACATCAAGTGTGTCTCCAAGAACTATGAGAATATTCAGATGCTGGTAAGCCCCGACGATATACCTTAATTAAAATGCTAAATGCCGCATCTCATATCGCTAATTTCCCAGTGGTGAAGTCAAACCAGCGAATGTCAAAGATTCACATTAACCTCTCGACTCTTCTTCTGCAGTCGAGGGACTACAACTCCAAAGCGCAGATAGGGCAGAGCGTCGACGGGATCGCTGAGGTGATTTCACGCCTGAGATTCTCCTCTGATGAGGGGGCCAAGTACAGCGGTGACCTCTTGGCCGTCATGGAAGTCCTGCAGAACACCACTGAACTGTACAAGGGAACCAGACTGAGGTTGAGCAACGCTGATGTCGAGGTAAGCTGAAATATGTACATATTAAAAAATGATTTAATGTCACACTCTCTGACACACATTTCTTACTAAGCTGGATTTGGCATCTTTTTACACCTCTGCCTCCACTTTATGATCTGCAGAACTACGTCCAGACAATCAGCAACTTACTGAAGGAGGAACATCGCGACAAATGGGAAGAGGCACAGCTGGTACGTGATAAGAGTGTGTGTATGAGTTGTTATTATTATCATGGGAGAAAATGATGTTAACGTTCTTGTGACGGGATGAGTGTGTGCAGGACACATTCAGCGACAGAATTGTAGGGGTGTGTATGGGAAGTTAGTGTGAAAATGTGAGGGGGGAGGTAGAATATTAATGAGCGATGCACTGACTAACACTCCCGAATGCCCTTTTACTCACCCAAACATTGGATGAGAACGGAATAAGAGTATGACGCCAGGAGCTAAAAATGATCAGTGCAACTACAAAAGCATTTAATTACATGTCTAGAGCGCAACTTATCATCTGGTTCTATCTAATTTGTTCTAGATTTGTTCATAAGTTAAACTTACAACAGACTAAACAGAACTCTGACCACCTGTTGATGTACTTTTCTCATGACAAATCAGTGTTCCTGCTGAAGTGAGTGAAGAAACAGTTCCTACCAATGGAGTTCCCTGAGAAAGATAAGCAAGTTTAGTAAAGTTAGACAAACACCGCAGAGGGTAAACACATATTTGTGAGCAAATTGAAAACTGGATTGTGAATTACTAAGGCCACTGCGACAGGAGAAAGCGAACACTTCAAGGTGACAAGGGTAGAGAGAGAGAGAGCGAGAGAGAGATGAATCAGGGAGAATCACTACGCCCACTTTGCAATCTGTGAGTCTCTATGCCATCCTACATAACGATGGCGGTTGTAGGGTGACACAGACAGCACATTGCATACAAGCACGCACCTTGCGCCCACATCTCTGCAGCTCTGCGTCAGAGACACGCAAGTCAGGCAGCCCTCCCTTCCACCGAGTGAGAGGGAGAGGACAAAAAAACCTGAGTATGAATCAACAGCCTGCCCATTTATGGCCTTAAGGAAGTTCTGAGGTTGCATAGCAGCAAGCGCTGTGTTTTTTCTTTTTTTTCAACTCCACTGCTGAGTGCTCTGAAAGAATAAGTATGAGCTGGATGGAAGAATAGGAAGTCTAGATATGGGCATGTGACAATAAACAGCCTTGTCTAAGTGCTCAATTATAGTAATTGTTTAAATTGCATATACAGTATATTGCCCCTTTTCCCCTTTTTTTCCTCTTTCTGACTCCTCTTTTTCTTCCATTTTTTTTCTTTTATCCAGATGGGGGCCAACATTAAGGAGTTCCTCCGCCTTGTTGAGGACTCTGTGAACATGATCGGTATGCAAATGAGCGGCTTCCAGGACATTTACGAAGTCACCGAGAATTTAGGTGAGCCCTAATTTCCCCCGCCAGCTGCTCTCTGCACACGTCTAGTCAGGATGATTTGTCCTCTCTCTAGCCGGAGAGTGCATCAATCTTAATCTCGCTTGTGAATCTGAGTCCATATAAGCAGCAGCCGAATATCACTTTGTCAGACTGTCAACTCCATCAGCTAAACCATATTACTTGTGCCATCTCCAAGATGTTGTGCAAGTATATTTTGCATAACGCTTTTACACAAATTTATCAATCCGTCAAATACTGAAAATTATTTTAAACATCACACTCTGAGTCACTCTCTGTGACTTGGGCTCAGTGAAGGTGACATTCTCACAGGATTTAGTGGCGAATGACTACACTGCTAAGACACATATGAGACAAGAAACCAAAATGTCCTTGGCATTAGACGATTCTTCAACCAACACAGTGTACAAAAAAACTGTGACCTCTGAGCGCTGTTCACTAACAAAGCTGTTGTCTCTCAATCTCTGTCCTTCTCAGTGCTGAGCATCCACAAGCGCCCGACCAGCACAGGCTCAAATTTCACCTTCCCCGTGAAGGGCTGGAGGGGCATGCTGGACTGGGTCAGGACCTCTGAGGAGAAGATCTCAGTGTCCCGTGATGCTCTGTCCATTGAACAGGCTGGTAAGATTAAACAGATATGAATTTTATTTTATTTTAGAAAATGAATTAATGTTCAATGTTAATGTTCAAGTCTTGTGAATTTGAGTCTAAGCATGCATTTTGTTCTTTCCAGATGGCAACGATGCTTTTGTGACCGGCATCGTCCTCTACAGAAACCTTGCCTCTATCCTGTCCTTCCAGAGGTAATACAATTTCTCTGCTTTTATATGAATGCAACCGGCCTTTCATGAAATATATTTTGCCGTCACCAGATGGCGCCTCACTCACTACTCATTAAATTCCATATTCTCCTTCTCACTTACATTTTTTATTGTAAGGCCTTGCCGATACCTCATGTCATTCAGTCAACTATAAAGTCTCATACAGAATTTTCTTTTTTCTCCACAGTAACACCACCCTCCTCAACTCCAAGGTGGTGACGGTGATCGTCAAGCCCACCCCGAATCTTCTGTCCACCCCTGTTGAGATCGAGTTCCCCCACCTCCACAATGTAAGCCCCTAATGGTTACCCAATCTAATGGAACCTTACGAAAAATATCAACCCCCCTCCGGGTGTTTGCTCACCGCGGTACACAGAGCCTGACATTTTGTCGACATTTACAGTGGCACTGTGACTTTTACTTACACTCGTGTCAGTTGAAATCTGGCAAAGATCACTGCTGAACCAAACGGTCAGTGGACGATGATGATAAATCATGCGCAGTAATTAGTCCCCGCAGCTGATAAGATGCCGTTTTTAGTTTTGTGCGTGTTTTATCGGGGAGGGTGGCAGGAAACGTGGGCAGGTGGCTGGCAGCAAGCTGTTGCATCTCACACGTTTATAGTACGCCATCCCTACCTACACATTCCCCTTTTCTGCACAGAATCTGAAACTGACTTCTCCATCTGCCTCTTGTTTTTGCAGGGAACCATGAATGAGACATGCCTCTCCTGGGACGAGAGTGAAACGTAAGTGTTGACCACAGTTGTTTTTCTTCTTAAATGTGCGTCTAACCGTCACTGTCCTGGGTCGCCTTGTAAGCCCATCAGGCGCTTGTTGTTGTTTACCTCCTTGGAACCCAGGTCTTTTCAGTCATGCATCTGTCACATATGAACATACAACCCCACCCGTACGTTCACACACCACAGAGAGAGCAATAATGTTTGATAACATTTTTTCATGTCAATCATTTCCGACAAGGACAGGGAACATGTTGGCCCATCCCTCCCAGCTCAGAGCACCAAGCCTTCCTCGGCTGTCTGACATACTTACTGCATGACACACAGACTCAAATGACATCCTCAGCGGTTCTAGTTGAGTGACACTTCACTTCAATCTAACCGTCTCCTGTTTGATTTAAATGAACCACATCCCGAGGAGGGAAAAATGCACAGACATCACTTTTAACTTCATTACATACATCAGTGAGTAAACTCATCCCAGTGTCCCTATAGGTCACACCGCAGTGTCAATCTAAAGACAATGGCAGCTCTCCTTCCCTCACCTCTAGGTCCTGTTCATATGTCACCGCCGGGCTTCATGTCTATGGCGCGTAGCAGTTTGTAAAGATGCTAAGTTGCATTTGAATGACTTATGAAACGAGCCTGGTCCGGATCAATCAGCCCCAGGTCCACTCTGCCCTCCTGAAGAATACACAGGTGGACCATTTGCATTTAGATAGATTTGTACACTTGTGGAGGGCAGATAAGAAATGAAAATGCACCTACAACTGGATACCCCCCGCACCTTTTTACATAAACCGAACAACCAGAGTAAAAGCAAAAGCAAAAGCAAAACTGAATCAAAGGAAAAAATTTAATTAACTCTTATACTTTCGGAAAGAGGGCAATGTGCCTCGAGTCAAATTAGATTCATTTTTGACAGCGGATGTGATTAAGGGGAAGATAGAGACAGTGGAGAAAGGGAAGCTCTGGCTTATGGCAGAGTTTAGGGTCAATGCTTGTTTGCAAAGCAACAAATGTTTGATCACAGGACGTGCTCCATTAGGATCTCCACCAATAAACTTTAACCAGATACAGATAAAATGCTCTGCAGCTTTTTGTGACAAAAGATAGGGAATAAATTACAGGGCCACACATGCTTTTTGGCTTCCTTTTGCGTCACGCAACATTTAACCCATCTGCATGATATGACAGCTCGCACATAACACACATTAAACTGTGCAGCCAAGCATGTTTAGATGCCACGATGAGTTTGCCCCACGGGCCGGGCGCCCATGACACTCTGCACCAGGCTGGACCTGCTGGCTATGATGCGCCTCTGTATTCACCAGTCAGTCAGAGCCTGGGGGTGCTGCTCATTGCCTGAACCTCCTCTGTGCTCGCCGGCATCTGCTGCTTATGGCGCTTGCACACAAAGGCAGATCTCAGTAAGAGTTCTGAACAAAATTGTGTACATTCAGGGATTTGTAGAAGTTGATTTGTCATCAGAGTAGAAGTGCATCTCATTTATAAGATGGCCTCAATGAAGCACTCCTTATTGATTTTTACTTTCTGCTCGTAATGTCATTTATCCATGTTTTTGTCTGATCAGGCTTGGCACAGTTCTAGTTAGGATAGTTGTGACAAATAGCGTACCTATATTATGCCAAAAATCACTTTTGTTTTGTTTCAGATTGCATGTAGATACAAACATTAATCAGTTGGAGTGTAGCTTTAATCACTATGGAAAACCTATAGAAATCATAATTCAGATAGTCTTCACATTCCCCTCCTTCTTTTTCTAAAGAAGGAACACGCTGTCCTTTGTCCCCCAGTGCACTGGGGAAGTGTTGCCTATACGCTCATGTCTATTGAGAAAAGACTGTCCATAACAAGAGATGATACAGATTATGCTAATAATAAGATTTATGAAGGCCTATCATCATCAATAATGGCGCAGATGGCAATTAATCACATAAATGTGAAAAAGCCATAATTAAGGCTTTCCTGAGATGCAACTGAGCACCTCAGGTTATGTCAAATAATATTTTTTTTTCTCACTCTGGATCACCTTTATTTCACGTTGTGTAAAATGTAAAACAATGTGCACTTGTCTGCATTAGGCTATTTAACATGCAATACTTATGAACCTACCATAAGTAGAATGTTCTAAAAAATAATAATAATAATAATAATTCATCATATACATGAGAAAAAAATATCATCAAGAGACATTCTCATGAGAGATTTGTCAGAGCTCTCCTCTCCTAACCCGTCCTTTCCCTCTCCTTCCCTGTGCAGTTCCTCTCTGCTTGGGTCTTGGTCTGCTCGGAGCTGCAGAGCGGTCCCCGTTCATTCATTCAGAACCAAATGCGTGTGTGACAGCCTCTCCACCTTCGCCATTTTAGCACGCGTCAACTTCGACTCGGTAAGTCTTTTGTCTTTTATCAACGTGTGCTTGTTTTTTTTTTTTTTTTTTGTCAATACATTCGTCTTCAAATGTTCCGTGCAGTGTGTGTGTGTGTGTGTGTGTGGATTCGGTGCAGTGTGAACGTATACTTGTTGTTTTCGAGCGGTTTGCTGTAGCGCTGCCTGCCAGCACCTCTTTGTCTCGTGCAGGTGCCGCTGATCGGAGAATGTATATTGAGGGGAAATAACCGAGCAACGTGTTGATATGCAGGAATTACATTTAAGTTTTTAAAACGAAAACATGATGTATTGCATATTCGCGTGTCGATTTTGCACGAGCGCGTTAATTGATGCTTATTTGCCTGCAATCAGCTGCATAGGCTTATCGACCAAATGCATATTATTGCACCTATGGGAAATATCTTTTTGCAGTTGCTTGCATAAACAAATATGACACGTTGATCCCACATTTTTTAATTCCATCACTCAAAATGACTTTTCGATTATTGTGTAATCTGGTTTTGCATTTCATTTCCGATTATGCATGCTTTTTTTTTAACATAAGATTAAGTAAACGGAGTTAGTGCAGGGGACCTTGTGTGCACCGGATGCTTTGATTATCAAAATCTGTCATTACGCATCGCTGTATTTCATGCGCAAAGACAATGTGTAATTTCCCCCGTAGACTGTTGCCTCGAGAGCTGCTCGTTCTCCAGTTGCCGTGGCAACGGCTTCTGCAGCGCAAACTCGGCCTGTGTGATTTTTAATAACTGAGATGCTGTGGGGGAAACACACACACACACACCTCATCTCTTCTCTAAACAGTCCCCCAGGACAGAGGAAATTGTCTGTCTATCTCTGCTGTGCATCTGATTGCTGCTGCACACACGCAACAATCAACAGATGTCTATTAGTTTAAAGGAAATAGATATTTTAAACGTGCATTTTTTATCATTTTCACTTTTATTTAGTGTGCAGTGAATGGCAAACAGCTCATGAATTTGGACTGCAGTGTTTTTCTGCAGCTAAGACCATCCTGTCCCCCCAACCTGTTGTTTACATGCTAGATTTGATTTGTCTTGCTGTTGCCAGTCTGAACAGCGCCTCCCATATTTGTTATAGGCTGCACATGCCCCCCCTTTTCAACCTCACGCAACAGTAAAAAGGCAGCTGCGCCAATCATTCCAGTCTGCCAGTATCTCTGAATTCTCGATTACATCCAGCCCCTTCTTCCTCATCCTCCTCATCCTCCTCCTCCTTCCTCTTCGGCCACAGCAGCAAGCCTGGAAATGCCAGAGAGGCGGACCAATGAGAGACAGACGTCTGGTCATGCAATGATGGTCCCCCCCCCCCTCCCCACCCCCACCCGCCCGCTTCTCCAGCCATCCTTTGATGTGTGGAGACATTTTTTAATAATGTCTTCCTACAAGCCGTATGAGGAACACCAGTGTGAGGCAGAGATGGAGAGGAGATGTGAAAAACATACTGCAGTGTGTTAGCTCTCATTCGATATGGTCTGATTTCTGGAGTGCTGTAGCATCATGTGCGTTGGAAGCATGATGATCCATTGGGAGCAGCCCACACAGTTAGTACAGAAGATGCCCTTGACCGCTGGGTTAATCAATATTTTTTTAAGCAGCAGAAAAATCTGTGTTGGTTGAGGGTTTCTCGGCACACATTTCTCCCACATTTGTTCGAAATGAGAACATGTGATTCGGTCAAGGACAGGCAGAAGACACGCTTCATATTTAGGTCAATCTGGTTTTCGGGATTTTACTCAGAGGCCCGTGGTGCAAGCATCAACCCAGATTTAGAGATGGAGAAGAGAGGGAACAGAACATACTGTATTGCCCTTGTTATTTTTCCTCTTCCCAGATTCAGTAAAGGCTGAAGAAAAAAAGACAGCTCACCGCTCTGCTATCTGCCATCTGTTTTGGGCGCTTCTGATGTAGTTGGATAGATTTTGAAACAAATTTGCCACACTAAATTAGTCTTTGGCTGCCCTAGGCCGGACTTCACCAGCTGTGCTTGGATATCACAAAAGCCTATGTGGAGCACATATTGCGATGGGGAGAAACAATCCTTTTAAGGCTCAGTTTTGTACCGTTTAGATTCACAACAATCAACAATGGTGAACGTAGTGGAAGTCATGCTTCACATACGCTGGCAATATAAGGATTTATGGCCATCATAAATTAAATGAAGGCCAAAGCAGTGTCTATTTCCTCCCCCTCTATGTGTGCTAATTTGATACCTGCAGATTTATTATATCTAAGGACATTTTCTCCCTCACCTTTCGGAGCCACGTATCCGTTCTCACCTTTTTTGTCCCTCAACGCATTAAAAATGAGGGCGTCTTTATCTGTGCGATTTTCATCCCGCTCACATGTTTTGTGGCGATGACAACTTGATCAGAGGTGTTAGATTAACTCATAATCGTATTAAAGCCACTACAGTAGGTGTGAGACAGACGAGGATTATGGACGCAGTGAAAACCACACAATTAGCTGCTGGGGGTTTGTCGGTGTGTTAGTTCAAGGAGCTGAGATTTGTGTGTGCAGCAGTGACCCGTCGGCCCTCCGGGTGAATGAGCAGCAGGGAAAACGAGCAAAAGACAATCCCTCCTCTGCTTCCTCCACCGAAGGTCCGGTGCCAGGGCTGTTTGAAACATGGGTCGGTCAACGCCGCTGGCAGTGGCAGGCGCTAAGCTGCTGTCAGAGATCAGAAGGGCAGGTGGTGGCAGATTAATGCACGGATGATAATGGTCCACCTGTTCACTCCTGCAGGGATGCGCAAGGAGCTGCTGGTTGGCACAAAAACACCAACATGGCAAGAAAATGCAAAGGAAAAGGTGTCTGTCAATTATTAGAAGCTTATTGTAGCAGCTCAAACTAAGGAACAACCCCCCCTCCCACTGAACTGCCCCTGTGAATTAAACAACCCCCCTCTTTGCTTAGTGGAGAGAGATATATGTATGTGCAGTACCCTCTTCGTCTCATTTGCTGACTCAAAAGCTCACTGGAGAAGCGCAGTGACCCTGACCATTTGTTTAGTTTGCCGCTCCATCTTTCTGACATGTTCACCTTGGGGTCACCTTGCCTCAGCCGTGTCCTGATTGTGCCATTCAAATGCCTACAGGGAGCTGTCTGCTCTTCCAGATAGCGCCTACCCACAGGCTTTGCTAGTGCGTGCGCGCGTGTGTGTGTGTGGGGATTTCAGTGCTGGTGCCCCTCTGCATGAATGCGTGTTTGTAATAAGCTCTAACAGGCATGTTCGGTCTTGTCTCCTCTCTGTAGATCATGGACAAGGCACTGCTCCCGTCCGTGACTCTCATTGTTGGCTGTGGGGTCTCCTCTCTCACCCTGCTGCTCCTCATCATCATCTACGTCTCCGTGTGGAAGTAAGTAATCCTACGAGCAAAGTCCGCCGTGTCGGCCTCTTAACATTATGTGCTGTGTGCTCTGCTTTCTCTCTCCTCTACCCACTCATCCCTAAACTAATTCTTTTCTCCCCCCTTTTCAAAACTCTAGGTATATCCGCTCCGAGCGCTCCGTTATCCTCATCAACTTCTGCCTCTCCATTATATGCTCCAATGCCCTCATTCTCATAGGACAAACTCAGGCTCGCAACAAGGTAAGGCGCTCTTCTAGCCAATCCTAACCTCTCTTTTAAAACTCTCTGAAACTTACTGCTTTGGGGACTTTTTAAGTAGCAGCGCCACTGACACAGATTTCTAATCTTTCCTCTCTATCTCTCCTTCCTTCTGGGCTCTCACAGGTGGTGTGCACTCTCGTTGCTGCTCTCCTGCACTTCTTTTTCCTTTCCTCTTTCTGCTGGGTGCTGACAGAAGCTTGGCAGTCCTACATGGCTGTCACTGGTCGTCTGCGCAACCGCATTATCCGCAAGCGCTTCTTGTGCTTAGGCTGGGGTAAGAGCACCTCTCTTTATGCCCATCTCTGTTTTCCACCTCTGTTGCATCCCTTTTCTCAAAAGCTTTTTCATTTTCTCAGGCTCTAACCTATTTCCCCCCCTTTGCTTATTTTCTATCTTGCAGGCCTTCCTGCACTGGTGGTGGCTGTGTCTGTGGGTTTCACTAAAGCTAAGGGATACGGCACCGTCAACTAGTAAGTCTAGTCTCAACCCGCCATTTTTTGGTCTTTCTCGTTTCTCTGCATGTACTCTGAAAAGCTCTTGCCTCGGCTCAAGCATTAATATCTTCCTACTTCTGTTCTCTAGCTGCTGGCTGTCTCTTGAGGGCGGACTTCTCTACTCCTTTGTTGGCCCCGCTGCAGCTGTTGTTTTGGTATGTATTCTGACTTTGTCGTCCCAATCCATCAGACTATGCAGTCTGTTTGTAAATGCGTTACCTATTATTACATTGTCTCATCCATTTTTCTTCTTGCAAACAGGTGAATATGGTCATTGGTATTCTGGTCTTCAACAAGCTGGTATCCAAGGACGGCATCACCGATGTGAAGCTGAAGGAGAGAGCCGGGTAGGTCTTATTGATCTTCTCCGTACACCAGAGTATTGCGCTTATCTCACTCATCAGTGCCATTACAGGTATATTGATGATGTGCTTTGATATCAAGCCTCACAATCAAACAACAGGAGGGAATAGAGCGCTGCTAGAAGAGGAACAGAAGTTCAGCCTGTGTGATTCTAATCTGTGGTTTTCTCACCCTGCAGAGCATCACTGTGGAGCTCCTGCGTGGTTCTGCCCCTATTGGCCCTCACCTGGATGTCTGCCGTCCTGGCCATCACCGACCGCCGCTCTGCCCTCTTCCAGATCCTCTTTGCCGTCTTCGACTCTCTGGAAGGTTTCATCATTGTCATGGTTCACTGCATCCTGCGTAGAGAGGTATGGAAAACACATTTAGATGAGATAAATTAACAGGAATTCAAATAAAAAGCATGTATCTTGTTGGTTGCTTTGTCTTTATGAGGTTACATGAGCTGTGGTTCCAAAACAATTTCCTGAAGTTCTCCCTCCATCCATTAGGTTCAAGAAGCTGTAAAGTGCAGAGTAGTCGACCGCAAGGACGACGGCAATGGAGACTCTGGCAGTTCCCTTCACAATGGCCACACTCAGCTTATGGTAAATTTCTTGGCTTATTGCCTTTTTAATGTCTTGAGTGCCTCCTGCATTTTATCCCTAAATGAATATGTGCATACATTAAGCACTGATGGAACATTTTTTATTCTTTTATCAGCAGTCTGATAACGAAAAGGATGGAGATTCAAGCAGACAAGGTAAGCCCCTTTCACATCAGCTTTTTCCTCTTGCTCTTAACCATTTTTCCATTTGCATTTCAATTTCTGTGCGCGTTGCACTTAAAACATCTGATCATGCATAAAAAGAGAACATATATTTATTGAACCAATTTTTCAGACATGGCATGGTTCTTTATTGTTTTTTTAACTCTCTCTTACCTTTTTCTCAAAAGGTATGATGAGCTCCTCTGAGGAGAAGATGCCTCCGCCTCAGCTGCCTCTTCCCATGGGCTCCAACTTCCACACCCTGCCATCCAACCCCAGTAAGAGCCACATGCAGGCGGTTCCCGAATATTCCAGCCACACCCTCACCCTGAAGAGAGAGAAGAGCCGCCTGGGGGGAGGAATGGACCCAACCTGTGGGAAACCCGTGTACGTCTGCGAGGGGGAGCTTTTCCATCAGCTTGACGCCGATCTCGCTCGGGCTCAGGCCGACGGCAGCATCTCAGACGGCAGCAGTTACGTCCTCATGCCCAACACCACCTCCACCCTGAGGGTCAAGCCCAAGGATGACCCAACAAAATACAACATCAGCGTGGAGCAGCTGCCACAGGCCAGGCTCATGCACCTCAGCGGGCCCTTTGCAGAGCCTCAGGCTGCCTTTGGGATCAAGTCCATCCCCCTTGATCAGGTCAGCGTGTCTTACTCCGAGAGAGACTCGCCCATCCAGAACATCCACAACATGTCCAGTGAGTCTCACATCACCCACAGCAGCCTGGAGAACACCTTCGAGTCCATGAACTCCATGATGTCCAAGAGTGAGACCATCTCCACACTGTCCATGAGCTCCTTGGAGGTAAGAGGAGATGCAATAGTGTGACCTCCTGCAGAATAGTTGTTTTATGCCTTCTTGTGCAATGTTTCTAATATTCAGCTGAAACTAAACCAACTTTCTTTGTCTTTCTTTTTCTTTGCAGAGACAGAAATCCCGTTATGCTGAGTTGGACTTTGAGGTAAATATTGTTCTGGCTTTTGAAAACTTCATAAATGACATGTGATGTATATCTTACATTTATTGTAGCAAGCATTAATATTTTGAGACTATAATGTTTTTTTTTTTTTCTTTGTCTTCTCTAGAAAATAATGCACACAAAGAAACGCCACCAGAACATGTTCCAGGACTTAAACAGGAAGCTGCATCATGCTGAGAAAGACAGGGAGTCACCTGCTTCTGACAGCAAGGTAACATATCATGAGATAATGCTCGTCATCCATTTCCATAGACATTCATTTTCAGGAAATGTAGAACAAAACATGGGAAACATAACAGAGGCAATACAAATGTTAAAAGAGATTCTCTGGTGGAAGAACGACCTTCTAAAACAACCAGTGATGTGTACTGAACTGTGGTTGTTATTACTTTGAGGTCATTTGATTAAGGATGTATTTTCTTCCTTCCTTCTTACAGTCTGTGAGATGGAGTGTGTCTTCAGGAGGAAGTGACAAAACGAACCACAGTGTGAGTGTTTATATACAAACTCACTACCTCAAAAATTGTACTGTTAACCAGACACACAATCAGATATCACACTTGCCTCAAGGAGGAATAATTTCCCCCCAAATGACAATGTGACTTTCACTATTAGAAATTCCCCTCTGATGTAATAAAGCCCATTTCATTTTTGATTAAATCAGGAATTTGCTCAGAGCTGAAGGGTGACACCAGTGTTAAAGTTCCTCCTCTTTCTACCTCAACAGGACAAACAGCAGGGAACTCTGGAGAGGCCGTGGGAGGGAGTCCGGGGAATCCAGCAGTCGCCCCCTGCATGGGTGCGTAAAGACCTGGAGCCCTTAGCCGCCTCGCCTCTGGAGCTGCACTCTGTGGAGTGGGAGAAGGCCGGCACCACCATCCCTCTGGTGGGGCAGGACATCATCGACCTGCAGACAGAGGTCTGAGGAGGAGGAGGGGGGCGCGAGAAGCCACCTGATTTCACCTCGTTTACCTTTTTGGTTTAGGAATGGGATCCTATATGAATAGCGTAGAGGAAACCAAGAATGGGAGAAAGTAGGTCCCAGAATCAATGTCTTCACAACCTCAGCCAGAGCAGGAAGGAAGAGAGAGAAGGAGAGATGGAGGTGTGGATGCGTCTGTGGTGATGGGATGTTTAATGTAGCTTCTCTGTCTGGACTTAAAGCATCTCGTGTCAGAGTGCTCTGAAGGTCAAAGGGTTAGTGGAGCGATCAGTGGTTTCCATTGACCAGGACTGGCTATGGTTCCATTAGCGCTTCACTGGGAGTTTCCTGAACTCTTCAGCCTGGGTTCAAGAAGATGTGGTCGACATGTCTGTGCTTCTTTTTTCCTTCAACTCAACTTTGGAGAAAAATGAGATGATAAAATACGGCGCGTCCTCCCAGCTTCTCGGGAGAAACAACCGTAAACTCTTGGCTGCTCCTCTTCCAGCTGAATTACTTTACAAAATAGGACAAGGCAAGAGCGCATAAGGGACAAGTTTCATGCTTGGAGTCCAACATTCTGCACTTTGATAGATGGGCGCAGACATTTTTGTGGGTTCATTAATTTTTTTTTCTATTTGTGCATTTGTTTGTACTGTTTCCCACCTTGAACTTTAAACAGCTTAAAATGAGACTCTTCCATGCGACTCTCTGAACTGAGAATATAACTCTTCTACTGAAGAGTGAGCTCAATCATACTGATAGAGCTCCACGCTGCTGTTATCACCATGGTTATTATTAGAATGATTATTGTCAGTGTTACGATTATCATTATTATTGTCATTATTGAGTTTATAGCTTATATTTTGATTTGTCATCCCCCTCATGACTACCAGGCACACGTTCTATTGTTTTGTGCTGTGACCTACAACATTAGGCTCCAAAATAAAAGATTCAATGCATCTTTAATGGGTTGTGAGCCCAAATGGACTGCATTGGGACTAACAAATGAGTGGTGATGGAGGTGGTGAATTACCCAAAATGTCTCCGGCATTCTGCTCCAATACCAAAACTCCAGCACCGGGATGAACACAGACTCTCACGCAGGAAGAGCAGTGCACTCTGGAGAAACGCTGAGTGGGAATGTGAGACCGAGGGGGGAGAATTCTCCCCCCTCGGTCGGCACAAGGTGCAGGCTCTTTCATGTTGTACATGTTGATTCAAGGGGTCAGCGAGACCTTTCATCATCGCCCTTCTGTTTCTCAGCCTTGCAGGACTCTTGGACCGAGCAGAGGCTCCTGGCGCTGGTTTGACTTCCAGTGCAGCGCCAGGTCCTCGAGACTTTTAACACATTTGTGTTTTCAGCCATCAGTGTGATATAGTGCAATATGATGGGCGCTTGATGCTCAAGCAAGACTGATAAAATGATTTAGACAGTATTTTTTCTTACCGATGTTTCAACACTTTTGTACCATCTTCCTTATATTTACAGGGCATATAGATGCTTAATGAGAATATTGTATAACAAATCTGTATTAGTAATTCAAGGAATTTATTCACTAGAGATTTGTTAGCACAAGACTCCATATTTGGAGCTCTTTGTGACAGGTAGATAATTGTACTTCTATAAAGCAAACATTATATAGAATGAATTATAGCCTATGAATATCTCCACACTGTGCTTCAGGATATTTGTGATTACTCGCCGCTGTGTAGCGATGGGTAGTCGAACCTCATGTCTTCTGTAATGGAGTGTTTTTGATAACCTTGTCAGTAACTCAGTAGTATGTACTACCAGCCAAATTCACTGTCTCCTGAAATTCCTATGTTCCTACCCTCAGCCCGATGCATACCTCGAGTTACTTGTATTGGAAACCCATTTGTATTTCCTTGTCACAACTTTGTTTATTATGTTCTGTTTTACCTCCTGTATGTGTACAGTTTTCACAGCACAAAATGAATGTGACTTATTTCTAATAAAAACACATCTATATTACATGAAGAATGTGATCCTTGATTATAATGGTGAAATACAACTTTAAATGTCGTATTCTCTGGAGCCTTGCAATCATCCGATTCACTGAACAAACTTCTCCTGCATACGTCTCAAGCCAGAGGGGGAAAAAAACAAGCACCTAAAAATAAAAGTTAAAAAGTTAAATTTGCATCCAACAAACTGAAATTACAAAAAGAAAAAAGGATTCTGTCCGCATAAACACATTATGATGGTGAAGTACAACTTTAAATCTAATATTGGAATATGTAGAAAGTGAGACAAAAAAGTGGATTTTGAATCCATGCCACATTAAAGCCTCTGGCAAACATTTCGCTCTCTAAATATAGATGTGATTTGCAGGTACAAAAACGGCAATCTCTTAAGATGATGAAAGTGCAATTCTCCTCTGTTCTATTTTCATGCTTTGCAAGGAGGCAAATCATTACAGAAAAAAAAAACCTGTGAAGTTGAGTAATGAGAAAACAAACAAATTTGACAGGGACCAGAATATGATTCTGACCTCTTTAAAAATAGGACATGATGTCGACAGTTTAAATTTAGTTGTCTGCAGTATTGCCACTCTTCTTTCTCTCGTCTCCATATAATCAGTTCTTATTCTTCGTTTTAATTGAACCAATGCGCTGTAATTTCGCTGCAAGGCATAAGGAAAAAGACATTTACATCATCCATTTGTGTAGTAGCGCTCATTTTGTGAGGTCATCTGGAGAGCAGACTGGCTTGTGTGCAAATTGTGCTTTTCTGTAGGAACCATCTTTCACTGCATTTCATGTTTGTCCCCACGTCACATGGTATGCACCATTTTCCTTTTAATGCTTTGTGAAACAATTTATTTTCACACCAAAAGTCATCTGCGCAGTGTTCACAGTCTGCTTGTGACAATTCAGAGCACGAGTGTTGACTCTGAAAATAAGTCACTGTTGACTCTCACTTATCACATATTTCTTTCTTTGAGCAAGAAGAAAAGAAAAAGCGACAGACAGCTACAGGGAACAATGCAGCACTTTCCTCATGTCTAAATACACACGCATCTTAATTGCATGATTTGTATTTAAAAACATGAATATAGAATGAGGCAAACTTCTGCCTGCAGCTTTGCTTCATCGTGATACACTTTACCCACATAAACACACGTGGACAGTTTCTATGCAGCTATAAAGAAGTGTAAATATTATATATAAATAATATATGTAAGGATACCGCCTCTCTCTCCTCATCAGTCGTTAACAAATCAAATCCAATCGAAATCCCAATGGTTAATAATGAGATGCAGCGTGTGTGTGTGTGTGTGTGTAAAAAACAAAGCCCCAATGCTAATAACATCCTAAAGCTGTCGATGAATAACCACCCCCCACCATCCAACACACACAACTCCCACTTCTCATCTCAACCCCCCACCCCTCCCGACGTGAAATCCAGTATCAATTAGCACCTCGCTGGCAGTAACAGCAAGGTGCTGGCTGTCTCTTAATTGAAGGCTGTTGCTATAGAAACAGCAGATGCTAATCCCCTAGACGGACGAAGAAGAGAAGGTCTTTAAACTCCCTGAGAGAAGTGAAGGAACAGAACGAGAAGATGGCATTTCTTTCCGCAGGCAGTAATGTCTTCTTAATGATTGTCAGCAGTACATGAAATTATTATAATGAGCGAGCGTAGAGCAGTAGCAAGGTTTATCTCCTGCAGTTTGTCCTTTTCATCAAATTGAGGGAATTAAATATAATGAAGAAGAGATGGTTTTATTAACTTTACTGTCTTGAATTACATTTGACTCCATATACAATTTATTTTAATTTAGTTTTTGTCTTTGAGCCATTCATCTCCACCATTTCTGCAACTGACCATGGTGCGGTAAGAAAAAACTGAATTTCACAATCATACTTTCTTTTTTAAGGAATTATGCTGTTTACTAAACACCAGTCTTGGATTTTAATTGTTTGTTTTTTTATCAGAAAAAAAAAAAGATGATTATTACGCTACAAACCCAAGCTTTACTGAATATAAGTAACCTTGCAACTTATTCCTGTTATTGTCAGTGATTCTCTCTGCAGAGCACAACCTATTACACAACAAGGAGGAAAGAAAAGGCTGAGGAGAGAGTGAAAGTAAAAGCAGCTTTGGCCGTCTACGCATGAACCCAGTAATGCTGCTGCTATCGGCATGCTGTCACCTAAAAATTGTACGACATTGTAAGGTGACGTTTTATCTGAGATACTGGACAGAGGCAGCGATTGGAGAGACAGTTACACAATTAAAGGATTGGTTCATGGATTAAATCTCTGGAACCAGTCAATGTCTTTTAACTCGTATTACTGCAACCTGTCAACAAGCAAGACACCAAAGTATCAGCTTCATGCCTGTGTACTGTTATGTAATATAATGGTATTTAGGAGTAGACACATTACACAATAAACAGCGATACAATACACAGTACACTTGTCTCTCTTCACAAGGTCCATTTAGTAGCTGTTTTGCAGCTTTCAATCACGTTACACTGTCCTCATCGGTAGATGGAGGCTGTCATGAAACTGTAGATGTTCAGATTCTTTCTGAAGGTGTTCAAAGAAAATTGAAAATTAATAGAGCATAGAAATCCATAATAACTTGCAATGGTATATATCTGCTGAAGAAGATCATGTGCTTTCATAAACGCTCACAAACAGCTCCTAAATTGAATAGTGAAATTGTTTTCTATTTTCTATGACTATTTCATTTTTGAAGCTTCTGATGTTCCGTGTTTGTTGTGTCAAAGAGGCGCTGATTCAAACTCATAGCCATTTTGGGTGTTGGTATATTGAATTCCTTCATATTATGAGGTGTGTCTTATAATCTTAAAATGCTTTTCACATTATATATATTATATATATAATATTGAGAGTATGAGTTTAAAATTCACAATATGAATATTTACACCCAAGTTGCTGGTTTCAAGTCCTTACTGGAGCACAAAACTTGAGCTCTAAAGATTAACTCTATCTATTGTTTTCAGCTGTGGCACAGCTTGTCCTTCAGCTCAAATGATACTCTTGTCTTCCAGAGCGTAACAGATCCAAGACTCTAAGATGCTTAGACCGCCGGCTTGTTTTATATTATTATATATTATATAATTATATTCATACATACTATATTCAAAGTACATTTGCTACAGTGTAATAATTTACTCTTACCAATATTACACACATAGTATTTTTTTTTTCGTATTTACTATTTCCAAACCTGTGTCTGTCGACTGTGGATGTAATTTCCTTTTATTCTGTACAATGACAAAAAAAAAAAGGGGTTATTTTTCTATTTTTCAATACAAACACTGTTAGTGTGTTTCTCTCTTTTACACACACACATTCTCTTTTTCTTGCACTCTACCTCCTGACGTGGCTCCTTTACATCTAAATGAAAAAAACGTCGAATGTGCTGATTACAGCTGTGTCTGTGTGTCATAGCTAAATGCCAACGATCTCTTGAGAGTGGTTTTCTGAAGGGTATTACCACTTTCAGACCGTATGCTAACCCCAGGGGTTGAATGGACTGGGGGAGGCTAATGACTAGCTTTGCTACTGCTGGAATGCCAGACGGCTTTAATGTTGAAATGTAGGACATTTTGTACAATTAAATCAGCTGGAACCTGGGAAGATGCTCAATGTGATCACAACAAAACCGATTAAATGGATTGAGTTGCAATTTTGCACAGACATTCATGAACCGTAGAGGAATGAATCCTACTGACTTTTCTTTTTTTCTTTTGACTGAATTTCCTCTTGTGCCACGAGCAGGTTGACATTCTTGGCTTTTAGTGAAATGCAACTACTGGATGGATTGAAATGACATTTTGTACAGACTGTCATGGTGCCCAGAGGATGAATTAATCTTAATAACTTTAGTGATTTCTTGACTTTTTATTTGAATTTATTTGAAACTGATGTGGTGCACAGAGAGTTTATAGCTATTACAATTAGTTTTAACTCTTGTCCCTAGCTATTACACAGTATGTAGTAAAACATATAGCTTTCAATACCATAAAACCACAATACACTACAAATATAGAAATACAAATAAATAGACATGCCACAATACAGCAATATGCATACATATACATCAATACAATTTGGCAATTTACAGTAAGTTTCTGTAAAATATCTCAACAGCTACTGGATGGATTGACATGGCATTTTAAGATGAAATATCCTTATGACTTTGGTGATCCTCTGACTTTCCCTCCAATGCCACCAAGAGGTTCACATTTTTGTTTTTTCTATTAAATGTTTCAACCGTCCACACGTGACCTTCAGGATGAATTTGCTCACTTTTGTATTCCCTTAACTTTTCATCTAACACAATCATCATGTAAAGACTTTAATTTATTTGCCAGATACGTTGGTTTATGACCAAATACATGCAAAACTAAAGACATTCCCATTAGCCTCAGTCGTACTTTGTGTTTAGTCCTGATTAGCAAATGTTATCATGCTAACATGTTAAATTAAAACACGGTAAATAGTATACCTGCTAAACATAAGCATGTTAGCAAAGTGACATTAGCATTTATCTCAGAAGAACAGGCTAAAAGAGCTGCTAGCATGGCTGTAGAGTATTTTTCATGTGCATGTGTGTCTCTCACTATTCCAGACAACGATTGGTGAATGCTACAACAGGACTTTGTGAGAACAGTCAGAGTCCGGTCTGCCAAGTCGGGGAATCAAGTGATGTACAAAAGAACCGATCGTAATCAGTTTGCTAAATGAGTCAATTCTCCTTTATTCATTGCCAAGCTGCCTGTGAATGCAGTAAATAAAGCCTGCCACTGTTCCATGGTTAAAAGTATAGAAATGCATGTACATTTTCCTTGTATGTACAGAAAAGACAGAATCTGGACCCCTTTCTCGGGCCTGGTGGTCACCATGGCAACAGTGGCAACATCAAGCTAATCATGAGGACCATTGGAAACAAGGAGTCTCAGCATCAGCAGATTTAGATGAGCTGAAAGCACATAAAGGAAACCAAGAAGTCGAAATACTTTAAAAATACCAATCAGGGCTTACGCTTACAAAATATCATAGAGTACCGTTCCCTGCATTGCAATTCAAATGCCGTTGATTTTCCATTAATTCCATGTTCAGGAATCTGTCATTTCAGTACCTTACTAAAGTGACTCCGTGCCAACACTTCAGCAATATGTTTTGAAACCCTGAACAAAAGGTCCAGTCATCCCCAGGGTATGTCACCATGCTTTTTCCCAGAGGTATGAATTGATTTCAGACGAGAACGCTATTTCGTGCAAATAATTGATAGTTCACCGATAGAAGCACGCAGATTCTAAGTATTACGCATGACAGCCAAACATGTGGAATTATAAAAGACTGCACCAAAATGTCTCTTAAATGGAACCGTGCAAGTATAATGTGAGTTCACACTAAATGTCATCCGGAATAATAATGCAAAAATGCTGAAAGGATAATATGACACAATTATAATGAATGTCCTTGCAAGCAGAGGTTGTTCATACAGGAACAGTGTACAACATCTTGTTGTCTGCATGACCTTACTTTGTCTTTGCTCAGGTTAGTGCTGTTGCCAGGATACTATTTCCTATGGCAACACTTGAGCCAGCGAGGTGAGCAGCTCTGAAAGGATCCAGATAACTGGCTGCTCTGTATCCAGTGGACCGGAAGTCCATACATGACCATAGAAAAACATGCACAAACGTGCACAGCCGCACACAAAAACAGCCTTCAAAGTTCAGTTTGCCTCAGTGTGTTAGCTTATGTTTTCTCTCCTCACAACAAAATGACTTCCGGTTGGATTCAGCCATGATTATTTGTATCTTTGGAGGTAAATTTACATTAAAAGGCAGAAGTAATATACAATATGTGCCATTAAGGAACAAGAACTCTCCCCTCATTACTCTTATTTTCCTTTTTGAAAGATTTTTCAGTAATTCTCCAGTTAGTTAGCGGTTATTTAGTTTTCTCACAGTCAAGTTATCTGACAAATGCAGCAAAACCAGCTACCTCTGAATAATGATTATATGTTATTTATATATATTCATTGTTCTGTTGTGCTAAACTCAATTTCCATCCTCATTTGAAGCGAAATGAGTGCAGCACTTGTTGTCGTCCATTAAAAGATGAATTAAAAGTAATTGTTATCTGAATATGTTATATGAATGCTTTATGAAGTTTGATTTCATATTTACTGCAAGACAGATGGTCTCCGTCTGTGCAAGAGTATACTGCCACCATTTGTTGAAAGGGTGTTACTACCTCTGTGTACAATGGTCCTCTTACTGATGTGCAAGAGCATAAAGAAATGTTCAAAATGTATCTTTAAGTGTTTTTTTTATACAACCTGGAAAATAAAGTAAATTCCTTCAGAGCAAAACGTCTTACTCTGTTGCACAATGTCCAAGTTGTGCACAATCTTTTATACCTTCCTTGCCTTTGTTTCCTCCCTGTACATTTATAAAAAATAGATGTTGCATTACAGAACACAGTGGCCAAACACCTATGAATGCTTTTCTTCTCTCCCGAGCTTCCGGATCATCTTGGTCATGGCTGAACTTAAACAGCTAGATGGGATGCAGCACGTCATCGTAACAGCACTACACCTACATTTGCCCATTGATCGTGAACCCTGCTGCATTCAGACGATGAAAGGGGAGTGTCAGCTCATACGACACTGAGCTGCGCTGAGCATTGTATGTCAGGGAGAACTCTTCATCAGTGTGACTCTATTATGACTCATCTGTACTAAACACCCACCACCTCTCTTTACTCTGCAAAGCTTCCCTTTGTGCTGCTGAGTGTGTCTCACCCAGTACCTTTTCCTTCCTTTTGATTAATAGACCCACAGCACAAGGATGTCTGTTTGCTGCACAAGTCTGTACATAGTGGTTACAAAATATGAGCATGGAATCAATTCTTCTGTTTCACTGCATCAGACAAATCAGGGAAAGATTATGGCAGTGCGCTTGTTTTGCAACTGTTTGCATGGTGCCCCACTTTATCTTTCCTGGACTTGAGACCTGGCCTGTGTGCTGCTGGGTTCTTAGGCAGGAATCATTAGTTGAACATATGGATGGATGAACAATTCTCTAGCTTTGCATGGTTCTTCTTCAGTTCCATACAGGTGCTGTGGGAGACCCATAGAATATAAAACCAAAAAAATAAATCATAAATCACATCATTCTATGAAATATTAATGCCGTTTGGTTTCATAGCAACAGGAAAGGTGTGATGAACTATTGCATTTTATGGGTCAATAATTTCCTAATAATTTTCTAGAAGTTTCCTGGAAACATCTATGTTATTTATTGCTAATCACTGAGGAAATGACAATGCTCAATTAACATAATTCCAATCAATTAATTAATCATAATTATATTATCTATGAGCTTGAGGTTTCTTACACAAGTTCAATACGGTAGAGTTAACTAGTTGTTTACATGTTGACATGCTACTGCATGAGAGGTGGAAAGTAACAAAGTACATTTACTCAAGTACAGTTTTGAGGTACTTGTAATTCATTGAGTATTTCCATTTTTGGCTACTTTATACTGAAATATTGTACTTTTTACTCCACTACATTTATTTGGTAACTTAAATTACTAGTTACTTTCCAGATTAATAATACAAAACACAATCAACAAATAATGACATTATTACTGTTTTTTATTAACACTCATTTTTTTATTAACACATTGATTTCCAGGGAAATTCACAATACCCAGTATATAAAGTTATATAAACATATGTATAAAATACACAAAAATAACACACCACCCCACATTCACCAGCTTTAATATTAAAGCTATATATAATTAAATATAATATTGCAAACATTATGCTGAAATGGGTCATGCTGTAGAATGAGTACTTTTTCTTTTGGTACCTTAAGTATATCTTGATGCCAATACTTTTGTACTTTTACTTCAGCAACATTTTAAATGCAGCACTTTTATTGATTTGCACACTGTGGTACTGCTACTTTTACTTATCTTTTCAAAACATACTTCTTGCACAACTGTGCATGAGCACAGCTGAAAATCTCAAATGCAGGGTGAAAATTAGAATTTTTTTGGACTGGCCAGATGGCTAGTGAAGGCCTCATGAATAGATCACCATTGTTTTTTGGCTGGTGAGTGATGCACATCTACTTGCCACTTGCGTATTTTACCAGCATTTGGCTGCTATTTGTTTTCCCTGCTCGATTAAACCACTATGTGAAGAGCCCACTGCACATAACTCCTGCAGTTCTCACCTCTCGCCGCCTGGTGGCAGCAACGAGCACACATGTGTCCTCCATGGTCTCCACGCCCATATGAGGCGTTTACATTCATATGTCCGCATTTTTTTAGTAAGACAGTAAACACCAAAGATTTCTCTGTCCTGTTGCAGCTGCATATATCAGATAATATCATGTCAAGGCTTCTTCTCAGAGCAAACCTGCGGAGATGCGTCGCCTCTCAGATGAGGATGGCGTCTGATCAGGTAACTGCGGGGGACTGCTGACATGACTTTTTGCCTGTTAGCATTAGCTAATATCAGGTTGTTGTAGTTGTTGCAGACTAAGTAGCACGGCTAGCTAGTTGCTAACTTGTAGTCAGGTATCACTTATTGTGCAGGTTTAACCATGACGTGTCTGTGTGTGCATGACTGCAGCATGTTGCTTATGGCCCAAAGGTAATGTTAGAAATGTTGTTAATCATCAACTCTGAACTAAAAAGCTCCTGTTTTCCAGGCTGTGGTGCAATGTAACTTAAGTAACGTTACTTTACTTTAGTACACATTTGAGATGCTACTTTACTCTGCTGCTCTACATTTGTTTTTACTCCACTGTATCTGTCTGTCACTGTCAACAGTATGAAGCTTGCTGCTGTTAATGTTTGCTCTACTTTGACAACATGACATCATGCTGCAGACTGTAATGAATGAGGAATACAATTCCACAAATAGATGTATAATAAATAAATGTTGTTTTTGTTTTATTTTACTCTGATTGAATTGTTCTGTGTATGGTGAACACTGAGGCAGAAAGTTGGAATATTTAATATCTATTAATAAAATGTAAAAAAAAATGTTTAATCTAAAATAGGCTACTTAATTGTGTTGTTTATTGAGACTTTATATGTTTGCTGGGTATTCTAGTTTTGTTATACTTTTACATCTGATACTTTAAGTACAATTTGCTGCTAATACTTATCTATTTTTACTTAAGTAACATTTTGAAGGCAGGACTTTCACTTGTAAATAATTATTTATTTTATTGTGGTATCGCAACTTTTATTAAAGTATATGATCTCAGTACTTCCTCCAGAACTTGTGACAAAGTCAATGAAACAATATGCACTTTTTTTCCCCAAAGACTTTATTGAGTAATAACAGGGACATATCAGTCGACACATGTCTGCATAAACAATAAATAGGTTTAGTAGCAGGAATAGATGTGTAACCTTTAGCAGTTACAGCCTATAAATAGGAATAAATAAAAAAACATATTAAATGTGCTGCACCATGTCTTCCAAAAGAGGAATTAAGTTGTTTTCTGTTCTGTTACGGAGACTGATTAAGGATTGCATAATATTTTATCAAATTTAGGAACACTGTTATGTTCTTGATTTATAGCTATTATATTTCCCTAACAGCTAAAGAAATGTAAGACAATTGTGAATTATATTGTTAGTATAGGCAGACAGAAACAAGACCATGTATTCAGAGAAATTAAGTAGTTTACCGAAGTAACCAACAAAAAGACGTCTTTACAACATTTTTGTTGGTGTACCAGCAGTAAATAAACAGGTTGTACAGGTATTTTAGGTTACACGATGAGCAAGTAGGTGAAAAACCTTAGTTACTAATGTTCAGTTGACCACCAGAAGATAGTCTTGGAATAATAGCTACTGTACTTTTATGAGAATTGTGACAATTTCCTCTGCTTATTCCAGCTTGGCGAGTTGGGAAAGGGAGCAGGCAAGGGTGGAGGTGGAGGAGGCTCTGTCAGGGCGGCAGGGGGTGCATTTGGAAAGAGAGAAGTGGCAGAAGAGGAGCGGTACTTCAGGTGGAAAAACATGCCATTACTTTAGTAATCACACTGACAAAGGCTCATGCCTGTCTCCTTGATTTTCCACATGATTTGAACCCAGTCACTTTGTTTCCACCTGCAGGCAGAAGGAGAGGGCACAGATGGAGGCACTGAAGAAGCATCACTCAGAGGAGATAGAGCACCACAAAAAGGAGATTGAGCGCCTACAAAAGGAGATTGACCGCCACAAGGGCAAAATCAGAAAGTTGAACCATGATGATTAGGGCTTGGAAGCCTGTTTTCATTGCCAAGTGCATCATTACCCTCTATTGAATGGTCTCCTGCTGGTAAAGGCACGTCCTCTATGCGATCTCATACGACCAATAAAGCAGTTCATTTTTAAATTGCATTAAAGCTTTTGAACATGTGTGTGACTCTTTTGTAAATCTCTTTTGTTTATCGTCAAAATGTCAGCTGCGTGTTGTGCTTTGAGTAACCGTGTTTGTTTGGGAAAAAAATAGGCTGATCCTGTAGGTAGTCTGCGCAGAATAGATGCATTTCATTGGGCTGAAGTCGTGTCGGTCAAAGTTCATCCTCCGTGGTTGGATAGTTGATGATGAAGCGCTCGTTTTAAGTCCCAGCGCTGCCCGCTCAGGTTGAATTATGTAGCTACTTCGCTGCTATGTAACTATATCCTCAAGCTTTGTTTATACGAAATCAAGGCTCCTTCTTTCCTCCCTTGTGTAAAGTAATGTATCTCATACATTTAGCAAGACACAGGAATGATACTGAGGATATAAGAAATCTGCAACACTACATTTGGTGGCGATAATGATGCAATTCGTAATGAAGCGTAGTGAAAACGAACACACCCGCCCCACTGCGCGTTCCACCACCCAAATCTCGCGATGATTGCTGAACGGTGGCGTTGTTCGGGCGAGCCGACGACGAGACCGTAGCTGTCTGGAAATTTGTCTCGTGGGTTGGACTCAAACGTATTCTTCATAATTGACATTTTTTTGTACGCGCGACAAGTTAATCGTTCCACATTTTAACACACGCCCTTGTTAGTGTTCCGAATTAGACTGGTGAGTTTTGCTAACTATCTGTTATCACCTTGTACGGAGCGCGCGCGCGCGTGTGTGTGTCTGAAAGCTGTCTTTCTGCACGGCGAGGCCTTCGTATAAGCTTCCCCGCTAACTCAATATTATTGGTAGTTCAAGATGAAAATGTAGGAGATATATTTTGCTCTGAAAACTGTAAACCGCCTGTGACTGTTCGACAATTGCGTCCGCTCAGTAAACCCTGTGCATGTAAATATGAAAATCAATGTGTCCACCTCGGTAGCTAGCAAGCTGCATGTGAAGGGGGCGGGACGGTGCCTTCTTTTAAGTAACCGTGTTATGTTACCGTGCAATACCTGCACATTTTCACGTGGATTTCACTTATCCAACAGTATTTTTAACACATGCAATTCCTAGCAGACTATTATTTCAAACGAAAGTCACCTTTAATGGTTTTTAACTTGAAAGTCAGATCACAACATCTATCCGTTTGAAAACAATTAGCTTAATAACGGTTGTATATATATTGTTTTTATTCAAACATACTTTTATTTTCGGGTAATAAAATCCCACAATTTGTTGATCTATGTATATATGTAATGCATTATCAATATTTCCTATGGAATAATGTGAATTCAACCTTCTAACTTAATTATATTTTTCTTATTACTGTTTACTTATTTATTATATCTTGCTTTAGTAACACTGCAAATGTCCCCACTGTGAGACTAATAAAGGGTTATCTGTCTTAATCAAGAAGAATACAATCTTAAGTTGAACTTTTACTGAATAAATAGTTTTTCTTGTTTGCTATATATTATATTGCAGGACAATGGCTGCCGCTGAGGTGAACGGTAGCTCTGCCCCGGTTAAGGAGGAAGAAGAGCCCATGGATGTGACAACAACACACACAGAAAACTACCAGACGCTCATTGACGCTGGGCTGCCCCAGAAAGTGGCTGAAAGTCTCGATAACATCTTCCTGACAGGTGGGTGACAGTTGTTTTGAAAGAACTGTGACGTGTCATATTAAGAAGCTGTGCTGGGGTATTATAGGTGTATACTGCAGCTGAGCCTGACAGTGAACATGCTTTATAATTGTAGGTTTGGTGGCGTATGTTGACCTCGACGAAAGGGCCATTGATGCACTGCGAGAGTTCAATGAGGAGGGAGCGCTTACTGTGCTGCAGCAATTTAAAGAGAGCGACCTGTCTCATGTACAGGTATCTACATGGATAGATTACCTTCATTTTGTCTTCTTAGAGGAGTTTTATGTTAATGTAGACTATAAAAAAAATAATATCTCTTTTATTTTTTAACCTAGAATAAAAGCGCTTTCCTTTGTGGAGTCATGAAGACTTACAGACAGAGAGAAAAACAAGGAAGTAAAGTACAAGAGTCCACCAAGGGCCCAGATGAGGCAAAAATAAAGGTAAACAAAGTCATGCGGCTTTGTTGTGGAGAAGATCAGAATGGATTTCATAAGAACATGCCTCTGCTGCCATGAAACTCAGTTAATGTTTTGATTTTTTTGTGATTTTCAGTCTCTGTTGGAGCGGACAGGTTACACCCTGGATGTCACCACAGGGCAGAGAAAGTATGGCGGTCCCCCACCTGAGGATGTGTTCAGAGGAATACAACCAGGGATTGGAACTGAGGTAGACAAGTGATATGTGTGTATATATAGCAGTCTGTCATGACTTTAAAGTCTCTAATGTTGAATTTGGGGAAGTATTAGATCTGTACATTATCCTTTATAATCCTGCAGAACATGCTGTATATTTATTTACATGTCCTTGACTCCTGTCCCCCTGTTTCTCTCTTCTTCATCAGGTGTTTGTTGGAAAAATCCCAAGGGATTTGTACGAAGATGAGCTGGTGCCGCTCTTTGAGTCTGCTGGTCCCATCTGGGACCTCAGACTAATGATGGACCCTCTCTCTGGTCAGAATAGGGGCTACGCCTTCATCACATACTGCAATAAGGACGATGCACAAAAGGCTGTAAAGCTTGTAAGTAGCATGGAACGGTATTGGAAGAAAAGCATCAAACAACTGAGTTAGTTTTAAAGGATACTCTAGACATTTTGAAAATAGTCTTATTAGATCTCTAGAGTATTACTCAAAAAAAGAAGGCTTATAATTGCTTAATGGTTTACGTTGGTGTTCATTCACAATGAATTTCACACCATTTTTGGCCTCTATTTTATTTTCAGTGTGATAACCATGAAATCCGCCCTGGCAAGTACTTGGGAGTGTGTATATCTGTTGCAAACAATCGCCTGTTTGTCGGATCAATTCCAAAGAACAAGACGAGGGAAAGTATATTGGAAGACTTTGGCAAAGTTACAGGTCAGTTTTAAAAGCACAGAGGTAGAATTGTGTCAGAAACTCATTAAAGCAAATCCTCAGTCGAGAAGGATGATGGACATGACGACCGTTTTGGAAGTTAGAGATATTATTGTTTTTTCTCACAGAGGGTCTCCAAGAGGTGATATTATACCACCAGCCAGACGACAAGAAGAAGAACCGTGGCTTCTGTTTCCTGGAGTACGAGGATCACAAGTCCGCAGCACAGGCTCGCCGCCGCCTAATGAGTGGAAAGGTCAAGGTGTGGGGGAACCCTGTCACTGTAGAGTGGGCTGACCCTGTTGCTGAGCCAGACCCGGAGGTCATGGCCAAGGTACGTCTCATGTCTTTCTCTTTAGAACACGCACATGCACTTTTCTACAGGGCAACAAACCTTCTGTTTTTTGTTTTTGTTTTTTTTCATAGGTCAAGGTGCTCTTTGTCAGGAAGCTGGCCACGGCAGTGACTGAAGAGCTTCTTGAAAAGACCTTCTCTCAGTTTGGAAAGCTGGAGCGAGTGAAGAAATTGAAAGACTATGCTTTTGTCCATTTTGAAGAAAGGGATGCTGCCGTAAAGGTGGGTTTTCATGCTTTAGACGAGACATTTTGCATGTCTGACGATTCTATGTATGTTACAGTAATTGATTGTTGTGTTTGGTTAGGCAATGGATGAAATGAACGGGAAGGAGCTAGGAGGAGAGGAAATTGAGATCGTCCTGGCTAAGCCCCCAGATAAGAAGAGGAAAGAGCGCCAAGCAGCTCGGCAGACCACTAGGAATTCAGGGTGAGGGACAGAGACACGTGTCTCAAGTGTTTCTCCCCAACGGGACCCCCCACCCCCCTTGAAAGAAACAAAATCTGTTATTTACTAAATGCGCTCTCGTTTCATATGAGCACAGTCACAACCTATTTTCTCATAAGGAATTCATTAAATGTAACAGTATCCTCCCCTCTGCAGGTATGATGACTACTACTATTACCCACCTCCACGCATGCCACCACCAGGCCGAGGCAGGGGTCGTGGTGGCCGAGGGGGCTATTCCTATCCACCAGATTACTATGGGTATGATGACTACTATGATGACTACTATGGCTACGACTATCATGACTACCGTGGTGGCTACGAAGACCCTTACTACGGCTACGAAGATGTGTACAGCATGAGGGGCCGTGGTACTCGTCCCAGCAGGGGGGGGCCTCCTCCACCTAGAGCTCGTGGAGCACCCCCAGCACGAGGCCGCGGTGGCTACGCCCAAAGAGGACCGCCCCTTGGTGGTCCAAGGGGTGGCCGAGGAGGACGGGGAGCCCCTTTCCAGCCGCAAAGGGGCCGCGGTCCACGCGGGGCCAGGGGCAATCGTGGCGGTAACGTCGGCGGAAAGAGGAAGGCAGACGTGTTTAACCAGCCTGACTCCAAGCGCCGCCAGACCAACAACCAGCAGAACTGGGGGTCCCAGCCCATCGCCCAGCAGCCCCTGCAGCAAGGGGCCGACTATTCCGGTAACTATGGTTACAGTAATGACACCATGGAGTTTTCACAGGATTCTTATGGGCAGCAGTGGAAGTAGATGCACCCAAAGGTATTTGGCAAAGTGACAACAAAAAAAGAGAAAAACAACAATAAAAAGAAAAAAAAACAGGAGATTGGCCACAATTTTTTGATTGACTTTTTATTCTTCACCCCTCATGAAAAAAATTAATCTGTATATATCTCAGAGAAAAAAAACGGACAGACTCCAGAATTGGCTCGAGATGATTGGCTGGAAAGCCTTTTGGCTGAAGAAGTGAAAGTAACCGTTGTGGTGAATCATTTCTTACTCCTACGGTTACATTGGGACATGTGTCTTTAAAAAAAACACACAAAACACTTTTATTGTTACGTTTTGTTCCTGATTCATTTAAAGCCAACAATGAACATTTACAAAAAAAAAAGTGGACATTCATTCTCAAAAGTCTGAGAAGACATTAAATAATGATATTGCCTTGCAGGAAGTTTTTGTCCATGCCCTTTCCTCCTTCCCCTTTCTTGTACTCCCTTGATTTGTGGTTTCTCATAGTTGCTTAGGGACTTGCTTGTAAATAAATGCATATGGTTAGAGCTTCATACTTCATTTTTTGCAATGGTGGAGAAAAGAATCCACAGGAAGGAAGAAATCAAAGTTTTGTAATGTTCAAGTGTATGCCTAGCATTTCTAGAGGTAGACAAATTGTGTTTTTTTAAAACTGATACCATAACTTCCTATGTTTTCTTTGAACTTGCCCAATAGAATTTGGTTTGGCTTACCTTAAGAGCCATAGCAGTTTGTTCTGATGTTCTTTGTATTTATAACTTTTACGTTTGTTCCGTTTCAATAAAACTCAGCTGAGCATCAGTCAATTGTCAGATACTCAAATTCAATGTTGTCATTCAGTATTTGATTTGATTTTTACCTCAATTCTCTTATTTGGATGAAGATCTTTTTTTCCAAGTCAAATTTTTTGCCTCAGAGGATAATTACAAAAGACTGACATTGTGCAAGAGGATGATAACAGGATTTTAACCCTTTTACTTTTCAGTGCATGTTATATCAGACTACAGTCATTTCCTGCACTCAGAATTGATATAGTGAATATCGCAGCAATACCAACAACTGCAATTTTGACTTATTGCGATTACTCAAGATTGTCATTCAAAATGTGTGTGCACAGGTAATCGGTGTATGCTTGAGTGAATTTCAGCCTACTCTTACTAAATGCTATTCCATGCCATTCATGAAGACGAGGAAAACACTGCGTGCTTCATATAGGTAAATTATATTTTGTAAATTGTTGATGAGCCATTACTAAAATGTTGTTTAATTAGTACAGTCCCTTAACTTTACAGTTTTACCTCTTCAGAGCTGGCCGGAGAAATATCTTTGGGACGCAGCCAATGAAATGCATTTCTTTTGCAGAAGCATAGAAAATGTGCAGAGATTTGACTTGATTTTGAGCAAATTATTATGGGATCTAGTATAGTAGCACATAAAACCTGCATTATTTTCACAGGTGTAAATTTCCCGTGCTTTGCAACTCCAGATTTGTTGTTTTTTTTAACATGAATGGTGTTTATTAAGGCAGGTTGACATTTACTGAAGCATATACTGTGTGTACCTGTGAAAACAAACTTTAAAGACGAGGACAATCTTGGATAATGGTGAAATGTCACTTGCACTGGTATGATCCTGATGCTGACACCCCTACTACAGTTGGAACAACACATTTTACTTTGAATGTATTTGTATGCTGAGTTGTCTCCAATTTTTTTTATTTCCAAAATCTGCACATCATCTCAACCATCTGTGCTCTCCTTTTTGAAGACACCAAGGATCTGACCATCCAAAGGGTTAAAATTCTAAAATGTGCCTTCTGCCATAGCAAGTGACCACCTCTCAGAAATTGTTTACTATAGAAAAGTGTTTTTTTTTTTTGTTTTTTTTAGCATCTGCCTTTTGGTACCATGGTATCATTGTATTTTGTTTCATGTGTCTGTCCTCTTATTCCAACCTGCCTAGGTGGCGAAGCATTGAGAGCGGCACCGCTAGAATGAGGAACTCACCTGAACGGTACTCGAGGGTGAGCTAGCCTTGCACAGAGTACTGTCTCCTCTCCTGTAGCTAATTGTAATCACTGGAGAAACACTAGCCATAATTACACTTTGTTCTTTTTATTGTTTCCTTACTAATATACTGCACTACGAATCAATCTTCTTTTTTTTTTCTTTTTTTTTTTTATTCAGTAGGAGTGTCATTTTTTTTCCCAGGCTATGAAGAGCACAAGTCACTAAAGTTGACTGAAGAATCATTGGGAATATTAAAAGTTTATTGTTACCAGCATGTTTCTGGGGTTTAGAGAACACATGAGCAATGTTTATTTCTATCACAGCCATATTTTTCCCCTTAATCCAAATCTTTCCTTTAGACTGGATTAAACAGCCAGAAGTCAGACATTCAAGGATTTGGAAAGCACTATGAACCCTAAACCCTGCAAACACCTGTTGCCTGTCTTGGCTCACTGCACCAAAATCACCTCAGCTGTCTGCACACACATTCTGTGAAGGTGGTGGTGAACATTTCCCCTCCTACGCCGCTAGAGGTAGCAGTTCCACACTAGCACGACTAGTGATCCATTGTTCCTTTACCCGGACGCTGCATTTATTGGCCATTTCCTGTGCTGGAAAGCTGTTAATTAATACGTAGATAATAACTAGAGGAGCTGTTGTTGAAATGTATTCGTATAGCAGTGGGGATTCCAAATGAAATACTGATCAATTTGGCTGATGTTGGAACAATGGCTGTGCCTCAAAACAGATGTATGTACCCTTTACCACCATTAGATGGCACTAGATGGGCTACAGTATTTATATTGCACAGGTAAGACTGCAATAGGAGCACAGTATTGGATCAGAAAGCTAATTGTGTCACACATTTTGGTTTGCATTGAAGTGCCATCAAATGCTGGAGTTTCCTTTACAGTTTCTCATATTAGAACTGTGTCTTTATATGTTGCCTCTTGTCACCAGGCAGTAAAGGAGCTGCCCCCATCCATGTGAATGAGTTCACACTAATGGAAGGGACTGATTGGTAAGATTGTTCATTATCTGTACTAATGCTCAGAAAGTCGCACCATGTTTCTACTTTTAAATTTAGTTATATTTTTAGAACATAATGTTAGATTTTCTAGTTGTCTCTTTAGATTTAAATGTTTTGTCCCCGAGGGATATTTGTTTTCTCAGCCAGTACACAGAAACATGGAGAGACCCATAGCAACACATGGCAACTGAACATACAGATAGCAGCACATAGATAAACACATGTGAACATACAGATATAGACGGTACAAAAAACTTTATGTATACATTGAATTATCCAGGCTCACAAGTGTCAACGAGGACAACTGCTCAAGGCTGCAGAAGGAACTTTTTCTTTTTTTACTTCTATGACCTCGTTACTTCCCAGAGCAAATATGTTCTGTAAGTTTTTTTTTTCAGAATTAACTTTGCATCAAGTACCATATCTGGCATATAATCAGTTGTAATAGATATTATTGCATCACATTAAAGACAATACAGTCTGTCTTTCTACACGTTGCTGTTGATGGTCACGTTGATGCTCAAAAACAGATTGACCAACATTTGTGTCTGTGGCCCTTTTCTAGCTCTAGGTGAGGAGACTTCTCCACCTGCAGTGAGCCAGACTCATCACAGGGTTTCACACCCTCAGAATGAACTTCTTACTGGACCAGGCCCAGAACTCATGGCGCTGGCCACCGTGTTCCCAGCTCAGCAGAAGGCACAGGTGAGAAATAATTGTGGATTCTTGTATTGTAGAAAGTTTTTTTTATATTTCTTGGACCAACTTCTTGGTCTGTTAATGTCAGTTTCACATTAAAATCTTTATTAATTTAAAGAGAAGTGCAATTACAACGTTATATATGTAGTACCTTTAGTCTTGAGAAATGTCTATCATGGTTCCTGTGGGTCCTTGAAATCCTTGAAAGTTTATGAATTTGAGGGATAGAATCAAGGTCTTAAACTTTTTTGAAAATAGACAGACATGGGTATTGAAGATTCTAGATTTATTGCAGTAATAGAATTCTTTTTTTTTTTTTACTTAGCTCTGTAAATAAGTCTCTGTCTATTGCTTTGCTTACACAACATATTGTTTTGCTGTACTGTGTGTTGCCTCTTTCTGTTTCTGTAAAGCCTGCTAGTTCTCATTATAAAGATCCTCAGTGTTGTAACAGTTATAAACCTTAATCCTTGTCTCAAACTAGGCCATGTTGGGTCCTTGAATTTGAGAGAATTGGTCCTGGAAAGTCATTGAAAAGTCCTTGAATTGGGTGTTTTATAAGATGTGGGAAGCCTATATTCTAATGGTTAATGTTTTTCACTTGCTGCAGAAGCGTAGGAGAATACAGTTGATGGACATGTTGTGATCCAGAGCTCCATCCAGCAGACTGCAGCTTCCTTATCCAGCCTGAATGATTGTCAATGAAAAGGGAAATTATCTGTTGCTCTTGATTGTTAAATACATGTTTTATTACCCAAGTAAATTGTGATGTTACATGCGCAAACTATCCAATTATTTATAAAGGCTCTTTAGTACAAACAAAGAGAACCTAGTCGTCACGAGAGGTAGACTTATAGGTAGGTAGTTTTTCTCTATTTTCATAATACTTCAAATATTGTTGAGGTTGGCTGTAGGTATGGGCCATTAGTTTTACTAAATGTTTTTCAGATAATCTGATTTTCACTTAAATCTGTTTTGCACAAAAGTTCATTATACTTGTTTTTTGTTGTCCCAATAAAAAAAAAGTTTTCTAATAAGTGTTGCATGAATTGCATTCAAGGCAAGGCAACTTTATTTACAAGACACATTCAAAGTAGTAAATTCACTGACAAAGCTTGTATATGGCTTCACCTTTTGTAAGGTTTACAATGCTTATCATTGACATCAAGTGTCGCAATATGGGTAATATAGTGCTGCTAATCCTAGTCCACGGATGCGAAATGAAATGATATTGGTTGGATGTCTAAATCTGGGACATGTAAACATAATGGTCGGAACAGTAACTGTCGATGGCTCACTTTACCTGTAAGCTTTGCTGCATAATCGTGGTTAAATGAAATGTGCTTTAGGCCTGTCCCGAATTGCAGGAGCAAGCCTTGAAATCCTTGATTTTGTAATTCAGAAAATGTGCACATTTTCAGTCCATTTTTAGGGCTTTAATCGCTTTCTGATCGAAGTGGAGAAGCTGCGGGTTCACGACATGCCCGCACTGAGCCTTACAGGACGCGTGTTAGCTGGTTACGATCATAGACTGTGGTGCTGCTTCTAGTTGTAATTGTATGACCTACAAACCCAATGCGATGTTGTTCTTCTGGGTGGTCTCAGGTGAAATATGTGGATCTAAACAACGTGACGCGGATATCACAACCCGATCTGTAAACTGTAACTGGATAATAAACCAAATATAGTCTTATTGAGCATGATAACGCACTAATTATCCTGCATTTTCGCCATTTAACACCATGAAACGAAAGAAAGCATGAGCCATGCTCGAGTCGAAGCGGAAGTTCCTGGCTTTTCAAAATAAGTTATATTTTTAATTGAGAAAAAATAAATGAACACGTCTTATTCTCTTACAAATAAAGTTTCAGATTCTCCGTCCTCAGTACAGATCATTTGCTGTTTGTATTTTAGCAGCTCTATTCGATTTAATTTAGATTCATATTCGTGTAGCCATTATAACAACTATATTTGTATTGGTTCCGGTTTAAATCAATAATTAATTGTTATTGGTGTACAATTATTAATACAGATTGTGTGATACAAAACTGCTAAACTTTGAAAGGTTTACGTTTAAGAAACTGCATAGTCACGTGACGCTACTACGTCACATGTAAGCCAGGGGGAAGATGGCGGCCGCCGGAGGAGAGTCTTCTACCGAGAATGTGTCGGATGAATTATTTCAAAACTTTTACACGGAGGTATGTTAAAACTTGTGCGACTGTGTGTGTTGTGAAAGTGTCGGCCGCTCTCTGTACATCGGCTGAAGTCGGCTCCTCAACGGTTCTCGTGTTTATCACCTTTTAGGCCTCGCAGACATGGACATCAGCTAACGATGAGAAGCTAACGTTAACGTTTACTGAGATGTTTTCTTTCTGGTGTTATCAGGACACCAA
The DNA here is from genome assembly GCA_943590825.1 of Bovichtus diacanthus. Lineage (NCBI taxonomy): Eukaryota > Metazoa > Chordata > Actinopteri > Perciformes > Bovichtidae > Bovichtus > Bovichtus diacanthus. The sequence continues at coordinate 12,781,592 of CALSBV010012213.1, forward strand.
GAAGAGTCGTCTAATGTTGTTAGTTTCCTTTTCTGAACCACCACAAGTCACTTCATCTGAATCACAGTTGGATAACTATTAATTGTCCTCAAGGCAGTTGCTGTTAGCCTTATATCTAGCAGCTTTATCAATCGCAGTGCAGTGTATATCCACGCTTTGACCAGTCACATCATATCAAATGAATGAGGTCAGGCTCCCAGAAAAGGTGCAGAGCAACCTCCTGTTTACCACACTGCACTCCTGAAAGCTGGCTGCACACTCGTACATCCCCAGAAGAAAATAATATAGAGAACATTACCATAAAGTGCAGCTTCAGATGCAGTTTGATTTGAACTCGACTTTATTTATATCGCACCTTTCGTACAAACATGAAGCCCGAAAAGCTTCTCATTGGAAAAAAAACAACAACAATAAAGAACAATTTGTAATGCAAAAAAATTACAACAATAAAATGTTAAAAATAAGTACAAGTCAATAGAATGAAGTTAACAATAATACAAACAAAATAATGTAAAATAACGTGATAAAAGATCAAGGCTTTAAAATAACTACAATTTTAAAGATTAAAATGATAGGTCTTTAATATTCTTTTAGAAATATAGAGAGCTTTCCATTCTTTCTTTTTTTTTTTTTTTTTAATGGATAGTTTTGACAGACATTTACAACCACCATACAGTTACTTTGTCAGTCTGGTGAGAACCTCACATGATCGTTTATATCCTTGACAAATATCAGTTGGGTAACATAACCAATATCAAAGGAAGCAAATAGTACAGGTACAAACAAGACTATATAAAACCAATTCACAAAACATTTAACAAAAACTACGACGAGAAACAACATTCAAACGTGGGTGGTTCAGAGGACGCAGATAAGTCTGTTGTTGGTTGCATTTTGAAAGTTTTCATGGCCATTGTGTCTTTTTGACAGGTGAAGCAGATTGAGAAGAGAGACTCTGTGTTAACCAACAAGCAGCAGATCGACAGACTGCTCAGACCTGGCTCATCCTACTTCAATCTGAACCCCTTTGAAGTAAGTGTACCACCAATCAAGTACTTTCATTATTGTTGTTTGTTTTTAATTTTGTCAGTAAATAAATGTCAAAAAATTGAATTTGCCAATCATCAAGTTATTAGACTTAAAAGTAAATCTGGTTAACAGGCAAATCACTTCTAGTATTGATTTCTATTTGGGAAAACAAGCGAGTTTATGAGTTATGAAAATCTTTTTCTTTGTTTTCTTTATATTTATAAATGTCTAGCATGATTGATCAATGTAATAAAATAAAATTCTGTGAAATTGAAATCAAATTCCCAACTTAATTGGTCTGAAATTGTAGCGTTTTCTCTTGCATAATGTTGCCACCGTCTGTATTTCCCCAAAAACAGAATCAGAGAAAAAGGGAAATTACCTCATGTGTTGATCTTTTGGGTATATTTTATTTACAATCTCAATAGGCTGACAAATCTGCTGTCGACAAGCCCTCATCAGAGTATGAGCCACCATTACTCTCATAACAATTTGATTACAGCATAATAATTCTCTTGTATTGACACTTTGGTTAACATACCCATGTCTAATAAACCTACCACTGTTCACATCATGTTCAGGTGCTCCAAATTGATCCAGAGGCAACAGATGATGAATTGAAGAAAAGATTTCGGGCGGTAAGATACAAAAAATAATAATAATTTCAGTGGTGTCCTCTGTGAAAACGTGACTTACCCGTGGATAGAGCCATGAAGTCTTATTGGTTTCTTAAGTTCTAACATTTGGTCTCTTTAAATCTGCAGTTGTCCATTTTGGTCCATCCAGACAAAAATCAGGATGATCCAGAGAGATCACAGAAAGCCTTTGAAGGTAAATTCCTGACATCCCTGATTATGTACATGTTGTAAATATAATGTACACTTGCTGCCATTAAACTGATTAACTCGTTTCTGTGGTTTTGTATGATGTTAACAAACACAGTAAAATAGAACTTGTGCCTTTTATGAATGCTGTCAGTAAATGAAAGAAAAACACTTACGTTTAATTTCTCCTGAATGTCTCAATATTCTAGCTGTGGACAAGGCTTACAAGCTCCTACTGGAACCAGAACAGAGGAAGAGAGCCTTAGACGTGATCCATGCAGGACAGGAATATGTGGAGCATAACGTGAGTTCACAGACATCTTGCCTCCATGATACTCCGCTCTCCTGATCTCTATTTGTTGGGTTGTTGTTTCTTTTCCTTCAGTATTTGTTTGGTAACATTTTATTTGCTGCCGTCCTGTGCTCCCAACAGGTAAAGGAGAAAAAGAAACAGTTAAAGAAGGATGGAAAGATGTTGGATGTGGAGGAGGACGACCCTGAAATGGTAAGTTAAAGAAAAGTGTACTGGGACAGTGTTGAAAATAAAACTGAAAGTGAAGGCAAATGTATAATAATAATAATAATAAATGCATTAGGCATAATTCCAATACAGGTAGTAATTGGTGTTATTGGAGATGCAATTTGTTATAGCTGTGAAAAGAAAATACAATAATTGATTTTAAAATGGAATATGTGTTAAGATAGCAAATATTGGTCATGTTACCAAATATGACTTACGTTTGCCTTTTCCAGTTTAAGCAAGCCGTGTACAAACAGACCATGAAGCTGTTCGCAGAGCTTGAAATCAAGAGGAAGGAAAGGGAAGCAAAGGACATGCACGAAAGGTAAACGCACAGTATGTTTTTTGTTCTTTAAGATGTAAAAAAAAAAAAAATGGTAACCTGCCTTAACCTCGTGATTTAAATGTCCACATTATGTAAATTGTTTCACAGATTTCACCCTTGAAAGAGAAATGCATATATTCATTCACAATGTCACTTTTTCTCTTCATTTACCAGAAAAAGGGCAAGAGAGGAAGAAATCGAGGCAGCAGACAAAGCAAAGCGGGAGAGAGAATGGCAGAAAAACTTTGAGGTGGGTTCCTCCATGACTGCTTACTTACTTAGAAATAGAAACAGCTTTTGGCATTTCTTAAAGGAAGAAAATGTGCAACTTTTTGTTTCACGCTTTTGAGTCCCTAAATGTATTGTGTGTGTGTATGTGTGTGTGAGAGTGTGTGTAAGTTACGGAGGCTCAGGATCCTCGCCGGCCATCATTTCTTGCACGGCTAATGCGGCCACAGCCTCGCTCCACTGCTTTTCTGCACTGTAAAATGTACCTTCGCCCGTAACATCCTCTGCACTCGTATGTTGGGATGCCATATTCACTGTTGGAAACGTAACTAAATTGCATTACAATCAAAGACAAAGAGGAAGTTCTGGGTTTTTTTTAGCCGTAGGCAGTGGCATTTTGTTTTCAGGTTGTCCTTGACCCACTGTCGTGAACATGATGTGTCAGAACGCCTGGAGAGACTTTCTGCAAATTTAGCGCAAATGTTGACTTTCACTTAAGCACTGATTAGAATTTAGTGGTCAAGGTCACTGTGACTTCAAAAAACATGGTTTTGGCCATAACCCAAAAATGAATATGCCAACTATGCCAATTACACAAAGATGTGTTAAAGGATAAAATGATGAAGTGAGGACATTTTGAACAGACAGCGATGGAAACTGCAACTTGACTGGTTGCCGAAGGCAGTAACGCTGGTTTATGATTTACTACTATATGTACTATGACTTTTTTTTAGTGACAATATACTGACTTTTTTTTATTTTTTATTAAATGCTTTATGGCATATTTTAATACTATAACTTTTTAATTACTTTTTTTAATGTCATTTTTATGACTTTTTTTATTTATTTTTTTTTAGACAGGATTAGGAAGTTCTGTTTCTGAGCAGCATCTAGAGCATGTTACCTTGTTACCAGAGGTGGAGACTAGAAATCCAAGCCGAAACCGCCCATAGCTCTTACCTGCATCAAATGGATGCAGGAACAACATATTTTGCAGCTGCAAACTCTGCTTCCTCAGCCAATTTAAAAAACACACTTGCACGCACGCACACACGGAGGAATTTATTGCTTAAATCGACTACATTTACCATCAACACTGATTGGACACAAACTTTACCCTTTTTTTTTGTAACACATTTGTCAGGAAACAAGAGATGGGCGCGTGGACAGTTGGAGGACCTTCCAAGCTAAAGGCAAGAAGAGCAAGGAGAAAAAGAACAGGTCCTTCCTCAAGCCCCCGAAAGTAAAGATGGAACAGAGGGAATGATGCTGTAAAATGGGACTCTATTAGATTAAACCCACTGTTCTAAAAGCCCTAGTTCTGTGTCCTCACCTCGTCGTCTGCAGTCAACTGTGAAGTCGTCATCCGGATACGTTGTACAACAACTTCCTCATCCTGACCAACGTAGTTTTGTACTTGGTTTTCTAATGTACATATTTGTGATCTAGACCCAGAGATCATACCAGCCTCATGTAAGAAAGAGAAAAATGATGGATCTTCCTCTTCTGTAACTGATGAGAAAAATGTGGTTTGTCATTGTTGTCCTTTTTCTTTTTTTAACTAAATAAAGCTTGATCATTACAAGCCTACATTACAGTGGTCTACAAAGAGAGTCTAAAATTTGCAGAAAAACGTGCAATAAAAAAAACACATTACTGTTTTTGAGGATCTGGTTAGACACTTTACCGAGACATTACACTGACTGGATTCACACACAACCTTTTACAATATGCTGTCAGATTGAAGCAGAACAGGAACATTTCTGGACCGTCCCCCAATTCACAGAAATGTTTTAAGTACAAATCTAGGTTTTGCTTATAGTGTCTTAGTTCTCCATGTCTTAAATGTATTCATTAAGATACTGTCAATAAAAACACCTGACTGGTGTTTGTTGCACATAATTTCCTATTTATGTTGAATAAAATCCTTTTACCTGTTTTTAGTTTCTGCTTTGGATTTCAAATGATTCCACAAAATGAAAGCAGCTCAAGAGTGAGAACACCGTAGTTATTCAGGCCAACACGTCAGAGGTTTGCTCCATTTTATATATCCATATTTCACAAATGGTACAAAGACTGATACAGAGTACAATGCAAAACAACCACCAACGAATCAAGAACAATCAATATTAACTTTTCTAAAACGAAAGAAACAAAGATGTTGAGCCAAATAAATGTGCCTTTCCTTTGCCTTAGCCTCTTATTTTCTACTCAAATCTCCTTTCCTTCATGAGCCCTTTGTCCTTGAAGTCTCTCGAGCACGAGGATCTTGATTGTCCCTTAAATGTTACGTCTCACATGACTTTGCACTGATCACCTCCACCAACAGCAGGAGCTCCATTGCCGCTTCCCAGCAGTCCGTCCAGACTGAGGCCTTGGAAGGCTCCGAAGAAGGAGTCGTCCTTCACCTGGGCTGGTTTTTTGGCTCTGGTGGTCTGCATGTGGAAGAGAGGGTGGAGATTGTTGGATATGTATACTGACAACTAGGGGCTGCAACTACCTTATTTTCATTATCGGGTTATTTGTCGATCATTTGATTAATTGTTTGGTCTATAAAATGACAGAAAGTAGTGAAAAATGTCTTGTTTTGTCAGTCCAAACCCAGGTATTCAGTTTAATGTGATACAAAACAGAAATTTAGCAAATCTCCATAATTGAGAGGCTGAAAACAGTCAACTACTTTGATAATCGATTAATCATTAAAGTAACTTTTCGTGCAAAAATGGCAGAAAATGCTATTATCTTTCTGTTGTTCGTATAATCGATTAGTTAACTAATCGTTGCTGCTCTACTGACCCTCGGGAGGCTGTGGTGGCTCCTGAAGTGAGTTCTTCTGACCGTCCTCTCTGCGTTTTTCTTGGCCAGTACAGCCTGCTGTCGTTTCCTTTGGCAAACAGCACAGAGCAACATTAGGAACAGAACATGCAAGCAGCTTATTCATGTGAGGAGCAGCCTTATCCTCACTAAGCCAAGTCTATCTTGCCAAGAAAGACCGTAACTGAAACTCTTAACGAGTTATACGGTCAAAAAAAGAATGAACACAATTAGAAATCCAGTTAAGAGTCGAGACTGATCTGCATGAATGTGATCGCCTACCTTTCTCTCTTCAGCTCATCCTGGTACATTCTGAGCCAGGAGTCGGGGACCTTCTGGCTGCTGCAGGGAAGGCTTCTCCTCCTACTGACGCTCTTCCTGCGGGTGAAGCTATTTCTGCGGACAGACTGGCTGCCCTTGGCGCCCCTCTTGGTGGGGTTTTTTTTCCCCGACACACAGCTGGTGAACTGCTTCAGAGGAGCACCCAGCGACATGATGGAATCCATTTCAAGAGTTGTCTCGTGTTGTTTGTGGGGGTTCACAGGCTGTGACAGCTCGCAGGATTATACACTGATGTCCCGAGTCAGAGGACAGAAGTCAGTGCTGTTGCTCTACTGCAAATACAAAGAACAGCAATTATGCCCTAAGAGTCATATCAGCTTGAATTAACAGCAATATGTCATGTCGCCTTCAATTCTTTTTTTTTTTTCCAAAGTCATGTAAGAAAAAGCACATATGTGTTGTGTTCACATATACAAGACTATAAAAGTGTAAAAGAAATTAAGCTACGTCAAATTATTCCAAGGGACATACATGAGGGGGATCGCTGGTTATTTAACTTGTAAGGGGTCCTTGGCTAAAAAAATATATATATATTTCTTTTTAAAATGGACTGTTCTACACATAAGTCTTGTTTCTGTGTAAAAGAACACAATCCACTGTACATGCCTTAAAGAAACAATGTGGGACTCACCTGCGTGTAGTCTATCCTGTCACCACAAGTGATGGTATCATTTGTCAAAGCTGTAGAGTGTAGAGTCCATTTGTTGCGTCCAGTACTTCAGTTTGTACATGTATAGACCTCTGCTCAGTCACCGTCTGCTCTTATGGGGATTTGACTGTTGACCTCAAAACAGGATTACCTGAAGACATAAGAGTTCATCTCATTAACAACAGAGCAGTGCCAAACCAACCGGCAAAGGAAGCCAGCTGCTTGTTTACCTTTGACCACTGAAATAGCTCAAGTAACATAAGTTTACAGTTGGGGGTTAGACTTCAAAAAGGCTGCTTGGTCTTAGTTAAAGGTTTTCAATTTCAATAAGGAACATCTGTACAGTTTGTGTTTGAGTAACAGCTGATGAGATCATTTGCGAGAAAGCCAGACAGATGGAGCGTCAAAAAGACGGACAAAAGTGGAACATGATGCTTTTGTGACGCGGAGACAATATCTTCCCTTGACCCCAAAGATTAGTCAGCTTCGTGACTAAACACCTGAGTCATAAACTTGAATAACTCCTTTGAATGTATTCACTCAGAGCAGAGAACTGAATCCAGGTCAAGAGATGAAAATGAAAAATGTTGTTAGAAAGTCCTGAAAAATGTCAAAGTCAGTATAGTACGTCATATTTCAAATGTCAGAGTATAGTATGTCACGTTATAAAAGTTTAATTTAAAAAAAAGTCCTGAAAAATGTAAGAAAGTCATAAAAAGCCAGTATAGTATGTCAAAAATAATTCATACTATGCAATAAAAAAAATAAGTTATAGTATGTTCATAGTAAAATATATTGTACATTTATTTATAGTATTTTATTTTATATAAATAATTTTATTGTAATTGTCTTCTATTCTTTTTTAATGTTCCTTGATTATTGTAATTGCCATTCTTTTTAAATTTAATTTCCTCTTATTTTTTAATTTAATTTTCCTACTTGGAAATGAAACAGATTCTGAGATTCTTCCATTAAAAAAAAAAAAAACAGCAACCTTATATTACTAATCATATCTGCTCATATATCAATTTCTACTTCTCTGATCATGTGACAGGATGAGACCGTTGGTTGAATTACGAGCAAGCGAAGAGGGCAACTGATCCAAGTGACCCAGACCATTAATCCCCAAGGGCCCTAATGGTCTCTTCTGTGTGACACTTTAAGCACTTTTAACTAAGTGGTAGGGTATTTATATTCTTTTTTTAGTCTCAAGTCCAATTGTGTAGCAGGGTGCTTTCACAGGACACAGGTGGAGGGAGAAAGAATGGGGACAGTGAGTGAGGTTAATAGAGCAGCGGTAGGTTACACACAGATGGGGAAGCTTACGTGACACAGCATCCATACACCTGTTGCAGCAGATCTCCGTGTTTCCCTCTCGACAGGGTGACCGCTGAGCTTAGGTTTTGGAAGGAAGTGAGAGAGAGATTAGTTTCCAACTAAAATTAACTAACATGAAATTAAGGGTAATAGGAAGCTTACAATACCTGTACATTTGACCGCTAATAGGACAAAATGAATTATATTTGAGATTTAAAGATCCTTCAAGCAGGGAGAAAAAAAAAATAAATAAAAATAAAGACGCATTTTGTAAACAAAATGTGGAACTCTAAAGTTAACGATATACGGGTCTGCATGCCTGAGCTACTTTCCAGAAAATCAATGAAGTGAGAATTTACACATTTGTCAATTTACGTAATTTTGTCAATAGAAGTTAATTAATGTTAATATTAGATTATTATTTCCTGCATGAAATTTATTTTCATTTTCAAGAATTCACTTGAAACAGAACAACGTAGACCCCATGTTCGACGTTCACTTGCGTATTTCAGACCTCCCTCTGACTTTGAGCATCATCCAGAAGTGGCTTTAGTCAGTGAGGAACAAGATGACTCCGACACAGAGTTGGTATTTAAAGACAGGACGCCTCCCTTCAGCTACCAGAGGCCTGACCGATACTGAGAGCACCATAAGCCTTTGGTAAGGAGGACTTAACTTTAATTCTACACAATCGTACATATATACAGTTTTATACGCTTTAATTTCATACAAAAAAAAAAACAAGTAATGTACAGGTGGGGGGGGGGGGATATGCCCTATTGGAACTCAAAAATAAATACCGGCAACAGGAGTTGTCTGTGGCTCGTTGGCTACTTCCTGTGAGCTTAACCCCAATGGAGACTTCAGGTCTGACAAAATCACACATAAAAAAAAAAAAAGGCAGTTTATGTTTTTTTGCGTTTAAAAGTATGCAAGAATGTTCCCATGACAAATGCTGAACTACTAATAAGTCACTGAGCAAAACATTCATATGAACGTGTCACCCACACCATCCCACCCCTACACACACGCGCACATACACACACACACACACACACACACACACACACACACTCACACACTCACCCAGAAAGCAATGTATAACGTAACAAACGTATAACTATCAATAAGACAGACCACAGAGGCCTGTGTGTGTGGAGTGTCGATCACCATTATCATCTCGTTGGCAAATAATAACAGACCTGTCGAACCGAAATGAAGCGCAAGAGTCTCCTTATACGGGATAATCCTTTTAGACGTAAAAAAAGAAACATGAAAAACGATATGCAACGCAAGAGCTCACTTAACAAAAACGTAAAGGAGAAACTTGAGACACCTGTCTCTGCTGGAGATAATTGCAATTTCCATGGAAATATATATTCAATTTGAATGATTTGTTTTAGCATAATAGATTATATTACACGTCTCCATGTTTAGAGTTAAGTGGGTGAGGACTTGCACTGCATATACAGCTCTATCTCCTTTCTAACCTTTCCTTAGACTTCAGAATCGGAAGACATTTCTATTCCAAAACTGAGTTATTGTGTAACCTGTTTTGTAGTGCTTATTTCCTTATAAAAAAAGGTAAATTATTTTCTTTACATGCTGATGAAAATAATATACTGACGGACGGAAGGGAGGAAGGAAGTTCAGAATTCAAGAAGGAAGACAGGAGCTGCATAGAGGTGTGTCCTCTATGGTTAGAAAAGATTCCTTCTTTTCAACTCTTTTCCAGTCTTTTGTGGGTTATTTTGGTCTGCTGCAGAAACATGCCTCTTGTGGCTGCACAGGTGGACGTCAGAGGGGCAGGTTGAAGGAGCAAGAAGAAGTTATGGTGTCCATGCTTTAATGAAAAATGACAGGAAACATCCGAAGCCCCGATTAATTTAACAGTTCCCCTGCTCCACAATAAAAAAAAAAAGACTCGATCTCCTGTCATTTAGTCTTTGGAGGCTTATGGGTCACCGGCTGATGTCCCGGTTTCCCTCCCAGTTCTTGCTGCTCCCTGCCTCGCCAATCGCCCCACTCTCAAAGAAAGGGTGTTTGAGGGAGTCGGCCAGCGCCAGCCTCTTGGAGGGCTCGTACTCCAACATGCTTTCTATGAGGTCAAACAGCTGGTGATGCTCCTCCGCCTCCGACAGCAAGTACCGCTGGCAGGGGAAAGAGATTAAGAGGAATACTGTGAGACTGTCTAAAGACGAACTGCAGTACAAAACAAAAGACACTTGTTCTTTCAGTACATTGCACCGTTTTCACTTTTCAGCCCTGCTAATAATCATATTTCTTAATTTTCCACTCCCCACAACCCCTCTTACCCGCAAGGGTTTGCAGTTTTCTCTGACGTATTTCCCCGCTGAGGAGCTCTCATCCCAGTCCAGACGGCCACGATAGAAATACTTCTGCTTCCTGAGAGGGTACGGACATAAGCATGAGCAGTGTTCAAGTGTGGGAAAGTTGTTTTCTTTGTAAAAAAATAATAATAAAATGTGTATGCATGTGTGTTAAGACACTTTCATTACTTTGGTGCGTTTGTATGTTCTCTCACCTCGTCTTACGAATCATCCTGGAGGGCACTGGTCCCAGGATTCTCTCCATCATGGCCAAATGCTCCCTGTTGTCATGAGTCTGAAAGAAATATGAATTACACGACCATGATTCAGCAGGAAAGAGGGACAGACAGAGAGGGAACGGCTGATTGAGAAAATAATGAGGGTTTAACTGGTGCTGGTTCTTCTGCTGCATAGAATATTAAAGACAGCCAACGCTCACAAATGGCACCAAAGGTTAATTCCTAACATGTGCCATGTACACGTTTCACTATTTGGTGAGATACAGGCCTCATTTTATATTTATCAATGTCAAAGTAGAAAAGTCCTGAAGTAAAAGTATTACTAATTGGCCAAAATTCTGATTTGAATAAGGTCTGAGCGAGACAGGGTTAGGGCTGCAGCCTGCTGGCAGCAGTGGGGTGACTGTACCTGAAACAAGGTGAAGCCCAGGTAGTATTCAAACAGGATGCAGCCAATGCTCCACACATCACAGGGATGGCTCCAGCCCAGCTCTGAAAGAGATGGACATGTATCAAATAAATGAAAACAGCTACAGAAATGTGTCATATGTGTATTTCTAAGAAAAGATTAGAACCTAAAAGGCAATAATTTGTAGACTTAAGTGGTGTGTTTAAAATACTCCTTACATCAACTGGCCCAAATTGATCTTGACATCAGAGTGGTTACGACTTTCTCGCAGGGAAAAACACTGTGAATTACCTAAAGTTACAGTACACCGTTCTCAGTGTTATAATCGCTCAAAATGACGGACAGCCTTAAAATTCTTCCTTCATTGTTAAAAACAAAATTCAGTCAATGGCGGAAAATATTCCGTTAGTGCGCCCTCTGCTCGACACCTACTGCTCCCTGACATTACTGTCGTTTCTGTTGATAATACAGTATATGAATATAAGATAAACTGAAGAGGAGAAATGCTTTCAAACAGAGAAATGCTGAGCGGCGCTTGTTTCAACTCGTAGGACGCAGACTGTTTCTACAAGAACCTGCAGCGAAATCTTTGGTCTACAGAGCAAAGTAGGAACAGCAACTGACATGTGCCGACTCAAACCGACACAGAGGTTCATCGACAATGAATGTATGAATGTATGGCCCAGAGCCTCTAGACATCCTCACCTAGTATGACCTCAGGGGCACGGTAATGCCGCGTGGACACAATGGTGCTGTGGTGCTCGTGGTCAAACGTGGCACTCCCAAAGTCCACCACACGTACTGCCGTGCTCTTAACCGTCCGCTCCTCTCGCTTCTGCAAGAAAGAAAAGTGTTTCCCAGAACTGTTGAGCTTTGATTAACTTTCACAGAGAGCATTATTCAAATCGGGGCTGTAAGTAGTGCTGTTTTATGGAGACATTTTAGTCGAGCAGTTTTTCAAACTGCAGCTGTGGGTGTTTCATATTTATTCATGACACCCCTAAGCAATATCTATTGGCAACATTTCAACAAAAGATCAACTATGTTCAGCATCACAGTAAAAGTGCTACTGGCTTTTTGGAACAGACCAGAAGAAATTCACCTTTTTCCTTTGAATCTTACCTTCTCTACATTAAAGGACATGGTGAAGTCTGAGTTGACAAATAGGATGTTCTCAGGCTTTAGGTCTGTGTGTGTCAGCTTATTGTCGTGCAAGACTATGGAGGGAAAAAAGAAGAGTGAATTGGTTATTTAGTATATGGGAAAATCCACAGAATACATATAGATACTGACAATTGAGAGTAAATTAAATGCCTAGAAAACTTAGCCAGGAAATCTACATTAGAGCCTCATTTTCCTCATGAGAAGCTTAAGTTAACAGAGACACTCCTCTAACTAGCCAATGGCACTTTAATGCCCTCGTGTGGCTACAGGCTGTCTACCAAACAATCCAGCAACTCAATTTGTAGTCAAGTGATGAAAACACATCATTGAGTGAGGGTGCGTTTGTGGAAAAAACACACTTATTTTAGGGACATTAATAAAAAAAAATTTAAAATGTATTTCAAGAACATACATACATTCCAATTATGAGTCTCGTTGTCGACACTAAACATGCTAAATTGTTTGCTTTTAATTGTTAGCAAAATGTTGCATTGTTGCATTACTTGTATTCTTAATTCTCATGATTATACAAGTTTTTTTTTTGTATTAAATCCAAATACACGACATTAAAAACAACAACTTACACTTCACAGCGAGACAGATTTGGTAGGCCATGTGTCTGACCTGACCAATTGAGTAGGGCAGATAGTTGTTTTCCTTTAGAAAGTCGAAGGTGCTGAGAGCTAGCAGCTCAAAGGAGATGCACATGTGACCGTGGTAGTCGAACCAGTCATACATCTGTACACACAGGCTGCAAGATAAATAAGATACAGGAGGTTTGACTGTGATGTAGTGGGTCATTTAACTTCAGATATATCAAATATGCCTTTTGAGGCTAATCGAGAACAACATCTCTTGGCAACTGTCGAAAGCTTTTAGCAAACATGAGCAAAACAGAGTTGGTGACAATGTCAGTACTGCTAAAAATCTAGGTTCATTGTCCAGGTCTAATAAGGAAATGGTTTTATTTAAGGGGAAGTAGTTCATTTATTGTAGTGTAGCAATAGTCAGAACTCACAATTTGTTATCAGGGTCCTTTTCATTGATCTTCTCTAGAACATTTATCTCCAGGCGAGCTGCCTCCTTGTACTTCTCCACATTTTTGATAATTTTCAGAGCAACAGAGGCTCCTCCCCTATAAAACAAAGACAGTATGAGGACAAAAACATGGGGACATAAAACACAAAACATGCATTATAGTGGTATATAAACCTCACTTCAGGCAGTAGATGCCCCAGAAACGGGGCTGACTGAATTGCATACACATAAGTGACAGGATTTAACTTTTTGGTAAAAACATGACACTTAATAATATGACTATGATAGTAAAGTCTCCAATATTGGTATTAATCATATGGCAGAAATATGAGAAGTCCCTCCTTGCCAGAAGCATCTTATTATGCAGCTTCAGTAGACATGAACAAAGAATCTGTAAGTGTTCCTAAGGCCCTCAAGCAAGTTCATTTTTATGGGAAGATGAACACGAGGCTAAGATACAGCAGAGCTCATTTGTCTGCAGTAAACTACAGTGTTATCAACAAAGGCAGCAGAAAAAACAGAACCTTTGAAGATGTGGAAAATCTGACAAAGAGGTTTTTAAATGTAAAACAGCCACTGGAAACAACGGCAGTAATGAATAGTAACGGTAGATGTTAAATACTCTCATCCTGATCTCATGTGGCTTTAGTCTAACGCCCTACAGGTACGACAAAAACACACTTACATTTTTTTTTTTTTTTTTTTAAAGTCAAACAGTGTGCAGGTGACAGCTTTTCAGTGTCAACTGAGACATACCTGCGATGGTCAATGCACTGCATAACCCTCCCAAAAGTGCCTTCCCCCAAAGTGCTGACAATCTCATCTGCAACACAACACAGAGAGAAAAGGAAGAGAGAGGGGGGGCGGGGGAAAGAAAGATCAGGAGCATTAGACATGTGGACTTAAGCAGGAATACATGATGCAAAAGTGTAGACAGGCGAATCAATTCTAGCGCCCATCCCCTTTTCAATCAGCTGCCTATTCTATCCGGTCGGCTATGATACACGAGTAGAAAACGGGGGAGCAAATGTAAAGCGCTCCCTTCCTTGGATGACCAATTTGCAGCCATCGTAAATATGGCCACATCCTTTCACAATGTGGCTGTCTTTGCCCAAAAGGACATGGGTGTGTTGTGTAAAACTGGAAAAATGTTTAGTATTTCTACTAAACATTGCATGATCCTGAAAAAGACAAACGTGTTAAATGTACTGTCTAAATGTGTGCTGGTTGTACTAGGAAAATACTAAATAAGTGGTGTGCATGTTAGGTGTCTACTAAAAAATAAAGAAGAAAAAAAAAAGAAAGAAAATCCCTGAAACCCTCGCAGTGGAAAATAGCTATCTTAAGTTACAGATTTGGAACTGTAACAGAGTTTTAATCTGAAACGCAACAGAGACAAACAGCTGCAAATGGGACTCTATGTTTAGGAAAGTCAAGTGACCTGTGAAACATAGAAAATGCTCCACAGCTTAAAATCCTAGAACAAAAAAGGAGAAGGTGTCTAAAGTCCCTCTCAAAATCTTCAACATTCTTGCAATCCACCCTGCTATTTCAGCTAGAGCGAAGAGCATTCTAGCAAGGCATCATCATCAGGCACTCCCATGTCATGTAAATGCTCTATGCTTTAATACTCATATGGAGAATGGTTACGATAGAGTAGTGGCAGTGAGTACATCTCTCTTGCAGGACGTCCCCACTCCGACAGATCAGGTGCCCTTCCTCGTCGTCCCTCACACTCAGTGCCCGCGTCCGGCTGTCACTCCGCTGTTTTCACACCCAAACCGCCATCAGCAGGTCACGACACGACCGGAGGGAACAGGGGATTTTCAGGGGCAGCCGCAGCAAAGGCGTCAGGCCGCACAGGTAGACGAGGAGGGAAGAGGAGGGTGGTGTTGGTGGTAGTTGTGGTTGTAGGTGGGTTTGGTGGTCATGGGGCGATTCACGCATGACACCACGTGAAGGAAATATATAACGATAGGGATATAGTGCAAGGGAACAAGTCAAAAATTACATGATGTCCTCTGCTCCTCTCCTCCCTCTACCTTTAACCCACAGCTGCTTACAAACAAGGAAGCAACTTGCATATCCATTCATCAACGCAAAAACCAATCAAAAATAGTAGCACAACTAATTTAAAAATTATCAGGTAAACAAGGAAAATAAAATGAGGACCATATGTAATCAAGCAAAAAATATAAAAAAAAATAACCCAAACATTGCTAACCTAAATGTATACTACTTAATATGTGTGGTTAAAATCACCCCACACAAAAAAATGCATTTGAACAAATCTAAGCTATTTTAAATGTCAATAAATTCTAACGAAAAAATGTTAAGCATTATATTAAAAATCGAACTTTTGAAGAGTGCTTGGTAGAACATTTTCACTTTTTTTTTTTCTTCCAGCCTATCTGTACTAAAGTTCACCAGTGGCCAACTGACTGTTACCACAGGTATTTGGGACTTTTGCAGAAGAACTGACAACATACAATATGAAGTTTTATGAAGGTAGGGCCACACACACGAATTAGGTGTGACCAGGTGTAACTAGGACTTCAAAAGTGGGAAAGCTGTGATGGGCGTGTATCTGACAAACATCAAGAATTAGTGGTTAATCATTACTGAACTACAGAAAAATTATTTGCATAAAAATGAAAATGCTCTTCCAAAAAGAAATGCCAATTCAAACAAAACCCACCTAAACAAAAAAAAAAATTAAACAAAACCCCTCGTAAAGAACGAAAAAAAAATCATAAAGATTGTACTACTTACCAATTCCAGGGGCTATGGAGAAGAAATTGTTAGAGAAAGACAGAGACAGAAAGAGCTGTATGGAAGAGACAGAGATGGAAGGAGAAAGGATGAGGAGAGTTAAAACACAATCTCAAGACTGGCTGTACTCACCGAGGAGGATGGGCTATAGGACCTGGTTCTACGCCGCCTTCGTTTGTGCTTACGCCTGCTGCCTTTCCGCCGGTACGATTCATCTCGTTCACGCTCCCTCTCGCGGCCACGTCGGTAGTCGTACATGTTTGGGGAGAAATCCCGTGGATAGTAACTTTCAGCTGCTCCATGTGGCACCCTTTCTCTGTCACGGTCTCGGCTCTGATCCAAGCGCCTGTATCCCTCGCAGTATCTTCGGTCAAACGGCCGGTGTTCCGTTGAGCGATTGTCATAGCTACGGCTGAATCAGAGGACAAAGCATACATTGAAACCTAGAGACTGACCCCTAAAATTATCTGCAGAGTTGGCACTTTTGTTAGAAAATTACTGAAATGTATATGTAAAATTGCAGTATAACAAACCAAATATACACCCTAACATACCTCCTTGAGCGCACAAAGCTTCCTTCCTGTCTGTGTCCTCGTCCCCTTCTGTCTCGATCTCGGTCTCTGTCTCTGTCACTGCTGGAGGAGAAAGAAGGCGATCTTCTGTGCCGGTGTCTTCGCCCTCTGTCTCTGTCTCGGTCTCTGTAACGGTCTTGGTAGCTGCTTCGACTGTCTCTGTCCGAAGACGAGTACCGTCTAGTGTGAGGCATCTAGTGAATTATAAGAACAAGCAATAACGTTAGGATTTTATTT
The DNA here is from genome assembly GCA_943590825.1 of Bovichtus diacanthus. Classification (NCBI taxonomy): domain Eukaryota; kingdom Metazoa; phylum Chordata; class Actinopteri; order Perciformes; family Bovichtidae; genus Bovichtus; species Bovichtus diacanthus. The sequence continues at coordinate 12,798,401 of CALSBV010012213.1, forward strand.
ATTCGTGCCCTTTTAAGTACAATAAATGCCTGTCGAATTAACAACTAAATGAGATCAATTGCAGGAGATTTACTCTTGTTCAGATTGTTGTTCTTGCCAAATATCCTCATCAGTGGGACTGCTGCCGCACTCTAAAAGTGAGTTGTGGGAGTCAGTAGGTGGGCAGTTGTATGAAACAAAAATGAACAAATTTGATTCAAAACGAACTGAATAAGCAGCCTGAAACATTTTTGGCAAACACATTATTGTGCATGTGAAGATGAAAACGTTAACCTCACTGTTCAATAAGGCTGTCCTTGAAGAAAAAAAACAAATGGCTACTTAAAAATCTAATGGGCTGATTGACGTCCAACGTGGTTGTGTAGGAGGCCTAACTTTACATTTGAATAAATAAATAAAACACACATCTTAACAACTTTTACAAGCATCCAGATGAAGCATGCAGCCTATACATTTGGGCAAAAAATAGCTGCATCTAGGCCGACAACTGTTGAAACAGGCCTCAACAGGAGTGTTTGAACTGACCAAATGCGGGAATGTATTTTAATAACCCTGTTGCATGATCCCACTGAACTATATTAACACCACAGCTCAGGGTAAATACAGCGTTGCTTCAAACGATTGTAAACAATAAACACACGTTAGTTGGCTGTAACGTTATCGTTACACGACTGCAGGTAACGTTATGCCATTGCCAGTTAAGGTTCATCAATATAACGTTAGATCAAAAACAAAACAGCGTCCCAGCTCATAATACGAGTCTCTAGCTTAAAGCTTATTTCTTACCATGTAAGACGACGCGATAATGCCGATAACTCCAGTGAGCACCGGGGCATTAAATACTGTCACTCAATACTTCCCCCGTTTACAAACCCCTACATATTAACAACAACAGACGTAAACTCGAACCAGCTAACTAACTAACTGACCAACGTACAGGCTGTTAGCATAGTGTGCTAGCAACGTTAGCTAATGTAAATACTTTGACCGCCATCTTAGCTTAGCTACGTATATCAGCTAGCAAAACAGATCCCTCCGCTAGCTGCCGTGCCGACCGTTTGTTCGGAGCGTGGCTTACTTAACGACACGAAGCGGCTCGTGAGTTATATTTACCGTTTTAGCAGCGAGGCCTGTACGCTTGTCCCACAAGAAATCCGTGATGGCGATCCAGTTTCCTCTATTATCTTCTCGCCAGCCCCGATATTCAAAGCTGTGTTGCTAGCAAGCGGCAGCTTTTTCCTGCCTTCGCTGTAAAGCTAGTTCTGGTTCAGACTGGTGGTTCCTGCCTCCCTGCGCCGAGAAGGCGATCCGGTCCTGTGTGTACACAAACAACCACAGAGGAGCGGGGAGCGCAGCGATCACAATTACATCAGTTATTAACCATCAACATGTTTAAAAGGCTTTGAGTTCATTTAAAATGTGACTGAGACTCTTGTCTAAAGCTGTGTTTCTGTCCGATCATTCCTGTGTTTTATTTAATTTTGGTCAACGTGTGTTGTTTTTAAATGTGCTCTATGAATAAAATAGACTTAAATTAAGGAGTTTTTATCTAATATTGGACACAGATGCTGAAGTTTAGACCTGAAGGCTCATTTCTGTAACAGATGCACCTTTGTGATTAGGAAGCGGAAGCTATTGAACATGTGTTTGTTTTCATGCTAATTTATTCACCTTACAAAGATATACTGATAAAGGTTCATATATTACTCACTTTTAACAATCACAATTTCTCGACAGATTAAACTTCAGAATTAACTTGATTATTATCCTAGTAAAATATATTATCCATAAAATGATATGGCTTAAAACACTACCCTCCTTTAATATTTTTAAAGATAAGAAATTGGCAAAAACTATTAGATTATTTAGACATTTCAAATTGAATCCAATTGATTGTTTAGCTGACTCCAAAGGTTTGTGTTACTCTTCCTTTCCCTTCATTTAGTCATTTGTTGTTCCATATATATTGTCAAGTAGGTTGAGAATTAACCAGTAGACAGGCCATAGAGAAATCTACTATTAAGTATTAAGAGCCCTGTATGTAAAGTTTCCAGTGTACAAAACATGAAGGTTATAAGCAAAGAATCTTCATCATAAAGAGCGGAGGTCGGTCAAATGTCATATTATGATATCTCCAAAGAGTGGAAAGACAAAATGGTGACACTGGAGGTAAAAGCCACCAAAGGTGAGCGGGCTGACATTAATGATGCCTACATCATCCACCTCGATGGCCTGTTAGGAATTAACCAGAACCTAAGAGCCTCGTATACGAGAAGGATGAAGAAAGCTGCCCTACCTTTACTAAATTTAGACTTCTCAGAAATGTGAATCTCTATCTTATAGTTTTGACTAAGTCACTTCAATCCTCACATTTTTTACTAATAATTTTGTATATACATTATGTTTGTATATTTTTATTGTAGTTTCTTCTATATTTGTTTCTCGTCTATGCATCAATACAACAAAGCAAATTCCTTTTATGTGGAAACATACTTGGCAATAAAACAGATTCTGACTTTATTTTTTACTTATCAAAACATTTTTAAACATTTCACAATTTGATTTGCCATGAGTGATTTTATTTTTATCAAGTCAAACTATTATTTTATTTTCCTTGTAGAAATGGCCTTCCATACTTTTTTTAGATTCATGTATACAGTATCTAGAGTAGATGCTGCTTTTTTTTTTTTAGTTAATAGTTAAAACAAGCTTGATGGAAATGAGACGGTTGCTTTTTATTTAATAAGACAACAGCTACAATACACATACACATAAAAGAATGACTTCAAAAACAGTTTAAAGAATTTTCAGCAACTCCAAAAACGTAAAAATCTTCTTATGCGAGTCCCATCACAGCCCGGAGAAAAAACATTGGGGTCTGAGGCAATTCTTGGCTTCATGGACAGTTTTAATTGCAGCCCAAACACACAAAAATAGTCCACAGTGACGTGATCCGAAACATGTCACAAATATCGCACATGTCTAATCTGAGGGATTTTCTCCAGAGGCAGTTGTCGCATTGTTCTCTCCTGCGAGACTCTTGAAGTCGCACAGCTCGCCATTTAAACGACTGCAGCAATGCTATCTGAAAATCCTTAACACCTCTTGTGTCAAATAAAATTGATCCATCTTGGTCTTAGTGTTTACAACTAACAACTTTGATTAGAAGTTGAACATTTTCAGTTTAAAACTTGCATTTTGATAACATTCCAGATGCTTTATATGCACTTTGTTTAAATAAAACAATGCAGGGGCATTGACCAAATGAGTTATTTGTGTAATATTGTTAGATCCTCTGGATCTTGCAAAAGTCATAATGGCTGTCTGGGACATATAATACATAACTAAAATGTAAACGTTAAATCTGCTCAGCCAGAGGATAATTGAAGTGTGGATGCTCCTGGGGAAGCCTGGAAAACTTTTCAGTGTTACTTGGTGAGCACCTTTCACTGAATTCTTAGAGCGCCATCTTGGAACACAGCATCCAGTTCTCTTAACACACCCATGGTCCCATCAACTTCATCATTCTGAAGTATACAAGACAGGAAAATACAGAGATCAATAATGTATTAGGAATAAGTCAAATCAAGATTTTATTAGTTTAAGAATTTAATTTACCAGTGACAGTCGTTGATTTATTCTTCTGCGCACTCCTCTTTTTCGATTCCTTATTTTAATTATGTGTTCCAAGCATGTGGAGCCTCGGTAGAGCCACTTATGACGTCGATCCGCCTAAGATTGATGACACACAAACTACTACGAGTCACACAATGTAAAATAAATAAAACAGGGAAGAATACACCAAGAATCCAGTTGTATTAAGTATGATGTTCACAGTTACTGACCAAAACAAGAACTTGCATCAAGCTGCAGTCGACCACCTGCACCTGACAACGCAGCAGGACATCATTCAATTTCACATTAACTTTCTGTCCAACCCTGTACTTCTTCTGGGGTGGCTCGGGCCAGGCCTTTAAATAGTGCTGCATGAAACTCTTGTGGGCGCGATCTCGAATATCGTCCAAAGGGTTTGCCACTGTCACAGGAAAAAGAAACAAAGTATTATTATTATTATTATTATTATTATTATTATTATAATAATAATAATAATAATAATAAGTAGTACTGTGGATGTTTGACAGGTGAAATAATTTGGAGTTCTGATTAAATTACCTATTGAAATTGACCACAATGCTGCTCCATAGTTTATCATTCTACCATAAGAAGGCTACTTGCTGTTGGCAACAAATGTCTGTCTGCCGTTGAGATACAACTGCTGCAAGTGCACTTTTGTCAGGACGCTTATGCTTTCATCATGTGTATATTTGTGGAGGGCACACAGAACATTTTGACATAAACCGTAAAATGAATGATGAATTCCATTCATCTGCTTTAGTTTCAGTGTCCTCGTATTGTACATGGCGGCTCATGACTTACTGGAACACTTGAATAGAACAGGAGCAGACCAAGCAGCTCTCAAACTGGATCAAATGTGTTCAACTTTCAGATCAGACAAACTTGTGTCTTCAATACATCTCCCAAACAGTCCGTGTGCGTGAATGAAAAACACCCAAACTTACATGGTCTGCATACCAGGTAAAGTAAATGTATGCCAACATAGACCGGCGTGTGATCGTCAATAAAGACCAGGAACCTGGGAAAAGGAAACATGTTATTCATCAAACCGTAATTGGGCTAAAGCGACTGCATTTGATCTAGGACACTGTGACTTTATTCACATGTTAACCCTCAACCTACCAACATATTTAACATACAAGGACTACTGTAAGAAACAACCATTAAAACTATAAAAATAGTTCCATCTAACCTAATAGATATTATGTGGGATATATTTTCTGTAAAAGTATAAATCACGCAATTACCATATAATCAATATCTTATATTGTTTTAGTGGTAATAAACTTTTTTTTTTTTTTTTTTTGTATAACTTATTCAAAAACATTAGTGTATAAAACTGGAGTGTAAAATTACAGAAAAAGGGCGGTGGAATAGCAGGATGATGAACCACCATTGAAATGCAGTATCTGTCATGGGGAGTGTATGAGTGCTACAGGTGCAGACAGTACTTAGCTTTTGAAAAATGACTCTTAAATCATGAGGAGGTAAAAGATTGTGAAATTAATAGTTGAATGAAGTAAAGAAAATAGATGTTCTCCCCAGCAAGCTGCACATTAGGAGGAGTTACTATGAAAAAGATTTTTGTTGTTGCATTTCACTTTCTCTGCAGACCATTTTGGTTTATTGACGTTCAATAATAAACCTATTCATATTATACCAGATGTGAGACGTTTTATTCACAAGAGTGTGATCCAAACCAACTGGCCCCGATGGAAGTTTTTCCCCCATAATTATACATTAAAAACCATTAATTAAAACTGAATAAAATTATGTGAAGTCATTAGGAACAAACTGATTGACAAAGTCATGAACAATTGAACAACATGAACGATAGAACAAAACACCTGTGAGATATGTAAACAAGTATAGCTCTAGGATTTAGGGTTAATCTGACTTTATCTTCAAAAGTTATCCATTACACACAAACCTCATGCGGTTTCTTCTGCTGGGGAGCTCTGCCAGGATAGCGGGGCAGAAGCTGCACTCAGCTTTATACCTGACGACCACACGAGCACCGACAAACAGCATATCCACCTTTGGCATGTAGTCAAACGCGATGTGGTGACCAGAGAGTAGACTCTTCCCCTTGTCCTCAAAATTGATCTTGTATGTTATCCTACCATCCTCTGCAACAACAGAAAAACACTTCCAATAAGCAAAGCCCTCTTTGAACAACGTCATATTAGTGATTAGTAATGTGTGGTGGCAACATTTCATGAGCCAACTCCTCATCTTTGTTGCGTTACTGAAACCTTCTGAAAAAGATCAGTGATGTACAAACTTACACACACAATATATAATATGTTGCCACCACACATTACTAATCACTAATATGACGTTGTTCAATGAGAGCTGTGCTTATTAGAAGTGTTTTTCT
>CALSBV010012213.1:12824416-12852947 GCA_943590825.1 Bovichtus diacanthus
ACACACACACACACACACACACACACACACACACATATATAAAAATAATATATTATATAAATAATATAATATAAAAAAAAATTGGAAATTGAATTGAAATGTTACATAAACACTAATGACTTTTTTTTGCTAATTTAGGGACAACTGCATAATAATGTTTTTCTCTTACCCTTTGTTACCATTTCTTCAATTTTCCCGTGCTGCCAGCTTATGGCCCCCCTTCTGGCCAGGACAGTCATGTTCACCTTGAGCTCTCCTGGTAGCGTGTCTGGAGGGGCCTTGATAGCTTGGCAAAGAGTCGTTGCTCTAAGCACAGGTCTCACTCCTGTCAGAGGAACATACTATTGTTAAGATCAAAACAGATGAACTTGAGGTGAAAACATTTGCAGTAGTCTATATACACTTCTTTTTAAATGTAGAGAATAAAAGTCACATCTAATAAGTGATGTCCGACTATATTTACCAACCCTGAGACCTTTAAAACAAACTGTTATTGTGTGCAATGTTAATTGCAATTGGTCCAATAAGATGGAACAGCAAAGTGCCTGGTCATTGTTAAAGTGTTCCTACATGTTACTCTCTACTATACTGTATCTGTTGTTGTTAGATAGGAAAATATCAGTTCCCTCTCAAAATCAGCAGAGAAATAAACCATGTGTAAAGAGCCACATGAACACATAAACTTAAAGCTATGGTGACAACATGACATTTCTTTTCCATGTCCCCCCCCCCCATGACAGGAGTGAAGTGTCATTTATTGGAGTCAGAAATGAAAGGAATTCCTGCAACAAAAACGTTTTCAGTGGTGGGGGTGTTTGTTTTTGTGGCCATTACCGTAGGTTTCTGCTGGTGTTCTTGATGTTTCCATGACGCTGCTCTTAGCATCGGTCTTGGCAATCGCTTGGGGTGCTGATGTTTTTGCTTTGTTGCGCTTAGCATCAGTATCTGTGCTAGCTTGTGGTATTCCTTCACTCTTGGCAAGTTTCTGATTCTTACAATCTATTTTTCTCTTCTTGTTTGACCCACTTGAGATCGAATAATCCAACTCACTCGAGTCATCTTTTGGATTCAACAACATATCAGAATCCAAACTGTTAGAAGCTTCATCTTCACTGTTGCGTTTCTGAGCCGTCGGAGAACTGAAAGATCTGATCTTACATTCAGAAAGTCTGGTCAAGACCACCAGTGGTTGTCTCTTGAGGCTGGTGGAGAGTTTTTTGTAATCATTTATTGGTAGTGTTTTACTGTCCTCTAGCTTTGGTGACAGAGGAGTAGGGCCATTAGTGTCCGAACAGCTGGGAACTGCATTTCCTACAAAGGAAAAAGCACATGTCAAACAAACCAACTAAAATAAGCCAGTTTGCGTAGTTGAAAACGACAAACCAAGAGTACATTTTTTCACTAACCCAAAGATTTGCATCTTACCAAAGCTTGTTATATTATCGTCATCATCAGAGTCTGTCTCTTTGTATTCCCACCCAAGCAAAGAGTATTGTTTCTTCACAATCGCTTCACATGCCAACACAGACCTGAAAGACATTAACAACAAAAACATAAATCAAACAAAGAACAGAGAAAAACTTCCAGTACACAGGGGACCAGTACAATCTACAGTTTAAAAGAAATAAAATAAATCAAGCTGACATTTTTAATACAAATATATTCTGCTTTAATACAGAAATTTAGTGACTTTGCAAGGTCCCAAAACCTGACCAGGATCGGCAGTTCTTTAGAAGAATGGATAGATGAATTTGAAATAAATGTAAATTACAACAGTCTGGAGTATGGGGTCTTTGATTTTAAGAATATAGTTAAGGGTGCAAAAAAAAAAAAAAAAAAAAAGATTTGCTGCACTCATATTCTGAGGTGTGTAGTTGTTTCACCTGTTTTTCAGCCCTATTTTGTGTCTAAAGGTTTGATGGGTTTTTGGTGCAGTTCTCATTCTCATCTATTGCTACAATCGTCTTTATCAGTTGTGCTTCCTTTCAGTTTCCAGCTAGCAACGTAAATCAGCATGACCGCTGCATTCTCATTTCCCACGTTAGACAACTCTACCCTGAAAGCGAGCAATAAACAGACGGTTGTCTTAACATACGAGAAGCAGTTATCCACTGAAATAGAAGGAAAAAATAGGTTCATTATGGTCCAAAGGGCTTTTACAAGAGCATGTAGTAGATATAACACTCACTCGAAGAGCTTCAGGAGGTCGGTCGTCTGCTTCTCCCTGCATTCCAGCAGAGATTGAACCAGAATGCATTTCTCGAGCACATCTGAGGTGATCAGCTTGTTCTTCTTTAGGCTCTCTTTGATCCACTTTTGGAGCTCCTCTTTGCTCATCTCCATCTCATCCGCCTCCATTATCACGGCAACAACAAGGTTTCAAATCACGTGCTACAAGATTAAAGTGTACAGCAAGGGAGTTTTTAAAAAGGGGAGGCCGCTGTTCATTTTCATTTTTTTAAATTTTATTACAGAAGTACATTTTGTAGTTCATAATGCAGAAAAGAAATCCACATTGCAAACTCAAAATAAGATTTGAATTATAGCATTTCAAAGACTTGACGCCTGCCAGGTGGCTCCAAGTGGATGGACACCACCAGCTCCTGACCAGGTCACATGCCATTAGGCCTTAGTTTTGGCATCTACTGTACATAAGCATCTGATGTTTATGGCCAACATGTTGTCTGGTGCTGCGAACAGTGCAAACACAGACTACATCCTCTGTCACTGAGACAACACAATACTCGGCCTGTTAAGTAGAGCTGCAAGAATGAATCAGTCAACAGAAGAAACAACTATTTTTGATAATTGATTAATCATTAAAGTCATTTTTCAAGCAGGAATGTCACAATGCTGTTCTCAGCAGCCTCTCAAATATGGAGATTTCCTGATTTTCTCGGTTTGATATGATATTAAAGTGAATATCTTTGGGTTTAAGACTGAGAAAACAAGACGTTTAAAAGAGCAAATTGACTTTGACTAACCGGGATAGACATGTTTCACTATTTTATGTAGAAGAAAAGACAGCTGATAACAGACAGTGAAAAGAATCGTTAGTTAGCTGATGCTACAGGCTGTTTCCATTCTTCATGCTAAACTAAACTAAGCTAAGCTAACCCTAAACTAAGCTAAACTAAGCTAAGCTAACCCTAAACTAAGCTAAGCCTAAACTAAGCTAAGCTAAGCTAAGCTAACTAGCTGTGGCCTTAAATATAACAAACATGACGGTGGCCACCACAGAGCAACTAAGTGTGTTACCCAAGTTCCCAGTCCCGCCTCCATTCAAGATATAGTTGCTAAACTCATCGATTAGTCCTCGTCGTGAAGTATTTAGTTTGTAAGAGCTTTAAATAAGTCTCAAATCTCACCTTTGTTTGTAGCATGTGCCAACAGCAATGAGCGCGTGTCTTCTTCGCCTCTTGCTGCTGCGCCAACAAGCCGTAAACTCACTGCTGCCCCCACGTGTCCGTCTTGAACTTTATTCAAAACCCTAAGCTAATCAAATCCATACATTAAAGCAGTTTAAAAAATAAATAATACAATATTAATGTGTTGAATAAAACATGCACGATGCAGTCAATACAGCGCTGCAATAAATCCAGTGGTGGAAAGTAAGTATGCTAAATATACTCACAAACTGTCTGTACTCTTTTGTAGGTACTTGTGCTTTACTTAAATGTCAATTTTCTACTACACTACAATTTGTAAACAAGTACTTTTTACTCTACTACATTTATTCGACAACATGAGTGCAGGTTCGTATTATTACTATTGAAGTTTTTTGTTTTGTTTTTATCTCTGGACGTGAGGCTGAGGACACTTGCAAATGACAAGCTAGTACACAATGTAAACCATTTTCTACTTTTTATTTATTTAAAGTCATTAAATTAAGTTAAAGAAACAAAAAAAAAAGAAAGCAAAGCCCTCAAATAAGTGCAAATTTGCATAATGTTGACAAATGCAGGTCATTGGCTGGATGAGCAAAACAAAGGGTACAAATGTTGATTTCAAGTGCATATGAATAAAGAATCACCAACTTATTAAGGTTGCTATGGGCAACTCATTGTCAGATCTTAACAATTTAAAGACCGAAAAACAAATACAGCTCAACAAAGTCACGACTGTTTGCTGTCTTGGCTCCACTCATGGTGAAATGAGCTCTACATTGACATCAGGACAGCAGAAACTCTACTAATCTTCCATCGCAGACAGAAAACTCATCTTCTCAGACTGCACCTTGACCCATAAAATACAAAAATAACGAAAAAAAACCTTCTTCATCTTTTATCGTCTCTAAATGTGGCAATTGAAGCAGTTCAGCATATTTGAAGTCCATGTACCTGCATGATTCTTGCAATTGTTGTTCTTGTAAGTCGCTTTGGATAAAAATAAGTAAGTAAATAGGGACATATTAAAGATGAAAATCATATAACTGAAGGATTAAGCAAAAAATATTTACAACTCTGGTCGTTCCAGCTTCCAAAAACTCATCAACATCCACACAATTCAAAACATGATGAAGCACCTTTGCTCACCCTTTTCAAATGTTCCAACAAATATCACTTCAAGTATTTCGTATAGAAAGTCTGCATTAAGTGCATCATTTAAATTGTCAATTTGTGCTTGGTCCGTCCCACTGTAAAAAAGTAAAATAAAGTAAAATAGTACATTCGTATTCTTGTCTGGGACATGTACAGTTGCTTATTTGAACTTGCGGCTGCTTGAATATGCTGCAAAAAGCTGCTTTAAGATGAATTTACATTTCTAGACAAACTGAAATTGACCATTATTCACTATGTTTTAATGCTGCACAAGTTAAGTTAACAACGCAATAATCCCCCAAGTAACTCTATCTGCACATTTGTAGAAAAAAAAAGAATCTACAAAACAAAGACAATCACATACAGTAGGAGCAAACGTTGGGCATGAGTTATTCATGTGAGCACATCTTATAATTGTAAATCTTTCCTAAAATAAATACAATGGCACATCATTTCAGGGTGATAATGATGGATGCACAGGAAAATTCATTTACTTCTTATATTCCACATAATAATAGTTATTTTTAGTCAGAATCATCATCATGCCCTTCCGCTCCTTTCATTTCCAAAAATTTGGCCATGTGTTCAAGTCGCATGGAGCCTCGATGGATCCACTCCTTATGTTGATTATCCTGGGAGAAAAAAACACAACTACATTATACCTCAGAAATTTAAACAAATATAACATCAATAGTTTACACAACAGCAGTTTTAAGTAACACTGACCTGAAAAATGACTTGCATCACGCTGCAGTCGACCACCTGCACCTCACACCTCTGATGGGCTCCATTCAACTGGACATTAAGACTCTGTCCAGCCCTGTACTGGGTTAAATGTGGGTACGGCCAGTCCTTCAGGTACTGCGCCATGAAAGACTTGTGAGGGCTGTCTGGAATGTCGTCTATAACATCTTCCACTGCCAAAAAAAACCACACAAAGAAATAATCTGTCACTCTTCTTATTGAAACGTCTGGCGGACTGCCAATGCTAGTTATAACTGTGCACCTCAATGGGTGCAAAGATTCTTTCTGGGGTCAGTCATGCTTACGATGTTTTGCACTTGTGGCCCCGTCGCTCTGGATGAATATGCTCACCACATAACATGATGTTCGACGACACATTTAGCGTGTTCCAAATCCATAATACATACAGTCCTAATGACCGGCACACCACAGCTAGCAGAGCAGCATCTGCTCTGAATTCTATATTGAGAACCTTTAAACATGTAGATTTTGTGTATACCGACTGCTAAAACAGTGTACTATGACAATTTGTATGCAGTATATACTTTACAGAGTTAGTATGTAATGTGGCATTGGGACGCAGCAATTACATGTGCACAATATAAACAAAACGGGAACCTACTCTTAGCTGCACCATAGTGCTACTAATGTTTAAAAGTACCACCTGGTATTATATAAATAATGGATGAGTAAATTAAAACCAAACAGGGAATTAGAAGTAAAGATGTGATTTTGCATGATGTGAGAATTTAAAAGAACTCACGGAGCTGTAGGCTTTGGGTGCGGAAAAAAAAGTGTGAGTGGGAAAACAGCCAAACTTACGTGGTCTGCACACCAGGTGAAATAAAGGTAAACCAACATAGACCGGCGTGTGATCATCCATAAAGACCAAGAACCTAGAAAATACAAATATAATTTAAATCAAAACCACATTTTATTATACCTATCATACAACTACACCCTTTCAAAGAGCAACACACTTTTAATTCTTATAAATATTCAGATTTTGGAATTGGAATGTGAAAAAAATAGGAAAATATCATAAATAGATAAAAAAAAAAAAACTAAATAAAACCAAACAACCAAAACGATAAATAAAATAGACTCTAGAGCTCTGGTAACAAAAATGTGCAATGTCATATAAAGGTTGGGGAAACCCTGCTGTGTATTCTGGCATCACGTTGACTAAAATGTTGCATTGTTATGTAAACAAACACGCATGTTACACAATGGGCAATTTCGAGGTCAGCAAAAATGGCAAGGTCATATATCGTATTAGTTTCTTCTAAAAAATACCCCAAACTTCTGGAGGTATAAGGATAAAAACACACACCTTAAGCGGTTCTTTCTGCTGGGGAGCTCTGACAAAACACCAGGCCGGAACCGGAACTTGTTATCTTGACACCTGACCACCACACGAGCGCCGACATAAAGCTGCTCCAGCTTCGGTGTGCTGTCAAAGGCAATGTGGTGGCCAGACACGAGGCTCTTCCCCTTTTCTTCAAAACAAACTTTGTACTTCAACCGTCCATCGTCTGCAAATAACAAAATGGCAGAGAGTGAAATCGCCATTGTGTCATCGTCTGCTTCAGTGTGCTTTAAAGTAATGTATCATATAGTCTTCTGGTTACATGTTGTCTTTATAAAGTTGTTGATTGGCCTTACAGTGACTGACCCTGTGTTTTCTCACGGTGGTAATACACGTCTGATGTCTGCTAGCCTTTGACAGACAGAAGGATGCCACTGTGACCGTCGTCAGGCAATCAGCAGATGGGTGTGATCAGCTGTAATTAACATGTGTAACGTCTCTGTGCCTTTGTTCCCATTTGGTAGACAGAAATGTGTATTACCTGCGGTCCTGCCCAAGCAATTCCACTGTGTAAATGACTTGTGTTTCTGTGTACTCGGGGTCAGATACTTGCAACACATGCTGGTGCAGGTTATCTGTCCTTTCAGCTGACATTGATTGATTCTGGTGAACACTTCTGACTCTTTATGAAATAACACCAAAGACAACTTTGCTCTAACTTCTATATTTGTTAATTTCTTACCAGAAGGTGATGCATTTTTTAATTACCACCACATTAGGTACATACTGAGCAAAAGGCACAATATCCTGCCTTAAAGAAAATCAATGTTCTTACCCTTTGTTACCATCTCTACTATTTTTCCGCGTTGCCATCTCATCGACTTCTTCCTGGCCAGGACCATCGTGCCCACTGTGATCTCTTCTTCTGGCAAGTTAGGACGGACCTTCGTGGTTTCATTGGAGCAATGTGCAAAAGCCGATGATATTATTACAGGGGCTGGTTCTGACACTGTGAAAAAAACACAAAATGTGTTTATTAAGGCGTATGAGATTGTAAAATATAAATGTCTGGCCATGGGAATTTTCAGGGAAACAAATATGATCTAAAAAAATAAAAAGAGTCACATTTAAAAATTGTCATTGTCATTATTTTTTCCTCTGTGAGCGATTGTGGTCTACATAGAATTACCGTTGTTGTTTTTAATGCTCGGTTGTAGTTTTGCAGTTTTCTGTTTATTGTTTGAGAGTGAGAAATCAGAATCACTAGAATCATCGTCTGGCTCCCACTGCATGTCAGAATCAGAGCTGCTGATGGAGTCGTCTTCACTGTAGAACTGCTGAGGCGTTGGTGGTCGCAGAGCGCTGATCTTATACTCAGGGAGTCGGGTCAAGACCACTACTGCTTTCTTTATTACACTGAGAGAGTCAGAACTGTCTTCCGATTGCGTCTCCTTGCTGGGAGTTTCACTTGTGGAGGGAACAGACTCACATGGGGAATTGGACATATTTTCTGAAAAGAGAAAGCATTGGTGAAATGGTAGCTTGCAACAGAAAAAAAAACAAAAAAACTGCAGACATTATTGTCTTCTAGAGCTGCAATGAAACCATTATTTGTAAATCAACGGCAACTATTTAGATTATTGATTAATCGTTTGAGGAATTTTCAAGCAAAAATGCCAAATATTTGCTGGTTAAAGATTCTCCATTATGTGGATTTGCTTGTTTGTATCATATATATGGTTTTGGACATAACTTTGCCACAGACAAGACAAATAATTGCCAATAATTACAAAGATTGTCCTTTTTCAATAATAGGGTTGAAGTAAATAAAAAAAACACAATTATGTGATTACCATTATCATCTCTTTCTTCATCAGATTCAGTCTTTATCTTGTTTGCTTCCCTCTCCCCAGACACCTGGAGCTCCGGCATCCTCGTCTCCATCTCGTCCACCTCCATAACCACTGCAACACACACACACACCATTCAAAATAAGGGTTTCTCCAGTAGATACCTCGTACCGTTTGAGTGCCAGATGTAAGGCACTGTATATACAGTATAAAGACATCTATACATGCACATACTGTACATAATCCTCCACTCCATGTTTATACAATTTATTTGTAGGTCATTGGTGCTTTTTACATATACAGTATATTTATATAAAATGTATATATACACACACTTTTTTTCCCCTTTCCAATAAATGTGATTCTGATATAGTACAGCAGGTTACCGTCATAATGAGGATGTGTTGTAGTAGAATTTCTTCCAGTGAATACTCTGCCTTGTAATATAATATATAACAATATAATAAAGGGTAATCAATGTCTTCAGTATGTTAATTGCATTTATCTAATGTTAGATAGCCTGTAACCAGGAATTGCACAACTTAAAACATTTTTTTTTAAATGAAGCCTGATAAGCCCCAGACTTAAGGGAGTCATGGATGAACACATGAAAGCAACATGTGAGTGCCAGAGATTTATAGAAGAGGCCAAATATGAAAGAAAACCCAAAGATACTAGTGTCAGCAACAACAACAAAAAAGGCCATCTATTAGATAAATAGTGCAAACCAAAATATCAGTGGAAAAAGGAGCTAGAGGTTAATGATAAGACACAGTTGTTTGCTAAGCAGGGGGACATTGGGGAGTAATTAATGGTGTCTAGAGACTGTCCCACACAAAAGATAAAGAAAAGGTATAAAGGAAGAAGTTTGAGCATTGTAAAGTCAGTCTCTCCATGGACAGACTCGTGTTTGCTGTGTTAACTGATATTTTTTATGAAAGCATAACATAAGTATTGTTAAGTTGTGATGAAGGAGCACATCCGGCCTCCCGCAAGGACTGACAGGAGCTTTGTTGCGTTGTGACTTCTTTAAAATCAAGTCATTTGTATTTGTAATATATACAAATATAAATAACAAACTAAGGCTTAAAGCGTAACGTTAGCGTTCATTCTTGTAACGTTAGCAAAGACTCGCTTCTTACCTGTTGTTGTGTCTGCTATGAAGCTAGCTAGCGGACTAGCACTGCTAGCTGCTTGCTAACGCTACCTAGCACTGAAAAAAGGCTTTAGACGAAAAACCTTCTTGTTTGTTTTGTGTCACGACTTGTATGAAAAGTATGCAAGATTACTGCTTCTGCAAATGAACTGTGTTCAACAAAATTAGCATGACCACGACAGCTTCCTCCATTTTAGACTTATGTTATTGTTACCGTTTCTTTTTTTTAAAAATTCTGCTTCTTCTTCGTGGTGTTTTAAAGCGGTCTTCAAATACCGAGATGGGTCATTACCGCCGCCAATTGGTGCGGAGTCAGTTCGGAGGTTATACAGCAAAGTGTCACTTTCTGACTGTTAGTGGACACACACACTGCTATGGTAGATAAAAGTAAGTAAAAATGAAGTGCCCTGGAGGGTAAACGTACAATCTGTGGTGCTGCTGTTTCTTTTTCACTGCAGCAGGCCTGTAGGACTGAATCAGGACTGCTACTCCTTCAAATTAAAGCTGTGTATTTGTCATTTTATGGAAAAGAAACACTAGCCTATTTGAAGAACAATGCATGGCCTAACACATGTATATAAAAAGATACATAACCTATACATATCACATTGAAACTGGGTTGCTGTTGAACTCAAAATGTGAACTCTACTAGTCCATCTATGCACAACAAATGATTAGTAACAGTAGCTGTACAATAAGAAACGAAAGTATATCAGTATGCAACTCCTTAATCATATTAAAATAGTTTTCGACTAGTCTATATACTACAACGGCATGATACAATTCCTGAAGTTTAGTTATGGCTTTTGGTTTCAGTGTGTGAAACCCAAGATTTTCAGTGATTTTCATCTGAGCGCCGCTATTAAAACTTTCTGGGATTGCCACTGCCTAAAATTGAGAAAGCATAATGCAGTACCATATAGGCTGCTCTGCATGCTAGAAAACTTTACCAGCTGATGCCCCATAACATGCAGCTGATGCCCCATAACATGCAGCTGATGCTCTGTTTATTTTTTTCACCTCTGCCCCTCGGACAGCCTGAGTACGTCACTGCCAAAAATACATCTCACAAACTCAGAAGCTACATGACATGCAAATACTTTATTGTACAAAAATAATTAGAAGTAATGTTCTGTAAGACGTTCAGGATATCTGCATAGATCGGTGTACTACTGAGGAGGATGGTTCATGTTTCCGTAGTCGCTGCTGCATTAACAGGCTATTCCATGGACAGATTATAAAACAATAGGCCCCTGGTCACAGACATGTAAATTGCTTTACTTCTTTTTAGGTAGGAATGTAGGTACCATGCAGCTTTATTATATATGAAAATATAAAGAAATATATAATAATAAAAATAAATACATGATTGCTCCTAAGATTGGCTCAATATTAACTCAGATCATTATCAGAAAAGGACTGAGCACTTCTCTCCTCTCTCCCTTTCTCTCGTTCTCTCAGGTGATCTGCTCCTCCTGGTAGGTGGAGGTGGAGATGGAGCCGTAAGGATCCACTACAGTCTGGGCACAGCGCACCACCGTCACCAGCAGGAAGAAACACAGGATGAAGAGGAAGAAGAGAGCGAAGCCCAGGTCCACGTCCACCTCAAACTGCGGCGGCGCGGGGTGAGAAGCCTGGTCCATGTGGGCGATGATGACTGCTGATCCTTCTTTAAAGGTTTCCTTGTACGCTCAGCACCACCACTCTAGGAGCAGGACAGTAATGTGTGCACATGTGCTCTTGAGATGATGGTGATGACTTGAAAGATAGAGAAAGATTAAGGTTTTACGACTTCTGGATGCAGATACAGCACATGAGAACAGTGGTGGAATAAGTACTAAGTACATTTACAGAGATACTATACTTCTTCCCCACTACGTCACAAAGGGAAATATTGTAGTTTGCACCTAACTACATCTGTCATACTTTTCAAATCACATTTTTCCATCCACTTTCTACCCAGTTAAAACCATGCATCTCCACATGCGTTCATTTTCATCATGCATTCATCAAAAATCTGAAAACAGGGCTGTTTCTGAGCTCGTGAAAAGTTGTCCTTTTAGAGAAACCTGCTTCTCACGGGACAACAGCTACAAACATATGAATATGAATATGATATATATACAGAATATGATGCATTGATGTAGATTAAACTACCCAACGGTATAAAGGAGTTCACATTAGCACAACCGTAAACATCTACAGCAGTAAAATGCAACATACACATTGATTTAGCAGTAATATTAATCCAAAAACATCATATTATATGGTATTAAAACACTTACAGGGAACATTTTACTGCACAAATGGATACTATTAGTTTTCATACTTTAAGTACATTTTGCTGATAATACTTTCCTATTTTACCTAAGTAAGGTTTTGAATGCAGGACTTTTACTGCTTTATATTTTTGTTGCTTGAAAAAAGACTTAAATGATTTATCGATGATCAAAATAAATGCTGAATAACGTTTTTTTTTGCTGATTTACTGTTAGATCAATCAACTAATCTTTTCAGCCCTAAACCTTTTATACTCGACAACACAGCCATAGCAGATTGTTCTGAGATATTTATTAGTCAGTGTTCATCATTTTTATGCCTGGTTGTTACATTTTAGAAGCAACTTTTACTAAAACAGATAAATGAGCTCTCACTAAATTAATTGTGAAAACTTTACGGTCAGAAAGTTATTACTTATATTGTTTGAACGTGTTTAAAGGCAAAACATGAAGTCGTTTTAATTACTGTGAAAGCTGACAGCAAGATGACCATATTAGCAAAAAAACTGAATAAACGTGTTATCGTTTCCTTTTAAAGATATGATTTCAAACTCACCATTCTGCATTGTCATCAGGTGTTTGTTGCTGCAGTCTTTCCACCGCCCATCCAAACCTTTGAAAAGGTTTCATAGCATCTCCGTCTCGGCTCCCTCTGAGCTTCCTTATTACTCGAGTTACATAAGACAGTCATCAGTTACCAAAGACTTTACTGTCCCCTCTTCTCACGGTCATCACAGGAAAAATGAGCAGCCCACAAATTAGCTTCCTGCACACACACGTGCAAGATACACAGGCATACACAGCCATACACAGGCATACACTTGCACCTTGCGACCTCCCCTTGGCGTGTAAAAGCCTTTATTAATACTTAAGCAGGAATTGAATAACGGTCTACACAGTTCACAAGTGAATCAAACACCCCACAGCTTCTGTTCTCCTGTCACAAGGACCTCCATCGCTGTCACCAAGACGACTTCACACCACTATTACTCAAGCACCTTAGGCGACACTGAGCTTATTCATTACACGAGGCTGAAAAGGAAACAGAGGAAAGAGGGGAAATTAAATGTGAAAGGAAAGGCGAAGATTTAAAGAGGAGGAGTAGGACTGGACACAGAAGGGGGGGGGGTGTCAAGGAAAGCCCAGACATTGGAGCGGCAGAAACAGGAGATGCAATTAAATTGCAGCGCCAGATGCGAGAGCATGGTGGAAATCGACCCTGCCGCTTTAAAATGGAGATTGTTACAGTGGGGCTGCCAGTGACAAGAACAGTGT
The DNA here is from genome assembly GCA_943590825.1 of Bovichtus diacanthus. NCBI lineage: Eukaryota > Metazoa > Chordata > Actinopteri > Perciformes > Bovichtidae > Bovichtus > Bovichtus diacanthus. The sequence continues at coordinate 12,837,571 of CALSBV010012213.1, forward strand.
GGAGGTAAAGTGATCCCACTCCGTATGCAATTAGCCAAGAAGGCCTTTTAGGCTGCAGCCAAAATACTGTAGGGGGGAAGCAGCAGAGGAAGAACTGGTTTCTTTTTTTAAGATTAATGGAAAAATAAGCTTTCAAACACTGTCAAACTTTAAAGCTGGATGAAGACCAACTCTTTCACTCCAAGATGATTATTAAAAACATCCAAGACACGTTTTGGCATCAGTCTGCCTCCCAAAAGTGTGCCAGCCAGGTGCTGCTCGGTGTGTCACCACAACACTGTGCCATCTGATATTGTAATGGCTCCGCGCTGCCTTCAGCTCTGCTCTACACCAGCGGAACCAATGACTGATGGACGCTGCTCACGCCAGACTGCGTTTTGCTCCACTTCCGCAGTGACTGAATATCTCCAAGACGACGGTGTGTTTATGTTGGTCACCATATTTATCAGCCCCTGAATTATATGCTGCATCATTTCACTTTAGTCCTCAGAAAGGACGACACTCTCAATCACAAAATTGTACTTGTGTCAAGGGGAACTAGGACGATCAAATCCCACGAAAAAGATATTTTGGTGCCTTCTATGAAGACTACATCTATAGTGCATTTAAAGTGAATTGTAATGCATTATTACTACCTCACTTTAACGTTTCATTGGTGGTATGTCAATTATTTTCATGCATAATAATGACTTATGTGACATAGATTATTTTAAATACAGTCCACGTAATGAAACGTTATGAAGTATGCATTATTATACGTGCATCAATATGTACTTCACCTTAACACGTGCAATAACATGATAGTGCATGGACTATTACACCATGAGTCCTAGTGTGTAGTCATAACTTATTATCAGCTCCATCAGTCAACCTTTAGTTTATTACTGGTCAATAGCAGCCATAAGTCACTTATAATTCATTTTAAGTCACATTTCCTGCTACTTCATACTTCTATTCAACTACAATTCAGAGGTAAATATTAATAATATAATGTACTTTAAGGCCACTACATTTACTTGATAACTTTAGTTAATTTGAATATTCAGATTAATAATACAAAATCAACTAATAGTTTAAGATAAAACTTTATTTAGAGAAATGCACAAGCTACCTAGAAGTTTATATAGTGAAGAAAAGAAGCTCATTCTTTACCAGCTACAACATTAAAGTGATGAACACGTTAAAAGGCATCAATAATTATAATTCAATATTATAACATTCATTATTCTGAAATAGCACTTTGGGCAGAATGCAGGACTTTTACTTGTAACAGAGTATTTCTACACTGTTGTATTAATACTTTTACTTAAGTAAAAGATCAGAGTACTACCAAAATATTGCTGCAGCTGCTTTAAGTGTTATGTTTTTTTTACTGCCGATTAAAAACCACAGGATGTGGGTGAAAGATGGAAGCTGAAAAATTTACAATTTGTGCAGTTTGTGCTACAAAGTTTTTGTCAAACTTTGACTTTAGTTTTATGGCGGAGGACAAACAAAGGTCTGTGTGCAGGCGAGAGGTGCACTACTGAACTTACGTTATGACTTATAATTTAACTAAGTGTCAATAGTAATCAATTTATATAACGTTTGGGGAAAATATTTTTCATGAATCAATTCATTAATTTTTTAAGCAATTCATGCCAAAAATGCCAAACATATTTTGGTTCCATCTTTTGAGATTTCTCTGCTTTTGATTGTGAATGGAAATCTTTGGGGTTTGGTCAGACAAAACAAGGTATTTGAGGAACATTTGTTTCACTAGTTCCTGACATTTTAAAAGGCTAAACAATCAATTTAAATAATTAATAGGAAAACATCAAACAGATAAATTGATAATGAAAGCAGCAGCCTCAAGGAGTTCAAGTTGTTGGCAAAGATTGCATCTCCTTCATTATTAAGGGAAATGAGTCGTTTTCATCATTTATTGATTATTCTCACAGTTAATCAATTGGTTAAAAAAAAGAAAAGAAAACAGATCCCAATTTCCTCAAGCCCAAAATGGAGTTTTTTTAAATAGTAAGTCTGACCAATTTTCTGTTTATCAACTAATCAACTAATAGTTTTCATCTGAAGAACCTATATGGGAAAACCATAGAATGCCATTTGTCATCTTTCAGAATAATTATAATTTTCTTTCTACTCATTCATTAGGTTGGTGTGAACTTGATTTCCATATAATTTGATAAAACCTTAAATGTTAAATTGTCATTTCAGATTGTGATGTAAAGAAGACCGTAAAAGACGCAGAATAGTTATCCACAATTATCTTTATCATCATCGTCATTATGATTTTACATCTCAGCAGCACAATGCAGAATAAAAACCCTTTCTATAGAAGCAAAGCTCTTTAGAGGGAGCTGCAGGTGATTGGTTGTCGTGAGCCGAGGCAGGTAAGTTAGAGGCCCAGAGCGTTACAGTTCACGGAGTGTTGGATGTGATGGGGCAGAGACAGCAGAAATAAAGACAAATGGGACAGAAATAACATTTCTTTTTACAATTAACACTTGAAATGATGAAGGCACTTGCAAATGACAAGGTAGTACAAAATGTAAACCATACTTTGGTGTTTCATTTTTACCTCTTTACTTAAGATTTCATTAAACTTATTTTTTTTTCTTTTTACAAAATAAACCAAAAACACTGACAACGAGGAAGATCTTGGGCAGATAATGATGAGAATAAATATGAAACAAAAATTTAAATCATACCCTCATAACTAAAAAGAAATATATGCTTGTTTACAAAATATTTAGTCAATGCTGATCTTTTAGACGAAACCATAAAGTGCATCTTTGGATGGATGGGAAAAACAACACCGAATGGAAATGCTATCGACTCTTCCTGTCCATAAAGAATTCATAAACAGTTACTGATTGGTTTGGGTTACACTCAGACAAATTGCTCCCAAATTTAAACCTTTGACTGGATTGAAAACAAATAAAACAAAGCATAATAAAATCATACAACTTAAAAAGATATTAAGCATGACCAAAACAAAACATTTAAAATGATCTATGTGCGTTCTGCTTCCCAAAAAAAAAAAAAAGGCATTTAAGACAAACTTCCACTCAAGGCACATTTCAACACACATGGCAGATGTAGCACCTTCTCGCACTTTTTTCAGACTGTTAAAAAACATTATTTACCTCCAATTATTTTTGTTTTAAATTATTGGAACAAATATATATTTTAGAAAAACCAAAGTGACAAACTGGCAGCTGCAACTTGCACAAATTCATTATTAACTGATACCTCAGTAAAGACTTAAATCAGGTTAGGTCTATAGAAAAACATCATTCACCTTTAGAGCTCATCACCATGTCACTGAATTTAGTGTGGTTGTTTAGAGCAAAAAAATCAGTCAGGTTTAAGGGTAGCAACACTTGAAAGAGTTTTAACTGACTGTGCAGGAAGGGCGTGCCCGTCCTAACCACAGCATCTTTTCAAAACACTTCCAGGAACAAAACATAAAGCTACAAGCAGGCAGATTTGGCATGTGGCAACGTGGTCAACAGCACAACATTTTAGTAAAAAGCAAAAGAGACTAGAGGGGAGAGGAAAGAGGAGACGGTGTGTGTAATGACAAACACTCTGCTGCTTAGGTGCTAAGCAGATCATTGTGGTTCTCCACCGAAGTCTACCTCTCTCCATGAAATGTGTTCTAATTCACAGAGAAGTGAAATGATCCACTTTGGACTACCTGGGATCCAGAAAGGATCGTAAAGGTGTGTGTGCGTATGTGTGTGTGTGCGCTGCTGCCTGTTACCCATTTCAACATGCCACGCTTCCGTTCTTTGGCTTTCAGGTGAGGGTTCATCGTCGCTCCTCACGCAGCCTCATCTCCAGCTCTCACTGTCCAATCAGTCCGTCTTACTGTGGTTGTTGTTGAGGAGAGTGTGGCCGTTCTGCACGTGGCCGTTCTGAAACTTTTCCCTCTGCTCGGGATGGGTGTCTTCATCTTCCGACTCAGTCTCCTCTTTATCGCTCCTCTCGTCCTCGACAATGTGCTATTGGGCGAAACAACACATACCATTTGTACAGTTGCTGGTTTGAGGTGAAAACATTATGGGTAAAGTTGAAAGTAGCCGTTCATACATTGCCGGGCAGGAATTTCACGACCATGCGCAGGATGAGCACGGCCCAGAAGATGTGCAGAGCTTGCAGCACAAACATTAGACCGTTGAAGAAGTAGAAGCCGAGGAAGGGGGGGTAGAGGGTCAGGGGGTACACCCACGTCGTATATATGATCCTGGACAAGAGGACAAAGGCAGAACAGAGAGTCCAGTCAGAGCCACCTACAGTCACCATCAAAAGCCCATTGAGAGGAGCCAGGACTGTACACAATGTGTCTGTTGTTACATTTCCATTTAATTGTTGCTCAACTTTTAAGCAAATCTATGTCATTTCTGTCAAATGAATGAGTACGTTTCCATCATCTACTTGTACGCCAACATATCTGAGAAGCAATGATCATATTGCATAACTAAAAATCAAGGTTTTTGTTTTCTTAATGGACAAATTTATCGCTTTTGAGAAAGGTGGGTGACTTGCAACCAGGGGCGTTATGGTATGAACATGTGTATTATTTGGGATTTTGTGAGTTTCCTGCAGTGGAGGCACGTTGCAGCATAACATGAATAACATGGCACCTCCAGTAGGAGAAGCAGAAACTGCAATAATAAAAAAAGATGATGCTGGCATTATTCTATATTGGTCTTCTTTTCAGCCAACAAAAGGGGACACAAATGAATAGTTTAGTAACTTCTTAAAGCAGCTGGGCTCTGTAGTATTGAGCAGACATTACTCAAAGAGGAGTAAATAGTGCATTTGTTGGGGACTATTTTCAGCCACAGATTAATACTCATTTGATGCAGTGTATGTGGGATTGACTCAAAATAAACTACAGTGCCCATGTTTATCATAATTAATAGTTTTTGGAGAACATGTGAGCTCTATGGCACAGAAGAATGAGCTGTATCAGACTTTGCCTACACTTATTGTTTGTGTTGGCCTTTTCATGGGTTTTATCTACAGGAATAAGAAATATTGGCAACATTATCCTTTAAAAAGTTTCAATCAGCGTTATATATGCTCTCCTTTCCACCTGAGCCAAACATAAAAACCTTATTGGAGATATGTAAAAAAAAAAAGAAAAGAAAAATTCAAGGTTTTTTTTTTTTGAAATGCACAAATTGAAAATACATGGAAGCCTCATAAAAGTCTTTAAAAACAACCTACTGTGCTTTTATCAAATATGTGTGAAATATTAATATTGCAGTGACTCATTAAAGTTACAGTAAATCTGATGTAACGCTGTTTTTACCAGAAGGGGAGGATTACGAGGCGGGTGAAGATGAAAACTGCAGCAAAGGTGGTGAAGATGATGTTGCAGGTATTCCTCCAACCAGCGTAGTTGAACATTTTGGCTGACTGGGAGGAAAGAAAGAACAGAATTTCACCTTTTCAGTTATTCTCCTCTAGTGAACTGTGCTCTGACCATAACATTTTCATTAAGTTATTAAGCAACGTGTAATAACGTGTAATAATAACATGTACGCAAAGACAGATCTTAACAGTGATATTGGCGATAAGTAGTTTTGTAATAAATGTAGACTTCTGTTACTCTTAGCTAATGTCCTCACATTTATTAATGACACAACAGCAGTATTTGCGCAACACTAATTTACAGATTGTAAGTTTAAATCTATGTGACAATAAAGTTGGTAAGATGTAAAATATGCAAGAAAGGGAAGAGACACTTTGCACGTGGTCATACCTCCATGAAATAGTCGGAGGAATCATGCACCAACATGATCAAAGTCCCTGCCCGGATGTAGTTGACCAGCCAAGAGAAACTGATGAGGGAGATGGTGGCCACATGGTGAATTATCTGCTCTTTGAAATCCTGGAGAGAGAGAGAGAGAAAAGGGATAGAAAGAGGTGGTGTAAAAACAAAATCCAACAACGCTTGGTCACTTATTGATCGAGCTGTAAAGATCGGTCACAAATGAGCGTTTTGATTGATTTTGGATTTACAAATGATTAACTCTCTGCACATTGCAGATCATATGGCTTCACAGCTCTAGAAATAAACTAAATCCATACACCAAAGCGAAAAGAAAAGGGAACTTGTTAACAAAAAGTTAATAAATCCTCATATTAGAGGCTGATTTCAACACAGAGGATCTCTGGAACAGTCCAGAAAACAGTTGTTTTTGGTTTTAAAAGATTAGTTCCTTGCATTTGGGAGCTGGAGTTATAAAACAAGAGCTGGCGCAGTCGTGGCCGGCTCAAAGGTCTGACGCTTTCACAACAAGTTAGACCTGTGGACAAACCGGTCAATCTGTCTCCACAGTGTGATTTCCAACAGAGCTCCGGTCACACATTAACTGCACCTCCTGATGCAACATCCCCCACTGGAGAGACAGTTTAGTGTGTTGCTCGCTCACTTTACCAAACTGACAAAGTTGAATGAATGAGTGTAGTTGAATCTTTAATGGCGTTCTGAATGCTGACAGCTCCACTCAATACAGTGCATAAAGCCAGGACAACTTAATGGGGAAATCAATATCCAAACCTCAAAATGCACTACCAACACAACAGATCCTTCTCATTATTTCATGCAGTCTGTGAGCAATCTCCCCTGATGGAAGGTTTCTTAGGGGTTTTTATAGTGCACACATGGGGATAACTAAGTTTAGGAGACAGCTCGCTTACCTTACGTTTGACATCCGATGCTATGCTAAAAAGCAGCGAGATGTAGAAGCCTAGTTCGATCATATAGTACCAGTACTGTGAAGGCAACAGTGGCTGGAAGAAAAGAGGAGGAAGAAGAAGTTAGAATCACATGTTACCGATCATTTTGTTAACAAGGGTCAGTTTCTGCACTTTCCATACTTGGAGCATACCAAAATGGCATATACATTTTTGTTTAAATTAAAAAAAGAATTGTGAAAATATTCAAAATGCCACTTCATGAAAGAGAGAATGTCTAGTTCATAATACTGATTTACCATTTTCGGGAAGTCCTCCCACATCTGCTTCATATCATACAACCATGGTTTCTGAGGAGAGATGGATACTCAATATTAATGGAGGGTTAATGGAGGAAGCACAAACACCCAACAAGAACTAAGTGGAAAACAATGTTTGTTTGACGTCCAACAGGGCATCCACTACGGTTACACTGTCAAAATCTAATGTCCTACATTTATGTACTTTTCTTAACATGTATCAAGCAAATCCTCGTTTGTTTTTTTTTGAAGAATAAACCAGTCAGGGTGACAAAAGGTTGCCAGTAGATCAATAATAAACGTTTCCTGTTTAAACTAGAGTTTATATCACAGAATCTGACACAGTACTCACGTCAATAAGGGCCGCCAGGCCAGCAAAGAAAGCAAGAAGGTAAAAGGTAAATCTCCAACTGTAAGAGAATGCACAGCGGTCTCAGAAATCCCATTCAGTTAAGCATCATTACAGATGGTACAAACACAACATCCCGCCTGTACACAAACAATGTTCAAACAATGGCACAAAGCTTTTGGGGTTAAAGGTTAAATGTGTAGTTACAAGCCACCTGCTCCAAAGAAACAGGGGGCAGAATTTCACCTCTAAACTGGGTACAAACAATCTCTAGCGTTTATATTTTGGTTGTAGTAGTTTGGCATGTTTATCGTATTCTAATTTATTCGTTATATTGTGTATTGCATGTACTCCTGTGTAACGGCAGCAGCAGGGAGTCTGCAGTTCCCCGGTGCTGTGGCTGAACTCGAGCTAACTGCTAACTGAAGCTAGGGGGGCGAGGGGCGTTTCTCATTTCTGCCACTTTAAATGTAATCCAATAAACAAACTATAAAGACAGACACATGACACGGTTGTAATATTTACAAGCAGGTCACGCAGCTGTACTGAGGCCGACTGGAGCTACAGTGAGTCACTATCACCTCCAGAGGAACATGTGGTGGAACATGTGGTGGAACATGTGGTTAGACTGCAGATTTCAGCAGATATCTCTGCAACACAACGTCAACACTGTCACCTCTTCACATTCTGTTGATAATGTTACTTCATTGTTTAAATGTTTTAAGTTCAAATTCTGGCATATCTTAAACATCGAACCTTTAAGGGACACAGATAAGGAAAACATTTTTAAAGAGGGGGGGAAGACATGAATCAACTTTTTTTTACTTTACTTTATCAATGACTTCAAAATCCCAAGATAATGATAAACCAAACTCCAATCACTAGCACTCTCACTGGAGTTCAATGATATAAACAAATACATTTTAGCATGCACTCTGCAGGGCTCCAAGGTCCACTTATTTATTACACCGAGGTGAAGATTCGAGCACGACTGCTCTTCATCAGACAATCATGCCCTGGACACAAACAATGGCACATAAACATCAAAATCCTTCTAATGGTCTATAAAGATCTGTTTTTATCAGATTGCCTGTGGTTAAATTGTTTTTAAATGCATTTATTTTTCAATTGCTATTATTTTCAAAAAATCTATGCACATCTATGAATGTTAATGTCCGTCTTTGTGATGTAATTTGGTTTGCTTTTAAAGTGCTACATAAATTAAATAATAAACGTGACATTGGAGCCCTACTGTGTGCAAGCCAATTATTCAATTGTTTCATGCTCCACTCACTTTCGTCTTAGCACCTGCCCTCTTTGGTTTGGTTGAGGTGCATATTCCTACTTGTACATCACTGTAGTTTAAACCTCAACAAACTTAACACTGAATCGCATTGTGCGGAGGGAAAAACTCACTTTGACAGCTGAGGGAAAACAACTGGATCAATGCGTTTTAGGTTTTGAGGCATTTTTCTGCTTGGACTTACATACACACAAACACTTACGTATATATCCTCCTATCCTTGTTTTGCAACATCATTTGAGAAACGCTTGTGTGCGAGTGCAGCATATCAGGGTTGAAAGCCAAAAATGACGAAATAGCCATCAGTGCACCATGGAACACTTAAATACAGTTTATTTAAATTGTTTTTGATGCTCTGTAATAGCAACTAGCACCTAAGCCTTAAACAACAGGAACTTTATTAATCTGCCGCCGTTTCCGGAAAAGTTGCTGCTTTCACACCACCGACTGAAGTGTTGCCAGCAACATGCTAAAAATTTCACGCAATAGAGAGAAGTGCAGCAGCAGGTTTCTACTCTGTAAAAAAACACTTTTTCCATCTTTTGACCACTTAAAACAAAGCAATGTCTATTTAAGGCCCCTCGTCATTTGATTTATTTTTACAAGTAAAATTGTTTATTGGTTCACAAGAAAAAAAACAAAGATTACAGCAAAGTCTGGAAAAATAATATATAATTTTGCATCGCAGACATGCATTTTTCTGCTTTCCTATGCTGCTAATCAGCACATGACCACATGAAATCTGACTGGCGAGACCTTTCAAGGCGTCCTGACCCCCAGAGAATCTGGTATTTGTGATAGTAATATCCTGCTTGAACTGAAAGCACGCTAAATTACAGAATGTAAGGTGTATGAAAGGTGTATCTGAAGTCTGGCTGAAGAGGTTTAGCTACCTTGCTTCCCGAAACTTTTTGAGCTTGCTGGGTCGGTCCTGGTTTCTCCGCCGCCTGAACCACCTCTGGACCTGTCGCACTGAACAGCCTGTCTGTTTACTTAAACTCTCTATGGAACTCTGTCAACAAAAGCAAAAAGCAGAACAAGAAAAGAAGAGTCAGTACTGTCTGTAATGTCTCGAGTTATAAATTGATGACTGGTTACATAAGGCTCGGGTGTGAAGATGCATGATATTTAGATCACGTTGTCATTCTTGTCCATTTACGCCTCAAACATCTCTGAATTCTACGATTAGGCTTAAGCTGTGCTATTGCCAGAGCACACGCAATATGTATGAGGCAGTGCTAGTTTCCTTAAGTATGCAGGATGATTACCTGTGTGGGATTCTTTGATGTGCTGAAGAAATAAGACTCCAGGACGGGATTTGGAGGAGCGCAAACCGGCTTCTTGTCACTCACTCCCAAAAGGGAGGCGAGAGGAGTTGCTACTGTCCTGGAAAGAGGAAAGTGTTGCTGACACATCATCTCATATTTGTCAGGAAGAAATATGCTAATCAGACAGGTAGATTAACAGGCAAATGACACTGCGGCAAAACATAAACAGTCACCGCTGAAGATTACTCACCTTTCAAATATCTGTCTGATGACCAGGAAGCAGAGAGCGATGGGTATAGTAGCCCAGAGGTCCTGTGTTTTAGGGTAAACTTTGCCATCATGGTCCGTGAGGTCAGCCCAACCGTGGCCTTCAGGAAACCAAATCCAGTCCGCCCATATCAGCTCACCCAGCCGAGACAACATCCTAAAAGATTAAAGAGAGGGAGAAAAGGATTTGGTTGTTTTATCATGTGGAAGGAAATTAACACAGGTAATAAAAAAAAGAAGGTTTTGTCTGCTTGATAGGCTTCATTTAAATTTTCATCCAATAAATATAGCAACTCACTTAGCTGTGACAATATCCTGAGAGGTAGGAAAGGAAACAGAGAGGGCTGAGGGGAACGAGTATTGATTGGAGGTGATTAATCTCACGGGGCATCTGCAACAGGCGCCGTATCTGGGCACTTCCTGTTCCAGATGAAGAGGAATGATGAAAGGAGGATTTTGCTATGCTGCACACAATCGATGCAATCAGAAATCCTATGAGAATCCATTTGAAGCTTTAACCACGACGGCAGTGGGCACCAATTTCCATTGGTGGAAAAACTATTTCTGCAGCTGGATGACATTATTTACCCAGACACTTGTCTGAAATCACTCCCTCGTTCACTCGTCCTCTACTCCCCATCTAACAAACGCTCAAGAGTTTACTCAATAGTGAGCCGTAAACAGCTGAAAGAACAGGCTTATTTCAAGATTAACAGAACTTTACAGAACAAAATGGACACCTCAGTCGTAATGTTTTTTTCACGTAATGTAATAATTACTCATTTGTACCACACTGTAACCCGAATTAGGAAAAGGAAATTGCACAATTAAATGAACACACTATGTGCCAATAATCTCTTGAGCCTACTGTTAACCGAGTTAGTTATTTCTACTAGAACCTCTAAACAAAACATGACTAAACAACTTATTAAACAAAACAATTGTGCCACAGATATTCAATATTTAAAAGACATTTTATACATTAATCTTGGTGTTAACTACAGAAGGCAAGCTTATTTGTATAGACCCTTTCAACAAGAAGGCAACTCAAAGTGCTTTACATGTAAAAATGTTTGATATGTGGTGCATAAAAACAGAATGCTGCTTCTCTACAGTATATTAGTAGTTTTACAATCGTGTAAGGAAAGTAAGCCGACCTGTTCTAGGGTGTTGTGCTAATTAGCAAACATTATCATTCAGTTCAAAGCCCCGCAGTGTCTAAATACAGCCTCGCATACATCCTTACTGCTTTGTTATTAGAGCGCAGAAACAGCAAAAGCAACAGCAGTCAAACAACCTGAGAAGACATTAGTGTCGCTATCATCACGGGCCACTCCTCAAGAGAACACTAAATCAGCTGTGGACTTTTACAAAGTCAGATCAGCAGATATTAAATATGATCATCAGATTACCTCATTATTACTGCTGCACCTTTGTCTCTGAAGTCAAAGTATGAGTATCTTTCTGGGGCAAATCATTTAAGAGGGACATTCAGGTTCCGGTTGTCACACATTTCGTGCAGATCCCTTTGCAAGGACTGTGTGTGGGTGGACTTTAACCCGCCAAAAGCTCAGTATAAATGCACAGTAAGTCATGCAGGCTGCTTTGTTGGCAGAGGAGTTTCACTTCAACAGGATCTCCTCGCCTTGAAACATTAGTGAAATATCAACTTGTCCTTTCATTTAAAGTTAATCAGTGTGGGAATGTTAGTGACCCTGCTGCCACTTGTATGTCACCTATCACGACAATCTTATTTTTACTCCACAAAACTGTCACTGAAATAAACCTGGTGTACATCCCAGTTCTTGCATGCAAAGTACTTATTTTTACTTAGTATTTGTTTTCCCATTTTCCAAAGAGTGTAGTGTCTGCTCCTGCTGGTGTATGATTGCCTCAAGACTTTACCAACTGGAGGAGATTAATAGTTGGTAGAAGAACAGGTTGCAACTGCTACAAGCCAAAGTAAACTTGCATTTCATTTGGTTAGCAAAGCTATGTTGAGGCATCGTCCAGACAGTGAAAATAATGAATGAATGAATGAATGAAGTGTACACAAGTGAGACCATTAGACTAGTGTAGCAAATTCTGGACTCCATCTATGCTGATCCAATTTGAAACAAAACAACAGGCATGTGGTAACTGTATGTATATCTATTGCTGCCGTCTGTCTTAACTGGTTTGTTGCATTATCCTCCATCTGCTCTCTGGCATACTATATAATGTAATCCAGTATCGTCGCTCGCCACTCAGCTAGTGAATACACATTTCAAACTTCATGACAGTGTTTGGAGGGACCTGAGTGCACCGTGCCCCTTTGGCACCAATGCTTTAGTGTCCGGGAACAAGAGCGATGTTCTTGGACAGGCACCAAGAAGAGTGACTTCACCATCACTTAATCTTGATGTTAATTTAGATTTCACTCCTGAAAGCTCAGCAACATGATGTACTAGAAAGACAGTTAGGCTACCATCGCCACTGGTGTCTGACTATCAACAGTCTGTGTAGAATAATTGACCGGATGGTTTGTTACACAGAACCATTTAAGAGGCAGTCATTGGAAACTGTTTTGGAAAAAGGACAGGCACTTTCAAAAAAAAAAAACTTGGCCGGTGATTGGAGGAACCATCTGTCAATCCAATTCTTGTGGAAGCCAGTCGGGAGAAGAGCAAAATCATCTTTTCTACTGAGGACGAGATGGATTTTTGCGTGAGTTCATGAGTATCCCGCTGCCGTGCAAGGTAACCTAGTATGGGTCAAGCGCCAAAAAATACCAGATCCTACACTTCTCATAATGCAACTCAATAGCATCTTTCATTTGACCCCTCCTGCCTCCTACATGCCCCTTCTTATTCACTCCACACACCAGTTTAAAAAGGATGGGTTTCCGGTTTAAAAAAAAAAGGTACTGTGCAGTTTTGAGCAGGGGGTGATGCAATACACATTCCTGACAATAACACCTTGTTGGTCTACACCAACATATGCAAAAATTAACCAGCAAAATTGATTTTTGATGGACATGGATGTAAACAATGAAGGTTTCAAAATGTTCTTAAAATGACACGAGGCACCAAAATAATCCTGAATTTTTCAGACTTTGTAAAGCTTTCCCAAGAGGCACAGATCAGAGGACATTACAACACTGCAGTAGTAGGCCTACTCCTTATGAGGAGTTAACTGAACTTCATGTAAAATCAGTGGAACGCCCTTTTAGAAAAGGATTTTTATGGGTTTTCTTCTTTAATAAAACCTTGAAGGACAGAGGCCGTCTTATGTTGTACAGGCTGTTAAGTCCTCAGTCTAATAAGGTAAGACTGACTTGCCTCCAGGACACTAAAGACTGACTCATATGTTATACCTAAAACAATGTCAGACAGTCAACGTCACTCAGTCTTAAGTGAAGCTGGAGGCTGCTGTATAATTTCAACTTCAGGCTTGTTGACCCACTCTAGAACAACCTGCCTGAAGAAGTTCAGAATGACGAGCTCCTTATCCTCTTTTAAACTCCTCTTAAAAAACACTTTTGTTTTTAAAGTGCGCTTTCACATGCGGTGTGTTCTGCTTTCACTTCTGTCTTTTAAGTCACAGATTATAACTCGATATACAAAATGCATTCTCTTAACTTTGAAATTTGATTATTTAAAATTGTTGTATTTTAAATGCTCAATTGCATAACGTTTGAACAGTTTCTAAATAGTTTTTTTTTTTTTTTTTTTTTTTTTAAATCATCCTTTTTCTGACTTTTTTGTTGTACCTCTTGTAAAGCACTTTGTAACTTTGTTTTGAAAAGTGCTATATAAATCAAGTTCAACATTATTCTCTCCAGTTGAGCGGTTTGTGTCAGCCACACAGCTCTCTACGCTGTTTGCGTAAACTCTTGCAGGGAGTGGCAGGCGGAGCTGCATGCATGGCGCAAGCGGGGAGTCTCCCGGACATAGCGGAACAGACAACCTGACTCAGTGAGATGGAGCTTTGCACAAGTTTCCCCAACACATAACTAGCTAACTCACGTTGTCTACCTTTCACCGAGTGTCACATATACTTCTTATTTTTGCATCACCCGTGTAAGAAGAGAAAGCAGCGGAGGCTCTTCCTGGTGACATCTCCAGTTTACGTTAGAAAACTTTTTTAGCGCATTCATAATTAGCTCCACAAACCATATAAATCAGCGTGTATCCGTAGGAAACAACTTCTGTGTTTCCTCAGTAGCGGCCGTTGAGCTTTCTTGTTTAGTCTTGAAAGCTTTTACGACCTTCTGTTATCGCGGTGTTCCTAAACAAACATCACGAACAAGCAAAGGCCTGTTAGCTAGCTAAACTTTTGATACGCGAAAGTCCCGTTAACGTCCGTTAACGTCTCCCAACGGCTGAATCTGAAAAGGGCTTCAGTTTGAGCGTAAAGTTTCATGTATATACTCCGATTAAAACTTCACAGAAATCCCCCCCGGGAGGATTACTCTCCCTTTTCTGTCTAAAAATAAAACACAGCAGCCCAATGTGTGCGCCTGAGGTCTCTGATTTGAGGCTTTGAATCGCCTGCATCGACGCTTTTACAACCTTAACTGACACGTCCGTAATGTAACGTTAGCTAACGGTGCAGCCGACTTACCTGTCTTCACTTGTAGCAGGTAATGTAGTCTTAAAATGTCTCCTCTCTGCTGCAGCTGCTGCGCGTCCCCTTTTCCTGTTGTAGCGGAGAGGATTTCATGTAGTTCTCGCCATCAAAAACTACTTGTTCGGTCGTTCAATGAGCTGCAATCCCGACTTTTTTTTTCTCTTCTCTCTAACCTCCGGTTTGCCACATTGTCTTAAAAAAAAAACCAAAAAAAAAAAAAAAAAAAAACCTGTGTCGCACTTTCTCCCCCTAACTCTTGTCTTGTGGTCGAGGACAGAAATGTGTCGCTTTTTACTTTTCCGCCAGATAAAAGTAATGTGTTGGGCCTCGGCTTGTTGCCGTTTAGCCGGGTAGTTGAGTTGGTCGGATGTAGTGGATATTATGGTTGTATGTTAGGAGATGACCGGGGGGGGCGGGCGGGAGCAGGCTATTTAATGTGACGTGAGCCTCCACTCGGTATGAGAGGTGGTTAGTGCCACACATACATACATACATACATACATACATACATACATACATACATACATACATACATACATACATACATACATACATACATACATACA
>CALSBV010012213.1:12852957-12876525 GCA_943590825.1 Bovichtus diacanthus
CACACACACACACACACACACACACACACACACACACACACACACACTGTATTATCAAGAAGATTAAAGAACAACAAATCCATATTCCTCCAAATTCTTAGATGTATTTTTTTGCATTATATAAAACTAATCCTAATCTTAAAATGGAAGGTAAAATGTTAACATATAAATATAATTCATTGTAAACTTACTGATTATATATTATGGTAAATTCTACGTATATCAGAATCAGAATCAGAAAACCTTTATTCGTCCAACAGCGGGGAAATTTACAGCGCTACAGCAGCAAAGGGACAGTGCAGATAAAGGTTAAGTACGAATGTATAAGTACAAGATATAAGTACAAAAAAACACAATAAGTAGTAAGTAAGTAATACAGAAAGTGAACAGTGAGAGTAATCCTATCTAGCAGCCAGTGGTAACAATAATACATACTAAAAAGACATATATTGCACATTCGTATTGCACGAGATTGTATTGCACAGTAAGGTAAGTAAGTAAAAACAGTAAGAATAGTAATAAATAGTACGGAAATTGCACATGAGCGGCCGCATTGAGTGTGTGGTGGTCTACCAGGGGCCGTGGTGATTGTATAGATCCATTATATAAATCCACAATAACAATAGTTATCCCCCCCTAACCCTAACACATTAAGACTCTCAAACTTGTAAACACTTTTTTGTAAAAAGTCATACAACTATCAAATTGTATGGTGAACTCTTTAAAGAAGAATGTTTTTTTTTTTATTATCATTTTATATAATTTAAGTGTATTCATGACCTGTACCATTATGTTGAGTAAAGCACGTCTGCAATATGTGTATATTTGAACGTTTTTTAAATAATGATTGAACAAAAAGGGGGGTGAGTGGCAACTGGGAGGCTCACGATTAGAGGCATGAGAGAGCAGCAAAGTATTCAGCATTCACGTCAAGTCATGTCATGCAGTAAGTGAATTGTAGCATTATACTCCCACTTCATGTTGCAACCTAAAATACCTTCAATCATTCATCCATATCAATGCTAGTGCAGACTTTATTGTAGTCAAGTACAGTTGTAATAAAACCAAATAAGTGAGATCAATTGTGTCATTTTTGTGAGCTAGTTTATGTTTTTTGTTTTTTTTACCTTGACAGTTTTAGCTGTAGGTCTGCTGCTTTCTTCAGGGCATGTTCAGACAGGCAATAGCGCTCGTAGCAGATAAGTAATTATTGAACTAATTCCTATCTATTAGTGTATGCATATACACAAAATAAATGTAAACCTTAGACTCTACACATATTCTAATCTTAGACTGTCCTTCTCATGTTAGGTAACACTACACAATGGGCCTCAGGACACATGCAGGCAGCTTGTTTGTCCTCACAGAGACCCATAGCTTCGTCTCTCTTGAGATTAGGTGCACTTTGCCTTAAATGATACTGCTGTTTTACTAAGGATGTGATAAATCTTTAGGTAAACATATTTTCATACTTATGGTCCAATGGCGTCATACCACCTGCATAGATTGGCTAAGAATGGCCGTGTTTGGTGGATCTAGTATAGTGCATCCAGCGTAAAATAAATACCCAGAGAGAAAGCCGGACCTTCACATGGTGGCGTACACTGTGACTACATCTCTGTAATCCACTTGTATTGCTCATCCTCTGTTCTCCTTGGCCAAGCTCCAATAAAACCTACAGCGTAAGACATGAAGTCGCCTGCAGCTTCTTTGGTTTCCAGTGCTTTGCTCCAAAAGATTTCCTTCACAGTAGCCAGGACTCAAGTTGAGCCAAGTTCAATTTTATTAGATTTTACTGTCCTCTGGGCACTTTTCAGGTGGGGTTTCAGAGGAGCCTTTGATGTCACAACAACCTCATCATCCTGGTGCCTCTGCGCCCATTTTGGAAAGCTGCCCAGCCCAGATAAAGGTGCATTTATGGAGATGGACTAATTATTCAATGTACTGCAACAACAGCGAAAAGGCAGTTTGCTATACCCATCAGAAAATAGGTGCAAGATCAAATTAAAAACCAAAAGAAGAAAATAAGAAATGTTTAATGGTAGGGAGGCAGGTTAGTACGGTGAGCTTTTAAGGACAAAACGTTCTTGATCCTGCTCTACATATTTGTCTTCTTTCTTTCTTTTTTTATTAACAGCTTTATGATGTCTTAAAGGTCAATTTGCAATGCGATGGACTATGCTTATGAAATAAAGTACACTAATAGATAGCAATGTCTTAACCACGTGGCATTTCTCTTGTTGCTCACTTGCACTTTGTTGTGTGGTCATAACCAACAAAAAAGTCAAGTATGTATCACTTCCACATTAAATGCGTTTCTTACCCTGTCATGATCATGTGCTGGGCTAATATTTCACAACATAAGTTATAATAGTAGAACCTCGAGCTACAGTCTTTGGCAGCTGTTTATCTCCTCCAGTGTTAACCTCAAAGATTTATTTTCCTCATCCTCCTATGTGTTTGTGGCACTAATCACCACTCATACACCCAGGCATGCCAAAGGAGGCCGATGCGTGTTCGGACGCATCAGACCAAACCTAAAAAGCTGTGGCAGACGGGCTCACTGCATACGACAGCTGTGGTTACACACACCTCTGCCTTTTCCATCCCCTTCTTACTTGACATGGATATTTATACATGCAGTGTCATTAATAAATCATGGCTGACGTGGGACTATCAATGACCTAACATGACTGTGTGCAATTGTAATGGACATTATGTACATGCTTGAATTTACAGATGACAATTCCTTCAAGCAGCGACAATAAAAAAAAAACACACTCTTTTTTTTATTTCCTTTCTGTAAGTCTTTGGTAAGTTTGGTCTACAGGTTCACAGGCAACCAACAATGGAGGCCAGATGTTTCTTTCCTCAATACTCCTTCAAGCCTACAGAGAGCAGCAAACTCCCCTGAATAGCTCGTGTATGTAGAAACACTCAAACTCTGACACAACCTTATTCTATTCTGTTGTCTGTTTAAGCAAATCAAGCAAAAAAAAGTGCAGTTTTTGGTTCATCACGCTGAGAAAGATGCTATTTTTGGGGGGTAAATTAAATCACATAGTGAGAAGCACACAGTTAAGCAGACACACGCTTTTTTTTTTCTAAATTGTACTTTATTTTCTTTTAAAGACATATGTTTTAAAACAGTGATTGTAGAGAATAAATAAAGAAACATTATGTTTGTTTGTTTTTTTTTTTACTTCCATAGGTACATTTATGTAATTAAAAACTCTATAATAAGTGTGTTCATTGTCTTGAAGACCACAGGAATCCTCTTTTTTTTCTTCTTCTTCTTAAATTAAATAAGAAATTGTCACATCTCCAACCCCCTCATCAAATTGATTACCAAATAAATTAAACGTAAAAAATCAAGATAGAAAAATTCCCAGCCATTCCATCCGCTTTGTTAATTTGAAAAGTAGTGGCAGCAGAGAATCTTAACTCGTGAAGTCCTTAAACTCCATTTTTAAACCAAGGTATGTACAGTGAGAGGAAATCCAAATCTCTTTCAGTTTAATCACCCCATGTTTTTTAATTTACGTATAAATAATAAAACTAACTCTACATAACAATATTACCAATGGTAATCATACAGAATAGTATTTTCTTTTGCTTCCAACAAGTGTAGACTGGCCACAAATCACACTATACAGTAGAACCCTGTTCAGAAGAATAACATCAGTGATATGCTTTTTCTTAACATGTAGATCTTGTTGCCAACAATAGAGTATGTACATAATATAAATGAATCCAGCTGTGGAATGATAGGAAATCTGGAGCACTTCTGATATTGCGGATGCGGATTCTGTAGACGTATTTTGTTGCTGATATTACTGCTGTTGTTTGTTGTTTTTGTAAGCGCATACACGTGATACTGCTTTTTGTGAAGTGTTGCTCCTGTGCTATACGGTTGGTCAAACAACCAAAAAAGGCTGGGACATCCCAAGTGGTTTTCTTGATTGAACTCTTAGGTTTTTCCTGGAGGTGAAGAAGACGAGAAAAGAGAGAGAGAGAGAGAGAGAGAGAGAGAGAGAGAGCGAGAGAGAGAGGGAAAAAAAGAGCACAGAGAATTTTAAACCAAAGTTACACACATCATCATAAAAACACACACATGTAAGACTTTGGAAGTGGAGTGGTGTCTGCAATACACACTGCTTGCACTGATGCCTCAGGGGAGTCTCAGTAATCAACTAGTGTCCATGCAACTCAAATGGTGACAGTCACACTGCTGCAAGTGTATGCACGTTCTTAGGAAATAGTTTGTCATCTCTTTTGGCAGGCAAATTAATTCAGAACATGCACAGTAGGAATTCTGGTGGGAATAACTAAAACTTCCAATTTCTTTTAGAAAACAGTCGGTTTTACATTTATTCTAATGATATTCAGAACCACGTCAATCACCAAACTGTAGTTTCTCACGGAGGGAAGATTATTCAAATCATCCACCAGTTTATATGTGATGCAGGTTGCTGCAAACAGGGCATCTGCAGGTACAAGAAATATCTGTCTGGGACTTTTTAGACCTTTCTGTTAGGACAGTTTATCAACAATTTAACACCAATTGTGTATCAGAGAAATAAATGTGAAACTCCTGTCCCTTATTAATATTGACTAAATTAAAAGACAACAAGCAGTCATTACAAACCCTCAACTTTTGTTCAAACTTTTGCTTCATTAACTATAAATTATAATTATAATTCCAGATACGGGAAATTTGCAAAGGTAACAAATATGTCAGGGTATATGTGCAAAGAAATCTAGGATATTTCTATTTGGCAAATAGTGCATTCACAAATAAAACATCTCTCAGTGCAAACAACATATAGCCTTAATATAACTGATACATTTATTGATTTGCTGTAACAGAGGTTTTGTTTATTGTGGTACAAAGAAAGATGATAAGTTAGTTTAGAGGTTGAAATAGATTCAAACTCTGTATAGTTTCTACAACCTTGAGATAACTTATTCTTCAATTTCTTACCTTTTCAAACTTTGTCATTGATCTGCAGATACCCTGTGCATTAACAACATTGTGTGTTTATAGGTTATAAGAAATGTTAAGTAGATGTTCTATTTGAATAGTATTTTCTTCTTCTTCTTATTATTATTATTATTATTATGTTTTTGGAGTCCCAGAATTCCTACAGAGGAATGCAGTTCCTCAGCCAGCAGCACGTGTCACAGGAACCAAACAGCTTTACCCAAAACCTTCTTAAGTAAGGTTAGTGTCTCAGTTGGTACAACACACACACACACACGCACACACACACACACACACACACACACACACACGCTCACTGACGTATAAATATTTTTCACATCTGGTCAATACAAAACACTCAGACGAATATAAATGCACACACCTCGTTGCCTCACACACACGCACAAATACCATGTGGTCATCTATTTACAGGGGCACGTTCAGTACATTTCCAGTCTCACAAAAAACGAACAAAGTTCAGGCACAAAGTCACTTTTACAAAGTCACATTTTAGAATCGAGTTACAACCAAACAAAAACCCCGCACTCACCGAAAACTACCACACCAACCAACTAAACAGAGGGAATATGTAAGAATGATAATCATGACAGACAAAAAGGAAACTAATCAAAAACCAAAAAAGGAATGTAATCTTATATCTCCATATTTGATGGACAGCAGGCTAATTTAGCTCTTAGCATTGAAGCTTTTAGAGGACTTGGAACAAAAAACAGCATGTCATGATAATCAGTTGCTTACAGATGCTGAGGTAAAGTGACAGTTATTGATCAGTGTTTGCAAGGATTAAAACCAGGACAAAATAATAAGAGGAAACTCACAACGCACCAAACACAGTTCATGGTCGCCACAGTAACCCGCCATGCAGTTTGAGCATGGTGAATCAAGGCAACGGCCCAAAATAAAAATTGCTAATGGCAACCATCACAGGCAATATCGCCACAGCAACCAACACAGGCCAATTAACTTACAACGCAGTGAGAAGGAAGAGGGGGGGAGGTTTTAGCGGTTGCTAGGCAACCGTAGCCATAGCGACGCACGTCTCCACGATATATGTATGGACGGGACAGTCTTGAGAGTGGTGTGATGGTTTTTTTCAGGAAAAATGGCATATGGCACAGCACAAAAACAATAAATGAAAAGTAAAAACAAAAAATTAATGACGAACAGTAGTTGGCATTCAACCCTGCGACAGAACACTGGTTAGACAAAAACATTTGAGCCGAGTAAAAAAAATCTACTTCTCAATCAAACTGTCCCTCTACATGCTGAGCAAAAAAAGAAGCAGCCACTTTTACACAATGTATTTCAAATTGATGAGTGCTGCCACCTCATTAAAGTTAATTACTGTAGGGTTGTTGACTTCTTCAGTTCCACATGAAAGACAGACGTTTACGTACTGAGCCCCCCAATTACATCCACTCTTTCTCTTTAACTTCCAGACACATTTCAGCTGTCTATCAACCCCCCCCCCCCCCCCCCCCCCCCCCCCCCCTTGAGTATGTCAATATACAATAACTCACCTCCTTCAGTAAGGCCTGTTGGCATCCTTGGGCCTCTTCAGCTGCACCTTCAGTCTCTTCATGCCGATCTGGAAGCCGTTCATGGCCTGGATGGCAGTCTGGGCGCTGGACGGGTTGTCAAAACTCACAAAACCTGAGGAAGAAGAGACAGAATCAGACACAAACATTCATCTAAAGCAATGGGGAAATAAAACAAATTAAA
This sequence comes from Bovichtus diacanthus, assembly GCA_943590825.1. Lineage (NCBI taxonomy): Eukaryota > Metazoa > Chordata > Actinopteri > Perciformes > Bovichtidae > Bovichtus > Bovichtus diacanthus. The sequence continues at coordinate 12,859,685 of CALSBV010012213.1, forward strand.
AAAGGTGTACGATTTGTTTTTGGTTTTCTTTTTTTTGTCATTCTTGGTTGGGGAGCGTTGTTGATTATGTATGACGAGGATGAACATCGGGGTTTAGTTGGACGCCGGGGCGTTGGTTTATGCAATTGATTAATGGATTAGTACAGAATAGGAGAAAGACAAAAGAGGCTTGTTGCTTCTTCCTACTTCATTTCGGATATGAAATGTTAATTTATGTTGGTTTTTAAGTCTGTTGTATATGTTCACTGTTATTTATTGTTTAGTTTTTAGTTTAGCTTTTTTACATATACATTTTGTTTTTGATTTATTCAAATGTTTGAAATAAAGTATATTCAATTCTATTTAATTTAATGCGGAACAAAGTAACAAAGCCTCCACAAGGTGCCATCCCACTCTGACTCACCGAAGCATTTACTCTGGTTGGTGGCGCGGTCGACAAAGACCTTTGCAGAGATGACGTTTCCGAAGGGAAGGAACATCTGCAGTATCTCAGAGTCAGTGAACTCCTGTGGCAGGTGGTAGATGAAGATGTTACAGCCCTCTGGACCTGAACACAAATAGAGGAGAGACACGACGACACAGATATGACATGACAGGATATGACAGGATGAGACAGGTTAAGACTGCAGTGTTACAGTTAGTAACAGGATGTGTAACAATTATAATACATGTTATTTTTGTAGGGCTCTTTTTTTAGATAAGAGATGCTTTACTTGACAGTCAGTAGGTAAAACAAGACTTAAACACAGAGCAGGATATAAATTAAAATATTAAAAGTAGTTATAGTCAGTAGTATAGTCCTAGACTCCCTTATCTGAGTTACCTATTCTTCGATTTATTTTATTTTGTCTCTTTTATTCAGTTTATACGCATGTGTGTATTATTTTACATCTTTGTCAATTTTCATTTATTTATTTTATTTGGAAAAATATTCTTCTTTTATCTTGTATATCATGTTTTTTTTATATCTGTGAATATAATTGTACAGTGCTTTCATATAAATGGAAATGAGCATTGACACAACAATATTTTGAATGTATAATCTTTACATTTCACAAAGCAGTTATAGTTCAACATTTTGGACTAAAACTAAAACTAAAACATGCGAAACCTCAGGAATGTTCCTCTCAGATATCTGAGCTCGGCTCGTTGACTTTACCTTCTCGCTGCTGCAGCTGCTGCGGCTGCTGCGGCTGCTGAGCCACCAGTGTGGGCTGGTGGGGGAACGGCTGTCCCACCAGGCTGTAGGCAGCAGGGTAGGTGGCTGATGGGGAGGAGGAACAGGTGAGCAGAGAGCAGCGGTGAGGCAGGACAGAGACTGCAAACTAATCAGTTTTTCCTCAAAACAACATCTGACAGGGCTGCATTCACACCTACAGATTTGCTAAAACCGGGAGATGCTTTGCATTAAGTTTGTAATGTATGACTCATTCCATAGAGCTGCAAGTTTACATTGCGTAATGTATGTGCATGTTTTGACTTCTGGATGTAGATTTCTACTTTACACATGCAGTGTTGTTTAGTCGGGGAGAGCAAAGGTAATGTAGCTGCATCCCATTATGTTACATAAAACTGTTTTGCATTCTGGTTACACGGACTGAAAGGTTATTTCTTTTTTTTAAACTTTAAAATATTTATTGTTTTTCCTTTATCAACCACATAACAAACATAAGTCGTGCCAGTGATATACAGAACACATTGACACAAGATGACCCTCATATATTTATTCCATGATCCTCGTGGTGTCTCTGTGAAGGGTCTATTATATTTGTATTGTGTAGATGAAAATGTACTTTTAGTCTTGGTAGTAATTAAGAATGTAAAGGTTATTTCTAAGAACGAAAACCAAACAAATCTGAGGTCCAGTGGTCAAATTTTATGTGAGTATATGAGTATTTTTCATATATTTTCTTTTTTCTCCTACAGTGATACTTCACACACAATACATTTCTATAAATAAATAGCAATTTATGTGACAATTGATGGCGTGATGGCGGAGACAGTGAGGCTCACCTGTATAGTGCTGCATGCCTGTATAAGCTTGCTGCAGGGGGTCCAGGACCGGACTCTGAGCTGTGGCAGAATAAACACATCGTCACCAAATGCTTCATGCGCACAACAAAAAACATCCTGAATGCTATGTGGGGCACATCAGCATGCTCCAAATAACATTTAGTGCTTTCATTTAATTGAATTTCCTCTTGATTAGATCCTCGCGGTTGCACATCAAAACAGGAAGCCTGTGAATCTGCGGAGGAATATTTCATGTTATTCTTTATTAGGATCTTGTGGCTCTACCTTGATAGGCATGAACCCCGTTGGTGTACAGGGCTTCAGTTGCTGATTGGCCGTTGGGTGGAGCTGGCAAAGAGGCGTAGCTGTTCACTGTGAGCGGTGGAGGCAGCGCAGGAACCGGTGTGCCCGCCATGGAGGGTGGAGTGCTGGTACCTGCAGACATGTTTAAGGCATTTATTTTCATTCTAATACATTTAATCAACAGCATGAATACATACTCTAAAGCAAGAGAGGAGGTGAGTGCAGGTGCATTTAAAGACTTCTCCATCAACGGGAAATTCTTGGATTTTCATTTATGATGATTCCTTTAGAGGTTTTCAAGGCGTGAGGCGGGACAAACAGTTTCAGGGGAGGGTCAGTGAATGGAAGTGGAACAATATTATATTAGTTATTACATTAGTTTAAAGGAGCCTAAAGATGGACCTTGTTTTATGTATGTGGTGTAGTCTGAAGTTATGTCAAACAAATGTTGAGCACTTGTTTCCTAGCTTTGTCTGAGGGGAAGCCCACACATCTGTCAAGTGTATTTATATAACATAATATCACATATCCTGAACGTTTACATTCGGTACAGAATACAACACGCTCTGTCCTTTCACCCTCAATTCAGATAAGGAAAAACTCCCCCCCAAAAACTTTTAATAGGTCAAAAAAATGCAAGAAACCCCAGGAAGAGCAACAGAGGAGGCATCCCGCTCCCAGGACAGACAGACGTGTAATACATGTTGTGTGTACAGAATAACCAACATAATACAATTACAGTACAGTTCACTACAGCGAGCTGAGAGACTCTGAGAGGCTGCACTTTGGCACAGTGGTGCTTTGAGCTACATGCTATCATCAGCATGCTAATGTGCTCACAATGACATTGCTAATATGCTGATCTTAAAGGCACCCTGTAGAGTTTCTGACCTATAGTAGTGCTATTGAGCATTTTTTTAATGATGCATGCGGGGGAAGTGATAAACACTCCTGCTAAAGGTTTTACAATATTTCACTGATCTACAGGTGGTAGTAATGCACAAAGAAACAGCAATGTGCCAGCAAAGCCAGGGAAGAAGAAGACCGCAAGCTAGTAAACATGGATTTAAACAATGCATTTGCAAATGTTAGGGAGAAAGGAAATGCAACACTTTTGTTAGGCCTCAAGGATACACACACTGCGTTTTGGTGGGTAACAGTCATTGTTAATATGACTTGTGCTTGTTTACAAGAAAACTCCGCAGAGCACCTTTAAGCAGGTAATGTTTAACAAAGACATCATCTTAGTTTAACACGCTAACATTAGCTAATAAGCACGAAACACAAAATACAGCTAAGGCTGATGCATTTTGCAGGTATTTGGTCATGAATCAAAGTATTGGACTTATGATGGCACTAGATTAATAAGCTAAGGGATCACCAAACTATTTATTAGCTAAGGGATCAGCAAAGTTATTACAATTCATCCTGAGGGGGATATTAATGTCTGTACATGTGCTGTTTACAGTTTCATTAGTTTAAAGTTGCTGCTTATGTCTGTTTCATATAATTCTAAATTAAGTTCTGAGGGTTGTTTTTAAAACTCTCAAATATCGACTCGGCTATAATACAGACCATCCAAGCACTTGCAGGATGCAGCTACTGAAGCAACGTTCACACTGAAGGCAAATGTGGCCCAAATCAGATTTCTTTTTAAAACTGTTACCAGGAGACCTTGAACCACAAATAGGTCAATTATGACTCTTTCTATTATACATTTTTGATTTAAGAAGGTTTTATATTTGTAAAACGTTCCTTGAACCAAGAAAAGCGTGAAAGCTGTGACATCATCGCTTTATAAAGTCCATACTCCGAGCGCTAACTTGTGGGCAGGGTCAGCAGGAGAAACGCGTAAATTGCTTTTTTTGCCGTATGCGCCAGGCGCCATCATTAAAAATGTGTCTCTCTTTCTCCTCATCAACGTTATCATCTGCTCACAAATTAGCTGGCTTCCTCTCCCTCCCCCTGTGCTGCGTGTAATATGCTTGTTATTGTTCTTTTGTGCACGGGGGTCAGTTCAGGACTGTGACGCTGGAATCAGATCTCGGCCACATTTTTTAAAATAATGTGAACAGCCAAACAAACCAAAAAAATCAGTTCTGAGCAATAAATCCGAATTGAGCTCTAAGGCTTGCAGTGTGAACGTCATACACTCAATCACCATTTACTTTTTATTTCTGCCACAAATGTAAAAGCTAACATGGCTTAGATCATGACTGAGTGAAAAAAGTTTCATTTTTATTTCGTCCTCCCAGGTCCACCTCTCCTTGTGTATCTGTCCTCGTATTTCAAACCGAAATCTAATCAAGGCCGGCCGGGCCAGACGTCTCTGCCTCTCATTACCTGAGGACGGGGTGATGGATGCGATCGGCGTGGCAATGATGCTGTTGGGGTTGAGGGCGGCGAGCTGCTGCATCTGAACCGCCGCCACCGTGGCAACAGGAGAGAGGTAGGCCGACTGCGCTACCAGGGCCTGCTGCTGCATCAACTGGAGGACGGAGAGAGAGGTTGTGATGGAGAGAAGAGGAGAGAGGGAGTCAGGAGCGAGGAGAGGATGGAGCATGTTGAGAGGGACCTGTCTGTGTTTGTCTGTGTAGACATTGAGGGGGTGATTTCTGTAGATTAGAACGAGTCGTAGGGCCGCACGATATTATTGTGATGCGTGCAAGGGGAATAGTCACATCACAGGACGTGTAACGTCAAGGAAGGCAAATTAACTCTACAACTGCTACAACTTTGTTGCTGCTTGATACAAAAGAAAACATTTTCCATGACTAATCTACTAGAGTAAGCTGTCCAATAAAACATGATTTAATCAGATTTAAGGTCTCTCGGATATAATGGTTTGTTGATAGTGAGTGACATGCAGGCTCTGCATACACAGCGAACCTCTAACCACAATCATTTTTAATCAGTTTATCAAATGGCACTAAACAGGCCACGGCAGTCGTGGACTACAACCTAAATAATGAGAAAGGAGAAAAAACACTGAAAAGAAAGATTTGGTTGCAAAAAGAAACACAACGTCACTTGTATGGAAATATATATATATATATATATATATATTGCATGAGAAAAAAATATCGCAATGTCCAATATATATCGTGCAGCCAGAAGACGGAGACACTTTGAGTAGATTTCCATTATTAACTAGTCACAAAAATCGAGCATGTTTATTATAATAGTAATAGCTCCAGTCTGAAGCTCAATCAGGAGTCAATATATTAAATCACATCAGACACACAAACCGTCCTTGCTGACTCATTTTGTCAAATCTGGTTCTAACTGGTAAAAGCTGAACTTATTATATTAAATTCTGCCTCTGTTTTAAGTCTATCTGCACTTTATTGAAAATGACCGTTTTAGAAAGACCTTTTATTTTGTGTTTTAGTTTAACTTTTTTACTATTTAAGTATTAAATCTCGCTCACTGCTATAAATCTACACATCCATTACGGGTTAAACATTTTTTGTCAGGCCTCTTTAAGTATCAGAAAGTGAACGACTGTAAATGAGCCAAATCTGAAACCATTTGCAGTAAACGGTCAATTAGCGACGAGCAGTAATGTGGCTTTACTCTACATTGTAACGTGCATTTTCTCTCCTGTTAAAGTCATCTTGTATGACATTGAAACTCTTCTATAAGAATCACATGGAACACATTGAGTAAGGTTTGCTTTACAAGAACGTTTAGTAGATTTTGAGTCAAATATTTCTTCTTTTTTTGTCACATCAGCTGCAGTACTTCTACTTAAGTAAAATAGAATAGATTTAAATCATTATGCTTAGAACAATGCAAATATGTTGGGTAGCTCTTCAGCAGTATGCAACATAAAAGTACAGTAAATTAGTAAAATAAGTAAAAAAAAAAAGAAAAAAAAAAAGCAATTAAAAGAAAATAATAAATAAAAGCAGAATATATATAGACAAGCAATAAGTGATCTTGAATGTGATATGTGCCCTACTGCAATATGTGCAAAACATCAGTTAATTCAGAGCTACCAACTCTTTTGCACAGCGGACCAACAACCAATCACGTAATTGTTCTTCACAGTAGGCACAAAGGATGCAAAACTTAACCTTATTCGCTCTGTATTTCATTGTGGATATTTAATTGAAAATAAAAATAGATATAGACCTCTCAGCAACAGTAGTTAGGTCATGAAAGGTAGCGTGTGTTTCTTACGAAATGTGTCTGTACTGTATGTGTGTGTGTGTGTGTTACTCACGGCCTGTGTGTAGGCGTTGTAGGCCCCGAGGTGCAGGGTCATGGGGCTGATGACTCCCAGCTGAGAGGCCACCTGCTGCATCCGCCTGAGCCCTCGCTCCTTCTCTGAATCAGCAAACTTCACCACCAGGCTGGACGAGGCGCCCTGGGAAATGGGAACACACTATTCACATCATAACATAACTCTCGACATTCTGGTCCAAGACCACGTAATCACTAAACCCTGGTTTAAGTACGACCAGGGACATTTTCTGCAAGTCATCTCTCCTCCATTTCACATCAGTTCTATGCTGTCTGCCATCAAATCAAGGCAGACACGCCTGAAAAACACTTTTTAGCTGAGTTAGATATTTATTTGTCACATTAGAGCCACAAATAACGATGATTTTCATTATGGATTCATCTGCAGATTATTTTCTTGATTAATAGTTTGGTCTTTAAAATGCCAGACAGTAATGAAAAATGTCCATTCGAGTTAGTCAAAGTCTAAGGACATGTCTCTAAATGTCTTGCTTTGTCACTCCAAAAGCCAAATATATTCAGTTTAAAAGGGTATAAAAGAGAGAAAAGCAGGAAATCTCCATATTTGAGAGGCTGAAAACAGCATTTTCTAACATTTTTGTATGAAAAAAATTAATTTAACGATTTTTGATTTATCAAAATAGTTGACGATTCTTGTTCTGTTGATCAAGTTTAGTCGACTTATAATTGCAGCTCTACTTTACAAACAGTAAGACGTCATGTGAAGTTATTCAACCTGCACCAAACCACAGTAAGTAATCACCTACAGCAGAAAAATGATCTCATTTGACAAAGATTTGTCTTCTACTGTGTGTGTGTGTGTGTGTGTGTGTGTGTGTGTGTGTGTGTGTGAGGAGGAGGGGTACAGAAATGAGAAGTGGTGACTATTAGCTGAGTCACCACCGTTGAGTGTCTAAATTACTGGATTTGGAGATCTACAAGTGTGTATACTGTATTTGAGTATGTGTGTGACCATGTGTTTCTCTGCGTGTGTGTGTGTGTGTGTGTGTGCGGGGGGGGCGGCGGACTCACTGGTAAAGTGCGACTCCCATGCAGAGCGTTGATGGCGGCCTGGGCCTCTGCGTTGCTCTGGTACTTTACAAATGCACACCCTACATCAAATGACACACCATTAAACGTGGCCTCACACAAACAGACTGACACTGACACACACACACACACACACACACACAGTATACAGAAACTACTTCCCTTTAGAAATACATTAGGAGCCGTCTTACATCCAGCGCTTCATCAGTTACCCTGGCATCATTAAACATGGTCCACAAAACATTCATTGCTTCATCAATCACAGTCCGTAAACCACCAAACGCATCATTAGCCATGACCCATAAAACCTATTGCACCATTAGTCATGCCTCATGCAACAAACGCAGAAAAATATAGCATCTGTGTTTGAACTGTCGTCGGACTTTGATTTACATGGCAAATATCATTAGCATTGTTGTTAGTGACAATATTAATTTACATTCACGTGAGTGGAAATGTGCTGAAGGCTTAATTCTCAGGGCTGGATAAAAATACAAACAGTTACACAAAGTCTGTGACACTTTTACAGTTGAGAACTGGACTCATTTGTAATCATTTCATATTATCATGTCGTACTGTAAAAGCTGAAGTAGGTTACAGGTGTTTTGGAAATAGTGGAGGGTAAAGCTTCTTCTAACTTATCACCCTGGGTAATGCAAATAAGAAAATACGTTGGATCTTATTGCATCCATTTAAGTATGGAAATATTAAATCCCTCAAATGGTTAAACATTACTTACAGGGTTCAGTATTCAGCAAGCACGCCATATATGTTCAAATGGCAAAAGACTATTTACAGGAGTTTTAGATCTAACATGACTTTTTAATTGTTGAAAAAGCACCTTGGAGTTTTCTTGTGATTTCTGAGACTATTTACAGGTGTTCGAGTGCACTACAGGCCAGCGTCGGTATAATACCAGTCAAAATGTATAGGGTGGGTTTAAAAAAACAGCTGTTTTTATTTAAAGAAATGGAAAGATGAGAGATGGTTAAATGTACTTAGTATTTTAGTAAAAATGTATAATTTTATAATGATTAGGCACAGCAGTCTTTATTGTTGTCATGACTGGAAATAACTTATTCTAAGCTTTTTATCCTGTGTCATGCTTGAATTATGTGCATGGCAATTTATTTGTGTTATATGCTGTTTATAGTTTGTTACTATTTAGTGAAGGGGCCTACAGCCTCTCAGAATTAAATTTATAAACTTTATAATAACAAAAATTGAAGAAAAAAAAAATCGATTAATAATAATATTATTAAAATGTTACTTCCCATGCATTTTAAGATTTTTGAAAGATTGAATTAAGACATTTTTAATACCGATTAAGGCCTTAATAATTCGAGATTACTGAATTCAATGGCCTTAAAATAAATTCTGTACTATACTGTTGTTATTATGTGTTTTATGTTGTATTGACCCTATTCTGTGTGTTTCTCAGGCATGAGTTTACCTTTGCTGGTGCCGTCGGGCCCGCGGAGCACCGTGCACTCCTCTATGCTGCCAAACGGCTCAAACATCTTTCTCACATCGGTGTCCGTCTGCTGTTTTCCCAACATACCCACAAACAGCTTCCTGTCTTCTAAGGGGAAGGAGATCGCCGAGATGGGAGGGAGAAAAACAGGATAATGTGCGGATAATGTGAGTGAGGTTACAGAAAGGGAAGAGTGGGAGCAGATGTTTTATGGGAGAGGTGATACAGGCAGGGAAAAGGGGATAGGTGCCATGTCACCTTACATGCATGATTTATAAAGGACAACAGTGTGATAAGCAGCTACAAAGCAGGAGGGATCAGCCTGCTATGCTTCACAGTGCCACCAGAGTGCAGTAACATGAACATCACAAATAACAAACAGCATCTGGCGGTGACTCAAATGTTTGTCACCCTCTGTGTTGTCAGAGAAGCTGCTCCGTCTGTCCCCGTCTGTGAAGGATCAGACCAGTGTTTCTGCATGTTTTAGCCCATTTTCCACAAATCACATGCACGGTGCATTCCTGCAGACTATTCTGCAAAGCATGCCAATAGATTTATAGGTCGTAACCTTTATTTTTCCTAACATTCAAGGTTGTCATTTATTTCCCATTCATTTTGGTGTGGTATGAAAATCAACCGTCAGGAGACTTAAAGCTTGAGGTACAGCATCCGTCAGAGTGAGCATGTCACGGGCTGTTGTGTTATTATATTACTTGAGATTGAGGTTGAAAATGTGGTTTGATCAGAAAAGCCTGTTTGTCAATGTGCTGGATTTGAGAGCTGGCTGCCGTAAAGCATTGAGTCCACAAGCTGATATAAAAAATAAAAATCTTTTTTTGGTCTTTCCTTGTAACAAAAAGTTGTGGTTTGACAGCCGACATGTGAGACGAAAGCACAAAAACAAAACCCGCCATTTACGCTGACTGTGATGGATTACCTATCAAGCTAATTTCAAGTGTCTGCAAACTCACTGTCAAACACTGAAATGTAAGAAAAACAATCGCCGCCTAAAAATACGCTTGGCACAATAGTGGAAAACAAACTAATGTGTACTCAAAATGTTTAAAGTTGGAGAAAACAAACTGATTACGTGATCTTTAATAGACATTTTGACTCATTATAGTAGGAAAAGCACAGGTGTTACCAGTAACATTAACAGTGGCTTTGTTCCATTCAAGTGTCTCCGTAAGTCATAACAGTGAGTCAGCACGCACGTTACCAGGACCCTGAAACTGAAACAGCTAAATGGGATTCAGCCATCATTCATTTGATTATTTACACCTGTGCTTTTTCTCCTGTGCGTGATGGAGTGCTCGCTGTACCTCGAGTTTTCAAATTGATTGTGACACCTTGCTGAAACCAACAGTTGCCATAAAACGATGGCATGCTTTGGAAAATGGTCAGTATACAGTGTACAAAAATGTGGTGCTTTGAGCCTTTGGAAAGAGCCTACATTTATAACAGTGTGCTCGGAAATGTTTAAAAAAGTGGGTGAAAATGAACTGTGATAAAGAAACTAATTGAGTAGATCTAGGGCAGAAGGATATTCATGAGCATTTATCATGTCAGGTCCTGCAGTGAAGCACACTTGTAGCAGTTTAAACTAAATGTGTGATGTACAGGTGTAGTTTGACCGCGACAAACATCCAGATCAACAGGAAACTTAATCTTGAATCGTAGGTTTGAGAGATGACACAATCCTGCACGTTTTCTATGCAAATGTTTGCTGTCGTTGTTGCAATTGATCGTCTGTAGAAATGTCCTCAATCATTAACTGATATTGCCTTGATTTCTGTCATTTTAACATCTTAAGAAGTCTACGAAATTTTTAAAAAAACGAACAAATCTTCTTCATTGTGGATTCAAGAGTAAAATGACTTGTTAAAATGGACATTGTTGGTCGTGTACAAGGTGTAGGTGTAGTGAAAACAGGTGCTGTGTTTGTGGATGGGCACAGGTGTCTCTTACCCCCTCTGCTCTCGCTGTCCGCAGGCTTCACTTGGATTGGGCGGTTCATCTGGAAAGACAGAGGTCACGTGGCACGGTCAGCCTTAAATTATATGCCGAAAGAAACTGCGAAAGATGACATTCCTTCGTTCTTACTTCATGTAACCCATGTAGAAATGCAATAATGCTTTAATATGACGTAACAGTGACATATGCGTGAATGTATGGACGTTAGTGAATCCAAACTGAGCTCCAGCCTCCTACGATCCTTCATTCATTTCTAATTTTGGCCAACTCTACTCCAGCAGACCAAGTCTGACACGGATGTGTGATGTTACATTCACAGTGTCGTATAGTCTCTCTCTCTCAGAGTCTCTCTCAGAATCTGCTCTAATCCTGCCGTCTATCGTTCCCTCTCCCCCTATCACACAAAACCAGGAAAAGCACACACCCACGCGGGATTGGGGAAGTGATAAGATTAAGAACACTCGCCGGCTAATCTGGATTACAGGAGCACGCAGCATCAGAATAGCGAGAGATTCTGAGCCTGACAGGGAGACAGAGATCAGGGTTAGAAATGAAGGAATAATATGTGAAAAAAGCAAAGAATAAAAGAATGACAAAGAAAGAGAAAGAGAGCACACACGACGCAGAGAGGGATTAGGTGACCTTTTCATAATTCATCAAAAGACAAGCTGCTGAAATGCCTTTTTTTTTCTCTTTACTTCTCCACAATTATGATCCTCCCCATTATTTAACAAAACCCCTGAAAGGAATTCAGCACACACCAGCGCTCAGATGTATAGAGCGCGGTGAAAAGAGGTATTGAGTGAAATAAAGAAAAGAACGAACAAGAGAGGGCAAAAGAGAGATGGGTGGGATTGAGAGGGATTGAGGGGAAGTAAAGGAACATATGGAGGAAAGGACGGAGGTGGGGGATGTGTGTGTGTGTGTGTGTGTGTGTGTGTGTGTGTTATGTCAATGAGGAGTGGAGGTGAGAGCAACAGAGTGACACTCTGTTAACTCTGTCTTAATGAAGGTCTTAATTATGGAGCTGGTGACATTTCAGCCAGTCACTGACCCCGTGTCACTGATTGATCCGCTGTGATCGGTCACCAGGAGACACTATTGATCGCCGCCACCGTCGCGCTCCGCCGCCAGGACCCGCATGCACAAACACTGTGACCGTCACCGTCCCTAACCACCAGCTGAGATACCACCAACACCTGCTGTAGAGGGCCCCTGAGCCTCTTCACCGAAAGTGTCCAATTGATTGCACCAATTAATAGGATGATAGAGTACATGGAAGGGCAAAGTCTCAAAACCATCTTCCAATCAGTCAAGCAAATGTGGCCGTCCGCTCCTGCAGTCAGTGAATAATAATTTTTGTTTAAATTATAGTTTCATTTGCAGTAAAGATAACATCATCCTGACTGGGCCCACATGCGAGAATTCACAAACTTGTGTTGTTGTAAGGTGCTTTGGATGAAAGCACTCAACAAAGATGACTTATTATAAAAGGGTGTATTCTTTTATTCTTCACTATGCCAATCACTTCTATGTTTACTCTGCCTTACATTTTCTGTAAACTCTTTTGCAGCCCGTTGAGATTACGTTTGTTCTCTTACTTTTGCACTCTTTTATGATAATTCTGCATATTTTGTACGTGTCATTTTTTCTTGACACGTACAACGATTAAAACATTTCTGAGGTCAAATATTAAGCTGGTTTTCATCAGAAGATTATCAAGTAGTTGACAGAAAGTCAGAATACTCTCTCTGCTTTTTTATCCATTTAATTTGAAGGTGCTTTCCATATTTTATGACATTTCCTTTTAACTGAATGCATTTTTGAAAATATAAATGCCCAAAGCTGCTAGGTAAGGATACATCATTATTTTTCTTTTACTAACCACAAGGTTCAATTGGGACAGTTTTCTTTTAACCACAGCTAAAACACATGGTCAGATATGGTCATATAAATCACCGGATGTCACATTTTACAGTGTAAGCCTAAATTTAAAAAGAGCTAATGTTGTGTGTGTTTCCCCACATCAAATGTTCAAAAGCAAATACTGAAAAAAACCTTGGGTTGGAATATAGACTTTTTTTACAGTATAGAGTCGTTTTAGTACCATTGGTGATGTATTAACTTATGTAAGGAGCTATTTCTGAGTGACCTAAATCCAATAGAGACGCATTGATCGGTTGGTCACCGGATGTCTGTCGCCTGATCGGCCGATCAGATATCTGTTTTTTTTGGCTGTGAAATGTACGGACGTGATTTGATTTTTATTAGGAATTTAAAAGCACAACAACTCAGTATCCGTGCCACGTGGTGGTTTTACATCGCGAGCACAGGGCGACGGTAACTCACAGCGACACACACAGTGTTTCCAACTTGGCAAGATTTAGCAACTTTTCATGCCCTATAAGCAGCTTTTTTTCTTTTTTCTTTAGACAATCAGCGCAAATATTTTATATTTGAATGCGTTGCCAATGCAGCTCAGAGTAATTTCAGTGACCAGCTCTTCTGCTAACAGCCGACTGCCGAGTCATCTCTGATATGTCTGAATATTCAGTTGAATTTTTCATTGAAGAAAAGTAAAAAAAAATTTTTATAAAAAAATAGGCCAAGAAAATTGCAATTGGTGCAACTCTAAAATCCATGTAATGTAATTATTAGCTTCTAACTATCGTATTTACGCTAACTACTTAAAACATTAAAACTAAATATAATTTAGGTAGATAAAGTGTGATGGTTTCAATTGAATGTTTGGGACAATATATTTCTTTTGAAAAACGTGTATTCTTTGGTTCTTTTTCACTCTGCCATCTCGCTGTGTAGGAGGTCACTCTCTCGGCCTCGTTGTAAACGTGCGGAGGGCAAACAGTTTCAAAAGGAGCCGAAGTCATTTTGTTGCATAGACCTGAATTGCTTCGCTGGTGGTAGCACGTAAAATTAACACATTACGAACCACCGCCATTTAATGCGGTGTGATTACAACACACACAGATGGAGAGTGACTCATGGGTATATAAAGAGAACGTGTGGCTTCATTGACGCCATTACTCCACTATATATTTATAGCATATAGTTGTTTGCCGCTATAAAAATGTTCAAAATCTCATATATTTAGCTCCTCAAAGCTGATGCTACAACCTCATGGCAGTGGTTTCATGTGACATCTTCTGATTGATAACGTGTTACAATGATGCCTGTAAAAAATGCCGTGGCCCATATTTCACTGCAGGAAGACAAACAGTGGTGGTGATAAGGAGAAGCGCAGCAGATGGCTCAGGAGATGGGAATTAGAATATACAAGAGGGAAAACAGTGAGAAGTGGAGGCCATCGAGGCTGAGCCACTTCAGATCGGCACGGCAACCGGCCCCACTTCTCTGACGGAGACCGCGCTCGCATGGCCATCGTCATGACAACCCCGGTGATGAGAAGAACCCCACATCAGGTAAACAAGGTTGTCCTGAATGACGTGCGGAAAGAGACGGGTGAAAAACAAATGAGGAGGACAAAGGGTGCTTCTAGGTCGAGAGATAGAGGGATTAGATGCGTGAGGGAGGGAGGGAGGGAGGGAAGGAAGGAAGGAGGGGGTGAGACAAGGAGGAGAGGAAAAATGAAAGACACCGAACAAAAAAAAAAAAAAAAAAAAAAAAGGATGATGGAGGGAGCGCTCGTGCCTGTTGAATGTTGGCGCTGCCTCGAGAGCAGATGCAGAAGCAGGGAGAAAAAGATCTCCCTCTAAGCCTAAACCACTAACGTACACTTTACAGTAATTTGCTCTCTCCCCTCCTCCTCCTGTTGCTGCCCTCCCCTTTCTCTCTTAGGCTTGTTTACAAAAACAGTCCCACACTGTGCACAGACAACACACAGGAAAAAACCTGCCTGATCAACAGCCAATTTTACCTGTGAGTCTTTGCTATTTGATTTGTTTCTCCCCCGTGTGCTCCATCTCCAAACACGCAGACATTATATACAATCATCCTCCGCCTAAACACATATTCATTGTTCCCACACACACACACACACACACACACACACGCACACACACACACACAGACACACTTGCTCTATCTGCTCCCGTCGCTCACAGCAACATCTACACATACTTAATCTTTTCCGCTCTGTGATGCCACGGGGGATTTTGCTAGGATTATGAGATATTAAATCCATAGATTATCCAATCAAATCACAGCCCGACCCCTTCAACACAATGCATGACCCCCAATAACGTCCATACACACCAGGGAGTGGCACTCGGTCCCATGTAAATGCATTTTCATCTACTACAGCAGTGTGTTTTGGATAGAGGGGATCGTTTACAGTCGGAGTGAGCAAAGCATATTGATGATGATGTTTTTCTCTATTAGGACCGGCAGAGCAGATGATAATCTCCTGACTCTCAGCTCAACGCAGCCAGTGTTGTTAAGTCTATAGCAGGCGGATGCTTCTGTGTGAGGGTGACACATTTTCTGTCACCTGTTTTCTCTCCAATTTCAATCCACTCTGCTGAAAAGCAGCCATGCTGAATGGTAAATATATCAGCAGAGAGCATCTCCCCTGCTCTTTCAAGAACATTTACAGCAGGGAGGCAGAGTTGGAGGTGGAGGCGGGGATGGGGGGAGGGGGGGGGGACAAAGACAATTTTCCGTCTTCGCCTCCCCTCCGCTCCATCACACAGCGCTGGTCATTGCATCGTGCCGGTCGCCTAGCAACCTGGCATCCCTCGTCCCCGCCGTCTCCAGGCAACGAGACCTGCGACCGTAATCAACCTGCCACCTCCCCCCCTCCCCTCCCTGCTCGGTTCCTCTCCCGTCTCTGCTGCTTTTGCTCCCTCGCTTCTCCATCCACCTCCTCCACGCAAATGCACTTATACGCTGGGACGCACTTGTGAATTCACCCGGGAGAAAGGAACAAGCACAGGTGGAAATTGGTATATTAACAAAAAAGAGGAGGGAAAGAACCAAAAAAACTAAACTGAAGAAGAATAGAACCAAAAAGAAAAAAAGGAGAAGAATACAAAAAAAAAAGATGATTGTGAGCTCGCACAAAGAGTTGGAACAAAGCGACAGAGGCAGGGACAAAAAAAACAATAAATAAGCAGAGATGTACAAGTACGGTCTGTTAATGTGTCCACACGTGGATGCACACACAGATGCACACACACACATGGGCGGCCAAGGCAAGCACACAAAGCAGAGAGAATGTCTATCTTCTCAAGGAATTCGCTAAATCAATCACACACAAAGAGACTGACAGCACAACGCTTGTACAGTTCAATAATATTTAATCAATGATCCAGTCTTCAGTGTCAAAGCTGCTCCCCAGTGCTGTCTCCTCTCCTTCTACAGGGTTCACTAGTCTGTCCAGTATCACGGCGAAGCTGACAGCTCTTGAAGCTGACATTCAGCCTTTTTTTTTGTCAGACAGCCAACAAAAATCCTTCAAAGTGGAGAAACTGAATATCAAAGAGTAAAATTCTAACAACACTCAAGTTGACTCTCAATTGGTTTGTCTCTTCTGACTGTTAAATATTCATGTCAAGTGTTGTTTGACTCGACTCAGTGGAGCAGAAGGAGAAAAGAACTGAATCACGGACGGAGGGATTGTGTGGAGTGTGTGTGTGTACAGATAGCGTCTATGTCCTACTTTTTTTTTTTTTTTTTTTTAACTTTTATAATTCAGGCATTGTTTACACACTTTAACGCCGCTGTAGTCCAGTGTATATGTAGGTCCTAATGAGTTTTATGACAGCGGACACTTTTGCGCGCGCACACACACACACACACA
>CALSBV010012213.1:12881525-13005434 GCA_943590825.1 Bovichtus diacanthus
CACACACACACACACACACACACACACACACACACACACACACACACGGCAGATAATGAATGAAGGAACCTGAGAGGAGTCTATAATAAACCCAACAACTTCCAACCATCCATCCATATCTTCGGATGTGTACTCTCCATGGAAACACATGCACACAAAAAGCAAACAGACATTTACACACAGGCGCACACAAAAGCACACGCACCCTTCATTAAACCGTGTTAGTGCGAACACCTGCCCTCCCTTCCCCCGCTGAACATGCAAATATACACCAAACACACACACAGCTACTTTCTCACTTGGGCACAGTCGCACTATTAAATACTTATTGCATTTAAAATGAACAGTGAGGTATTGTCGCAGGGAGCGTTGATGAGGGGCAATATATTTTGTATCTACTGAAGCAGATATGAGCTTTAGGGTTGCAACTGACAATTATTTTCCATATCGATCAAACCAGAAGATAGACATTTTGGGAAATACGCTAATTTGCTTTCTTGCCCTGAGTTAGATGGGAAGATTAATACCTCTCTCATAAGATACATATGATAGTACAGCCTGTTAGCTTAGCACAAAGACTGTATACAGGTGGGAACAGCTCTGAAACAAACAAGATATAACGTGTTAGCTAGTGAGCTGGTGGACTTTGTTAGCTTTGGACACAGCCATGCTAGCTGTTTCCCCCTGTTTCCAGTCTTTGTGCTAAGCTAAGTTAGCTTAGCTGGCTGCAGCTTCATATTTGCCAGACAGACATGAGATGGTGTCAATCTTTTAATCTTTAAAAAAGCATAGAAGCGAAATTCACAAAATGTTGAACTTTTTGTTTAACCCACTAATTATTTTTCTCCATTGATCGTAGAAGAAAACCAGAAAACGTTTACTCAATGTCCCTTACTTGAAGTCTTAATTACAGATGAAAATAGTTGCTGAATAATTTTTTTGTTTAATGGCCTTTAACGGCAGATAGCAACATGATTCAATCATTCGGCTCATTCAACAGTTATTTATTTAATGTTGTTGAAATACACGTTTGCTTTTGGATGCTGCCGTGTAAAATGGCTTCTTTTTAATGTGGCATAACTGGATGTTATTGTCCCTGAGCTTCACCAGAGCTGACGCAGAGATGGGGTGATAAGAACAGAGGGGACAAGAGTACAAGATGTCCAAGTAGAATTGAATGCGAGTACCTCCGTCCTCCATTTCCACCCTTCCCCTCAGAGTGAATCTGGTTTATCGCTCCTCCTTTTTTTTTTCTCTCCCTTTTCCAACTCCACCTCTCCACACCACCATTCTCTCACTTTCTTTCCTCGCTTTCCACTGAATGTGCTTTTGACACTCTTCCTCCCCCTCCACCTCAGAGACGGGACTCTCTCACCTGAAATTAAACACAAGGCCAGGTGCCACTCCGAAACAACCATCTGTTCGCCCCTGCCTGACTTCTTTCTTTCTCTTTCTTTCCCATTGTTAGCGGAGAGAAAAAGAATCAGTAAATTAGCAAGGATTAAAAAAAAAAAAAAAAAAAAAAAAAAAAAACAAAGCCTTAAGACCGACTCTTACTTTCCAGAGAGGAGAAATGTGCTGAGTGTTAATGACATCCTTCAGCGTTCTCTTTCATTCAGGTGTGCTTTCATTGCAGCTTTCTTCTCAGTCCAATAATTGCTTTCATGTTATTTCTTTTGTATGGCCACGACCATGAGACGCCAAAGTTAATTATTCTTTGCCAGTGCAGGTGCAATTAGATGACAATTACACCACAGCTGGTAGCAAGCAGTTCTTGTGCATATGGGCATGTATGGAGCTAATAATATGTTATTTGTCTTTTTTTTTCTCTCTCTCTCTCTCTCTCTCTCTCTTTTGGCAAGGGAGGGGGGAGGGCAGGGAAGGATTGAGAGAGCACAGGAGGGTTAAGCTTGTTCCACACGGCTTAGAGGTAAGAGGTTGTGAGGAGGAGCGCCGCAGGGGTGAAACATAGGGGGGACAGGGCTGTAGCCGTGAGGCATTGGGCCCTGCTGATCCCCTACGAGAGGTCAGGGAGGTCACGCTACTGTCACGCTAACAATGGGATTTCTTTTGTTGCTACCCTAAAACCAGCCTGCTCCTTCAAACTGACTCAATGTCCCCCAATAACCTCCTGCCTGCCATTACAACAATGTTCTGCTGAAACAATCAATATGACAATCGTCAACCATTTGAATATCAGGGAAAAATTCCAAATATTTGCCGTCTCAAGCGTCTCCATATGTGAGGGTTGGTGCTATGGTCTGCTTTAGGGTTTCCTTGATTAACTGTGTTGTCTTTGAAATTTCTGAAAATAGTGAAAACAATGTCCATCATGATTTTTTGTCCTGCCAACCGCCTAAACCTGAAAGATATTAAGTTTACTATCACATAAGCTAAAGAAAAGCAGCTCACATTAGCATTTTTGCTTGAAAAATAAAAAAATTTCGTCAATTGACTACTTAGATTAATCCACCAAATGCCAAAAGAATTGTCTGGTTCCAACTTCCAGCTTCTCTAATGTCTGCACTGTTTGTAGGGAAAGAACAAGCTATTTGACCACATCACAAAGATTAGAGAATAATTATTCTGTACGGAAGATAATCGTAAGATGCAGCCCTACACTGTACACCTGCTTCTTTATTATTTCCTCAAAAACTATGGTCAT
Organism: Bovichtus diacanthus; assembly: GCA_943590825.1. NCBI lineage: Eukaryota > Metazoa > Chordata > Actinopteri > Perciformes > Bovichtidae > Bovichtus > Bovichtus diacanthus. The sequence continues at coordinate 12,884,191 of CALSBV010012213.1, forward strand.
GAGCTGCCATTCGGGAGTAGAAAAAAAGTGAATGAAGTAGATTTCAACAAAAATAACCAAAAGGAAACAGGGGTAAAGCCTTGTTAGTAAAAGAGGAAGCAGCAGCAAGTCTAGGAGCACACTCTGTCTCAGTAATTCCTTGCCTTGTCGCCTTGTCTCTCATATAGTCGGTTATTATAGAGACGCGGCTGTCATGTCATATTTAGCTCTAGAAATGTCATTTGGCAGCACACCTGCTGCCTGGCTATGCTAATAAAGCTAGGTTTAACTTTGATTAGAATTCAGAGAGATGGATGGAAAGAAGGCAGAGGAGGAGGAGGAGGAGGAGGGGGGGGGAAGACGGAGACACAGAAAGGAAAAGAAACATCAGAGAGAATAAGAACTGGCAAAGTCACTTCAGCAGCAAGCCTCATAGCTGTCTCTCTCGACCCGTGACATGTAGCAAGATGACTCATGCCTCAACTGGATGGATATGTCTGGATGCATCACATATGAAACATAAGAGAGAGAGCAGCCTCTGACCTTTATTGGAGCATATCAGCTAAAGGGGGAAGTCAGGCTTGCATGTCAAACCTGGTTAATTTTCTCGTGTTAATGTGTGTCCGCCTGTGTCTGTGTGGTGCTTTCAGATAGCCTAGCATGCCAGTTATTCTGCTCCCTATATATATATACACATGTATATATATATACACACACACACACACATGTGAGGATCTCAAAAAGACACACTCACCCCTGGTAGTGTCTTCTGCTCGTGCAGTGCATTCTGGGCTTTCAGGGCGGACTCACGTGCACAATATGTCAGGAAGGCACATCCTGGAAACAAAGACAAAGTGTTAGAAGAGAACTATAACTCCATGTATTTTTAATGTCAGATTCATATTCTATATATATCTAGAGTTGGCAGTGCAATGTTATTGTAAGTTAATCTTAATTGGCCATTCGCCCTGAATGCCTGCAGGCACAAACATGCTGCTGCAGTTTATTGTCCTATTATTAATCTGCCATTGGATATATGTGCTTTGGTTTTATCTTAACAACAATTCTGGGTCAACGTGTGTTTAAAATTTCTAAAAAAAGCCTTCCGCCTTTAATCAGGCCATCATTATTAAAATGTATTTAAAGCTGCTTGAAACAGAGACAAAAAAATAAAAACAACGAACATTTTGTTAAATAGTTCTCCCAGTAGCACTGGAGATCTATGGGATTATTAAATCATAATACCTGGAGACTATTCAGACACAAGCAGTCTTAATGGTTATTTAATATCACGCTGGTGAGGCCAAATGTATGCTGTCCCATATAATAGAGAAAGGCCTTCATTAACCTTTAGGGCTCCCACAAATCATGAATATGTAAATGTATGCAGAATAGGTGTTATAGGTGTTAGAGGGCTGATACCACCTGGCCTGTACCGCTCATAAATGGCTCATGGTTTATGTGGATTTATGAGAGCCGTTGTTTGACAGTACGACAGTAAGCATCATTGTTTAGCGTAGATCACTTTAACCAGCTTCAGTCCATCAGTCAAGCAGGGTTTTGAATGTGACTTGTAGGGTAAGACTTGTTCACCATGTGCAGCAGCAGCAGCAGCAGTTGTAGTAGATGACAAATAGACTGATATCACCACGTGAGGCTAATTATGAACTGACAAAATACTTTTTGTGAGATTGATCTTAGACAACTAGCTTTCATGACAATTAAAAAAAAAAAAAATGCTGTGCAATATTTTTTTATCCTAACAGTCTAAAATAGCTTGTTTTACCCTGCAGTTTTTAATCGTAGCATCCAGAGGTAGGCGCGAATGGAAACCTCCCAGCATGCATCAGAGGGGCCATTATCTCCTGTGTGTTTTACACTGTGCTCAACAATGTTTACACATTTCAATTGTTGTTATAAAGTTATTTAGCTCCCCAGTGTGCGGGCATGTAGAAGACTGACTAAGGTTAAAGAGTGAATTGGTCATTAATCTAAGAGCTGTTGGCAGAAAACCTGCTCTCGTCCTCAGTCAGGACAATGAACTTCAAACTGCTCTCGGTGAGCAGCACGACAGAGATTGCAAAGTATGACTGTGTGAAAAAAGAATATGCACTTTTTTCTTTCATTTTATTCCTTTCTTGTTTTCTGTCTTTATTAAAGAGTTTACTGCTTGTTTTTCTTGTTATGTAAAGCGTCTCTGAGAACTCTAAAAAGCGCTATATAACTCTGATGTATTATTATTATTATTATTATTATAATTAGTATTATTATATGTGGTCATATCTGAAATTTAAATAAAGGAAATTGCCTATTACAATTAAATAGTTTGTCTAATTCTGCTTAGATAGTTTGCCTTGACTTAAAAAAAATGTAGTTTCAGTGAGATGGAAGGAATTATGTTGATTCAACTTGAAAGTATTTAGTGAGAATCATTGCCTCATTAAAAAAAAACCTTGAGTCCAGGTTGATCAATACTTTAGTCAGTCCATGTCTAAAATATTTGATATTTTAGTCAGTCCATGAAACGTGAGGATACTAACTTTTTACCAACGGAGCTTTCTTTTTTAGATAAATAGTGCTAAACATCAGGTTTTGGCCTCACAGGGGTCCTTAAAGAGGCTCCAGAGGGACAATGGACACATTAATACTTTAACATAGAATGTAATCCTAACTGGATGACATGTAAGAGTAATATTGCAATAACACACCTTACTTTCATCACTATCTTCCCACATAATAAGTACAAAATTAACAATAACCCCCCTATCAAATGGGAGTCCCAGGCCCTGTATCTCTCACCTTTGTGCATCCCTGTGTATTTGTCCTTTATCACCGTCAACTCATAGATCTTTCCAAACTGCTCGAAGATGGGCTTCAGGTCCTTCTCCTCCAGGTTTCGGGGTATCTGCCCGATGAAGAGCTTGATTGCATCAGGCTCCTTCATTGAGAAGTCTGGGGAGGAATAATAACACACACACACACACACACACAGAGAGAGAAGAGGAGGCGGTCAGGAGGAGCAGACAGGAGCCTGCGGGCTTAGATTCACACTGCACAGGAGGTGCAAACAGGAGGCTGGGGATGGAGGTGCAGATGGGAGCGTTCAGTGGGAATGGGGGGTGGGGGGCTGAAATAATAGTTTCTTCACCCTTGGAGACATAGTACTCCACATTTGGTAGGATATTTTAGGAGTTTCGAACATAGATATCACAATAAACACATAACATTATAATATAGTGTAAGTGTCAGATACAACATATTAATGGGTCAAATTCTTACTAAGTAACTGAAGGCCACTCTTAAGCTCACTGTGGACTATCACATATGCATTGTAAGAGCTATAATTATAGGAATAGTGATGTAATTTTAGTCTGTAATATATGCGATAACATTTTTTAAATGTATTTTCAACAGCTGAAGCCACCATTTTGTGTTTTGATTTGCATAAAACACAAAATAAAAACATGTTAATTACAGAAAATGAAATTCTAATCTCATAACTTTAATATCCTTGGCAGAACATGAACATTAGGGATCACTAATCATGATTGATAGCCACAGAGAAAAGATATATTCTCTTTGCCTGACATAGAAATGATTAAAAAAAAAATACATGTGGTATTGTAGTAAATAATAATACACACAATCCTTCCTTGCACTGATATTCTGTCTAGGCCGCTTTATATTCAAGCCCCTAGAGAAACATGACAGTGTCTGTCAACACAGCTGGAGACCTGCGCTCTTTGTCAAGACACGGGTGACAACAACAATAACCTCAACATCATTTTACACATTTGACCAAAAAAAAAAACAAAAAAAAAAACGCGAAACAACAAAGAGTTTTTGAAAATAAAAATAATACCTGTGGTGCTGTTCGTGGCAAAGAATCTGCGTGATCCGTGGATACCTTTCTTCTTCCGCCCGCTGTTATTTAGTTATTGGATTTTCAATAATTCAGTTCATTTGTCTGTAGGAGCGTCTTTGAATCCTGTAACAAGTTAGGCCTGTACCCCCCCTATAACAACACAAGTATCATCCAGCGACGGTCCTTTATTCGGCATGAGCGTCTTTTTCTGGCTCTGCTTGTTGTTTTTCTCCTGACAGATGCTCCGTGTTTTTTTTTCCCTCTCAAATAAATCTGATACAAAAAAAATAAACAAATGTCTCTCTTTGCTGAATGGAGAGTGTTGTGATAGATGATTGTAGGCTTCCTTCAGTAGACCGTGGGGAATTGGCAGTCCGGCTGGTTGTCCTCTCCTCTCCCGCTCCCTCTGTGTGTGTGTGTGTGTGTGTGTGTGTGTGTCTGTACTCATTTGACGTCGTAAGCCGGTGTCTCCCTCCCTGTCCATCTCAGCTCCATCCCTCCTCCCCTGGGCTGTACGAGCCGTGATGTCAGCCGCCAGGGACCGTCGCCAAACTACCAGCCCTGTGACAGCCGGAGGAAGGCAGGAGGTAATGCAATGTCAGGGCTGAGAAATGTGATGCTGAATTAGGAATAAGGTTTTATACTTAGTGTTTTGGGTGTATTTTCCTTAACGCACATGGAGATTATGCACTCTTTCTCAAAACAAATGTTCTTGTCGGGCCACTGCTCCTTCAAAAGGGCAGATTGTTATTAAGTAGGTCATACTGTAGCTACCCCACAATAATTCAAATTGTTTTATTTTTAAAGATATTTCTCTATTTATGTCTGGCCGACACCCTAATTGTCCCTCTAGGTATCAATAAAGGCTGCAATTATTTAATTTAATCTTAAATTGTTAGAATGGGTACCTGCTGGGCTGTGAGTGGGCGCACATGTACTTACCTGTACTTTGCTGCACGTCGACCCCTCTCTCTCTCTCTCTCCTCCTTTTTTGAATATCTTCGACTGAGCTATCGAATGAAGGCAAAAAAGACCAGAAAAGAAACTTAAAAAAAAATAAAAAAGAATAGGTACTGGCTGCGTTACCGAGCTTTCATAATATCTTGTTTTCCCGATGTTTCTTTTCATATTTGGATTATTCGATTAATTCTGTAATATATAAAATGTCACAAAGGTTTACAGTCAATATCCGAGACAAGTGGTCTTGTAGGGACGATAACTTTTATTTACTCTTTTTTTTCCCATTTCTACCCTGTAGCATGCCCATCATACCTTATATAACAAATACATATATATATTTGTGGATGGCTAATCATCGTCATAATTTAGCACTAAATCTGTTTGCATAGCACTTTTGTTGCTTTTTGCTTTTATTGATACACCAGTTTTTCCACCTCAGCCAAGTGTAAAAACTTTTTTGCTACATAAGATTTTTCAAATTTTACGCATTTCCACTCAGGTTTTTCATGCAAAAATTGAAACTGTGCATAAAAAGAGATGAACAGATAGGCAGGAGGCTTTTATTTTTGTTTTTATGAAGGGATTTATTATATTTTTCGTTTTTCACGTGGACGGTTAAAAAGCAGACGGTCCCTGACATCAAGGGATGCAAATCCGCCTTTTGTTCTCGCCGTGGAGCTGGCCATGGTGCTGGAATGGGTCTCACTCAGCTCGTGACACACTATCACGAGCGACTACAATATTCCCTCTATGAATGGGAAACATATTTTTCCAATAACTGTGCTCGTAAATGCCGGCACCGTAATTGTACAAGGCACGCGCATACGCACGCCCTCTGTGAAATCTCGACAGCATGTAAACAATGAGCCCACATGACACGCAGGAGGCTGCACACACCCCACATGCGCACACGGTGACACTTCAAAGGAGTCACGATCTGGTCCTGCTTGGCTTCAGCTTGTTTATTTTTAAAAACACAGCAAACATCTGACCTCAGACTGCTTCGTTAAATCCTTTATTTACAACAGCAGAGTATCTGCTCGGCTTGTCTCTAATGTTAAGACCATCTGCCATCTGGCACTAAATCCCGCCTTCCGCCCCTTCATACCCAATATAAGCCCACAGTGCAGGCGGAGATTCATCTGATTTTAACCAAACATGCATGAATGTTATGGAAAGCTGCGCTTCAAAAACATATTTGTCACTCTTACAATGGATGTCCGTTTTTCTTTTTTTTTTTTATTCCCCTTTTCCCCCAGAGTGTAACCAACAACGACATCTGGTGACGAGATGCAAACACACATGTGAAGCCAGGGGTCGCGTTTATGTTGCTTTAAGTATATGACTTTGCAAAAGATAGTGTATGATGGGATTTAAATGGGGTTTCCTGCTTTAGTGGTGGAAGAAGTATACATTTAGTTTATGACAACAATGCAAAAAATACTGCATTTAAAAAATATTAAGCAAAACTATAGTATATTCAGCAAAATTGTCTTTAAGTATCGCAAGAAACAGTACTGTAGAATATAAAGATTATATTATTGGATTATTATTACTACAATTACGTTGTTACAGTTTACTGGTTGAGGTGCAGGTAATCTGAACTACTTTATATCCTGTTAGTTCAGTCTCTAACAGAGCATCTCTGCCTTTATTTGGGTCCTAAAAATATGTTTTCAACCTGTATCTTGAAACAAGAGAGTATAAAATGGCTAGACTAGAAACTGGATTTCTAATGTAAAAAAAAAGACTGGAATATTTGACCGCACTGCATGTTTAATTTACAAAAAACAAGGTGTTTGGAACGAGTTACAGACTAAAATGACTTCACAAGAAGATTTTTGAAAGAAGAAAAAAAAGCATCAGAATTTAAAAAGGCAGTCGTGTTTTGTATGGAAAATATTAATGGTTAAAGTAAATATACCTGTAAAATAAATGCAGTAGTGAAGTAAAGAAAAAAATAAATATAAATATTCCCCCGGGAAATGTAGTTTAGTTATAAAGTAGCATGAAATTTAAATACTAAAGTAAAAGTACCACAACATTATACTTAACTACAGTATTTGACTACTTAGTTATATTCCTCCACTGGCTTTATATGAATGACAGTAAAATACTGCACAAACTGGTCCAGATCAACAAGGGTCTTCCTTTTGTCTTCTGCAGTAAAAGCGTCTCAAAAATGAAGCGATTTTGAATTGTTCTGAAATGTCTTACAATCTTTTTCTTCACTCCATAAAAAGCTAAAAATTTAGAGAAAAATGCTTCCGACATAAAGCAGCTGATAGCTGTGAGACATTGTAAATAAATAAACAGACACACAAACTTGTTTTATTTTGAAATGCACAATAATTCTTTATTTCCTAAAAACGTGCATTAATGGACATTTTGCACAAATTGGAGCTGCATGAAAGTGTTGAAAGCACTGTGACTTAATTGTGTGTGTGTGAGAGAATATAATATTTTAATGAGTATCTAATAATCCTGAACGTACTTACTCACACGGGCCTCCCTGTCCACCCTTCCTCCTCTCCTGTGGTTCCACCTAAACACACAAACAGAGAAATACATTTCAACAGTTTATTTCCCCTTATTTACCTTTGTATTGATTTCCTGCTGGTGGCAGTTTCTTACTCAGCTGTTGAGGTGCACAGCATTCATCTCAGACTATGAAGAGTCATCACTGGGAGAGGATTCAAAGAGGAGAGCCACCACAACATCCCCCCCCCCTTCCTCCTCCTCCTCCTCCTCCTCTTCTTCAGCTAACATGTGGGAAAGGTTCCTTCACATCAGACACTTCAAAGTGTGGCTCTGGGTCCCTGAGGATGACAACAGGAGGGGGGAGGGGATGAAACAGGAAATAGGTTAGAAATCAAGGGGAATAAGATTTGTCTAAGAAAGTAAACATTATTTCCAGCTCAGTATAAATTAATAAACATAAAAAATAATAATGATCATGGCGCACTTAAAGCGCAATAAACGACAAGAACAATCTCCGTGAAAAAATATAGGAATAAAAACACTTTTTTTAATTTTTTTTTTTAGTGCTATGGCAGGTTTCCGTCTCACGAAGCAGACTAATAAAGTGAAAGTGCTCCCGGAAAGATCTACTGACATCTGGCGACAGTTCACCTGAGTTTACTGCACTTTATTATGAGCAACATTTATTATCCTCGGATCACCGCGGCCTCGTCATAACACATCCCGCACTACTTTATTACGCAGAAAAACGTCGAATAAACGTAGCGTTCAAATCAACTTTTAGTTTCACTTTTTCTTTTTATTATTTTTATCCAACACCGGGTTTTGCAAAGTTGCACGAGTGTTTAGTTCAAATCGATAGTAATGTCCCCGAACAGAGGCTGTAATGAAGAGAGAGCACGTCTTAATTATGGTCAATCTCACGCGAAGTAATTCATCAGTTGGAGCTTTGTTAAAGAAATCAACGCTAAAAATGTGAATGTAAAACATAAATTCCTGCGTCTCGCACGTGGCTCCGAGTTAAGTTTCTCTGTTGAGTTCTTCACAACATTCAGATCAATTAAAGTCCGTGACTACAAGATTCACTTGGTAGAATTTGGTTAATGTGATGGTTTATTTAATTTAGTGGCTAAGAAGATAAATCTATAAAAACATTTTTTATTAAATGTTATGCTCTAAAAATAAATTGATTTTTTCATGTTTTTATCAAATTATCAATTTGATAAAAACATAAAAAATCTATTTCTTTTCAGAGCATAACATTTAAAAATAATTATCTAACAAGGTAGGTGTTCAAATCAAAAAAATCTGATAAAAACATAAAAATCTATTTCTTTTTAGTGCATAACAACAAAAAAATAATTATCCAACAAGGTAGGTGTTCAAATCAAAAAAATCTGATAAAAACATAAAAATCTATTTCTTTTTAGAGCATAACATCTAAAAAAATAATTATCCAACAAGGTAGGTGTTCAAGTCAAAAAAAATCTAATTAGCATTAGATTTTCTTTGTGCAAATGAATGAACCAAGTAGGACTTTAATACTTGTTTACTAATTGCCTAATCAATCTTACTGATTATCACTTTGTCTTGCAAACGTGTTCGCACACTGACGCTGTGTGGAGTCCACTTGGCCTCAAACTAAAAGCTCACATTCAGCTCTTCCATTAAAGAGCTGAGGGAAACAAACATGTTTTCCCAAAGGGAAACAATGAAGCCTCAACTGGAAATGTGTCCGTCACACCACCAGGGAGAACAGGCAACAGTGGGAAGGATTTGAAAGTTGGACCAAATGCTTTAAAGCTCAATGTTTGCAGAGGCAGTAACGCATCATATAAATAGATTTGTTAAACTTTTAACTGTTTGAAAGAACAGCTGATTCATCATTTGAAGAAGATAAACTATAATAAATCATTTAAAAAAAACTACAGGTTCAAAAAGAACAGACTAACACAAAACAAGTTAACTATGTAATCAGTGGAGAATTAGTCGAGTTTAATAAGACTGTTAGGCAAACTTCTATCACATCTACTAATCTATTTTTGTGTTCACACAAAAATTGAAACGTATGCACAAATGTTAGATTGTACTAGCAATAGCAAAGTAAACGGAGAACACACGATTGCAACATGAGACTTGTGTCTTGTATAATTGACTACACTAAATAACCGGTACAGACTTTTAGGGTCAGTTCAGGGAACTGTGGTCTGACCAGCAAACAAACACAGCGACAGTAAACAACAGGAACGTCCAGGTAGAAGTAACATCGGTGTGGACTCAAAGTGTCACTTTTCATCTCTGTGGCTCTACTTTAAATGCCTAATTTAAAACAATACCAACTTATTTACTGGAGCACAGACACATATATTTTTTTTTAATGCCACCTATGAAAATGTTTCTTTTTCTTTACAAAATGGCTGCATTTTCATAAAATGAGAAAATGTACGCAAGTTAGTCCAGTCTGTATTTTTTTGAGTGATTACTTTTACATCTCCGGAATAATGTAGCATAGTAACAGCAACCTATTTATGACACTGGTGGATGAAACTCTTCCCTATGATTTAACAAAGTTTGAATAGTGAGTATCAAAACAGTGACTAAATATTGCCCTTTAAATAGCATAGCATAATACTACGAAATGCATTGACGCACTCAAATGTTTTGTATAGACGATGAGTAATAGTCCAGGGCAGTGGTGCAACAGTCCAAGGATCAAAGGAAAGGGGAAAAACACACAATTTTCAAAATCAGATTTTTATTAGTCAGTACAAGTAAAACGAAACTGAAGACGAGTATCTTCATCCCCTCCAAAAATGCACTTCTTCTGCGGCCGCTCTCCTTCAACGAACCTAACGAGACGTAAAACTATCGGCGGAGGTATCTTATGCACTGGTGGAGAAACCATCGCTTCACAAATATATAACATTTGGAGTAGGACCAATGAAAAATATTTTGCCTAAATATGCTAACGAGTATTGTAGAAGGGACATCAATTCTATAACATACACTCTGTTTTTCATACCCAAAGTGATTTCATTTAAATTTAATTTATTAGCAAAAGCTACTGGGAAACTGCTGATATGAAGAGAAGCAGTCAAAACTGCTCACTGAAAAACTAAATACCAGCAGAAACATTGCACCAACTACATTCTTCTGTTACTCTTAGAAAAAATAACGATCGTTGGATTCAACTTCTGGGACTAGTTAACTTACACTTGAGCGCATGCACACACGCATACCATGCACACACTCCGACCTTTATCAGACTGATGCTCAATTCCGGAATTTAATGCAATGCTTCATACTAGAGAAAATAACACAAAAAGTGAATGATATATATATATCCACCTCTTATTTTCTTTAATCTTCCGTCTTCACTCTTCTGCTCAGCAGCCCTCTCAGAGCCTCCGATTTCTTTTGCATCTCCTGGTGTTGTCTCTCCTCACCATCCTTTATTCTTCGCCACGCACTCTTTTCTTCTGGTAGCTGCTGAATTAAGTCTTCTTCAGTATAACATTGTCTCCTGAGCTCCACCCCAGTATCTGCACTTTTATCCAACCAGATTTTTACAAGTGTTGACCTCAACACTGAGTAAAAGTCCTGCCTTGAAATGACATCCACAGTGAATTAAAGAGCTCAAGGCTACATGTCCTGTCAGTACCGTGGGGGTGGAAAGGGTCTTTTCGGGGGGAACATTGGAACAGGATGTCCGCCTCCTCTTGGACCCGGACGTTTGCCTCTTAACCTTGGACCGGGGCCGTGGAACCGAGGAAACGGTGCATGTGGGGGTCCTCCGGGGTGTAGGTGGTGTGCTGGGTGGGGAGGCCGATGTAGAGGCCGTAGACCAGGATGACGGATTTCAAAATTAGGTGGTGGTGGTGGTCTCCTTGGAGTATAGTGCGGAGGAGGGGGGCTGTGCCGCTGGTAGTTGTGGGCGTAGTAAGGGTCCACTGAGGGTGAGAGAGGTGGGGTGAGGTGCCCCCGAACTCTGGGGTAGTGTTGCGGAGGACTGCCTGGCCTGTAATATGGCTCTTCTGGGTGGCGGTAAGGGTCGTCATGAAAGAAAGGGGCATCATGATGACGAAGCTCATCCTGGTAACGCAGGTCGTCTGGGTGAGGGTGGAAATCCTCAGGGTGAGGAGGGAGAGGTCGGTCTGGGTGAGGGTGAAACTCCTCAGGGTGAGGAGGGCGAGCTCGGTCAAGATCATAGAGCGACTCATCAGAATGAAACATGGATTTGTGTTGATGGTCGTGTACGACCATCCCACTGATGACACTATCGACTCTGGCCCCAATCACCTCCCCTGCGCCTGCGCTAGGCACTGGCTGCTGCTTTGGTGGCATCATCATACTGCTGGTCGCGGAAGGGGGGCCGTCAAAGACACGAGGTGGGGGAGGAAGCTTTGGGACAGGAGGGAGGGTACTTCTGAAGAAACCAGGGGACGTGGCGGCGCCCTGCTGGGAGGCCAACTCTTGAGGTTCCTGAAATTTTGCTGTTTGGTATGGATAAACTCCCGGCGTTTTGTTTTCTCCAGGCGCTGTCACATTGTAGCCTCTGGGCTGCTGGGAGTTCCCCCCTGGGTAAGTGTCTCCATACCAACCGCTTTCACCCTGAAAGCCTTCGATTGTCTGTGTGCTACCGGCACTGCCTGGGGCTCTTTCTCCAGGCACTGGCCCTCCCGTTTGTGCAGAAATCTGCTGGTAATGTGCAACAGGTGCCGTAATGCCATGCTCGGATATGTTATGTTTGCCATATGGGTACGGCTGGTAGACCTGCCCGTTCTGAGGAGCCACACCTGGCTGCAGGTGCGCTTGCTGTTGGGGATTGTTCTGCTGACTGCTGTTCTGGTATGCAATAGGAGCCGTTTTAACTGTTTCTCCAATCGATGACTGATTTGTGTTGGAGGTGAACGGGACCACCACAGGCTTGTCCATGATCTCATCTTGAGTTGGGGTGCCGCCGCCTTCGTCCCGCACTGGGGTCCCACCCTGGTTGTCAGTCCCAGTTACTGGACTAAGGTTTTCCCCTGCTGGCACTGGGTTTGAGGGAAGACCAATGCCAAATGCATTGAAAGCAGGGTTCCCCTGCAGGAAGCTGTGGATTTTAGACTCTAAACTATCAGAAGACAAGGCAGGTTCTGGCTCTGTTGTCAGATCCATGTCTCTATGGAGAGCCTGGACAAGGGCAGAGGCTGCGTTGGAGGTCTGGGGCGGGGCTTGGGAGTTTTTACTCAGCCTTGCAGTGGAGCTGTGTGAAGAAGGCACAGGTGCAACAGACGGGCTCTGAGAGGGTACCGCTGACACAGACGTGGATGAGGGAGGAATCTTGCCTGTACTGGACGAGTCTGATGAGACATTTGCAGCTGGGCTGCTCAGAAGAGAAGAGATGCCTGGGTGAAGAAATGGAGAAAACAGAAACGTATTAAAAGCTAATATGCCACTTTTAATGTGTTAATGTGTTTAATGAGTTTTTGTTTTCAGACTAAACAAAGGACTCCTCATTCTCACCCTCGAGGCTGCCTTGGCCCTGGACTTTGGAGAGAGCGCCGAGGATGTCTGCAGGACTCATGTCCACCTTGGAAAGGAGGTTTACCAGAGAACTGGCATCCTGAGAGGCCAGAGGGGCATCAGGTGTAGCCTTCAATGAGGAGCCCACAGGGGCAGCTGCAGGAGGACTCTCCACTAATGGTCCTGCGAGACAGAGAGGAATACTCACTTTAGTTGTAAATCACGATAACTGATCATTGAGATGTTAAGTGTTTTAACAGAGAAAATAGAACTATTACATAGGATGCTGGGACTTTTAGAACATTTATAGCCAGGAAACAACATTTCATTATCAGTGCTAAACATTTATCTTTTCTTGGAACATGAAATAATTAATATATAAATACTCTGAAGTAGAGATGCGCTGAGTTATTTATTAAATTTTCTTGCCCGATTCCCTTTTCAGATTTTTTTTTATTCTCACCTGCCGATTCTTTCTAAGAACTATAATTGACAACATACAAACATTTGAATAACCTTTATTTTAATTACTGAAGAAAGATAGCAGCGGACAGCTGGCTGTGCTCAGGTTGTTCCTCTATGGCTTATTTTGGACTTGCAGGTGTTACAATTTGCAAGCTTTATGTCTCATGATGTGTGTGTGTGTGTGTGTCTGTCTGTGCCGCTGTGCCTGCGATGCAAAACCATCATGTGTGTAAATTTGACTGGTCACAGCCGATCAGCTGACAGCCGGGCTTTTTCGACCGGTGCCTGATCAATTGGTCCATCTCTATTCTGTACTGTATATTTTCACCATTTCTTTTAATTTCTTTTTTTTAAATGTACTTTATTTTGTTTCACCGTTTTTACAATATATCATATTGTGAAAGAGTGGTTTTATTACAGTTTTATTATGATGTTTGAATATCCACCAGCACTCACCTGTGTTCTTCATGACTGTGTTTAAACTGTTGAGGATGGAACCGATTTTACCCAGGTCAACATTTTCCGCTGCTGCTGCTGCAGGAGCTTTTGCAGGAGCTGCTATGGGGGTCGTGACCTGTGCGACGGGCTGCTCTGTTGCCACTGATGGCTCGGTTTTTGAAGTGGACGCCTTTGGGTGGGTCGGGCATTCAATCTGGTCCTCAACTGAAGAGAAAATAAATCAGCGAGAGAGAGTTTGGATGCTATCAAATATGCACTTTATGTAATGAAACAAGACAACTATAAATGATTTGTTATTAAGCAACACAATTACCTTTGTCATTGTTTTTCTACAAAAGCAGATCATTTATAGTACCCCAGTAGTTACTGCCAATAAATTAATGGGGGGGGGGGATATGCTGTCAAAATCATGGAAACCTTATCCATATATCACAAAACTAAATTGTAATGCACAGGTCATCCATCTAAAAAAAATTAAGTTATAAAAAAATAAATAAATAAAGTTTTTGTACAGCAAACAAGTTAAAATACAAAAAATCTCAACATGCTGACATAATGACAAAAAAATATTATACTGGCTATAAGAGATTATGTCTGCTGTTAAAATAATGCAGGGCTGCATAAACGATTATTTTCAACAGAAATCAATCTGCTGATTATATTCTCAATTAATTCATTAATAATTTTTTTTCTATAAAATGTCAGAAAATAGTAAATGTCCACTTCCAGCCGTATAATTTTAACAGTACGAGTAAAGCATTTAAAGCCCAAAAAAATGGTAAAGTCATTCACAAGAAACAGTATAACAATGAAATGCATCTCTGCATATGGCTAATGAACAAAGTACATGTATATACTTGTAAAAAGTCATATTCAACCATCAGAGTAGTTAACACAGATCATATAAGGTAAGTGGCAGGTGTTGTAGCCAATAAATCATTGAAATGGACATAAAAAAAACAGTAAAATGGCAGATATATGGCTGTCTGTAGTTGTAAAAATGTATGTAATTTTAATTAGATTAATCTACGGGTGGGGAAAAAAGTGTGCCTGCCAAATTGGCTGGAACAACAAACTGGAAGAAATACTTGGCTCATCTTAGTTGACATATGAAGGCTGTGACAGGAGTTTTGTGCATGATTCAGTGACTACACATTTTCTGCACAACGCTGCCAAATTATCCTATTTTGTCCACCTGCAAGTCCAATCCAAATAACATTCTGAATTTATAAATGTTGCATTTAAAAAGCCCTCACTGTGCAGTCAGTCATTAGGTCCCTCATAACCGGCCCACTCCTTACCTATAATGCCACCGCTGTCCATTTCTTCCTCAGAGAGCTCCATGTCTTCCACCTCACGGTTGTCATTCTGCCCGAGAGTCTCCACGGGTTTGGGGGATCCTCCCGGTGAGGACAGTGGGCTCGGGGCCGGCGGCTCTGCCTCATCCTCCATGGCACAGCCGTCCAGATCTGGATCGGGGTGGGCCAATTCCAAACCACGAAAAGGGGACTCTGAGCCCGTTGGAGATGGTGCGTCTGCAGAAGGCGAGGGGATGGGTGAATCGTCCAGGTCAGGCAAGTTAGACCTCATGGCGTCCAGTTTACGCTTCAGGTGGGACACCCGGTTGGCGAACGTCTGGTAGGCCTTGAGAGAAGAGGTGATAGTGTCAATAAATCAGCAAACCCCCCGTTTGGAGAAGCAGACAGGAGTACAGGCACGGAAGCTCAGCGATGTACTGCTGTGGAAGGGGGCAGCAGCAAAACGCGTTTTTAGCCAGTAAAAAAAATTAAAAATCAGTTTATGGGTACGTTATGTTTAGCGATGCCTGATATTGATTTTTTTAGATGGCTAAAATACGTTCTGCCTTTGTGCCCGTCCAAAACAATACAGTGCTTTACTCCTGTCTGCTTCTCCAAACTGAGGGTGTGCCCACCGCCATCTACCGTAGGTAATGTATAAACAAACAATCCAAACTATCCCTTAAACTACCACTTTGGGTACCAATTTTAATATTGTTTTTAATTCAGTTGGATTTATTTTCCATCTTCTGTTATGCAATCTATGTATTCTATTTCATCAGCTGTGTTTTATTTTCAATTAATTATGGCATTCCCTGTTTTTATGTTCATTCTATGTCCATTTTCCCTCATAATAAAACACTTTGTGCTGCATTTCTTGTATGAAAGGTGCTAGACAAATAATGTTTATTATTATTATTACATACACTAGTGGTTCTCTGCAGAGGGACAAGTAGAGCGAACTAAGAAATGAGCATGAACAAAATAACTCCAGGTCGGGCTAACAAACAATGCTGCCATCATTTCTATGTATAGTATGTAGCATTGTAAACAACCTTATCGCTGTAATGTGATGTAATGTGATGTAATGTGATCCTGTAACCAATACAACAAATATCTGACTACAAATACACCGTCACTCACATTAGCAACAATCTTGACCTCCTTGTACTGCATCTCGTAGAAGATATCTGCGTTGCTGAGGGCCTGCATGAGAGGAGGCCCCGTTTTGATTTGTTGGCCAAAGAACTTGACAAACTCCTGTAGTTGCGCACTTCCTTCCTCAAAGTCCTTGGAGAATTTCTTTCCTCCTGCCTTATCTGTAAAAAAAGTATGTATGGGTGATTTTTGAGGCAATGCAAAAAAAGAAAAAAGAAAAATCTGTGCTGATCATGAAACCAAGGACCATCTGTGTGTTGCAGGAGGACAGACAGTACAAGTAGAAGATGACTAAAGCTGGCACCTTTGAGTCTCTTGAGGGCATCAGAACTGCAGATGTCAACCCTCATAGCTGCCAGCTGTTTCTCTCTCAGGTCAACCTCCTCCAGAGATTTCTTGTACTTGGACAGTTCGTCGAATAGTGCCTGAGGCTAAAGCAGAGGGAGCAGTCAGCCACAATGTCAGACCAACGAAGTATTAGAGTTAAGGACACGAATAGGGCAGCTACGAGCGCAACTATGTAAAAAAAAAAAAGAGAAAAAAAACAATGCTGCAGTTTAGTTCATCTTAAAACTTTAATGTCTTGCTTACCACAAACTCAGCAACGATCTTGGACTGTATATCTGCTTTAGACTCGAGTGGAGCTTTAAAAAAAGAAGAGAATTTAAATTAGAGATCACATCAGCAAAATAATGAGCATCCCCCAAAAAGTGTGCAACAATAATTATTTGGATAGCAAAATACAATATGAATAAAAATGTCAGACAAAAACAGGGTTAGTAGCTTCAAGATTTAGCATATTGTCATTTTCTAACATAAAAACTAAACAAAAAGCTGCTTCTCCCGGCCCAGTAAAACAAGAAAGGATTCATAAAAAAAAAAAATAAAACAGTACAACAAACATAGAAATACAGAAAAGAGTGTATAGAGTGCATTTAGAACAACAGACTAATGAAAATCTGTGAATGAAATGTGTTTTAAGACATTCTTATTTTATAATCTAATTTAAAACACTGCAAGATTGGTGGTGTTATGAGGTGTTAATAAGAATGTCAAAAGAAAGTTACGAAAAAAAAGTAAGCCACTTACTTTTTTGCTCCACGGGGGTCTCAGGAGGGGACTCCTCTTTGACTAAACTACTCCTGAGCTCAGCAACGAGTGTCCCTGAATACACACCCCTCTCCTCCCAGATGGACAGTATCCTCTCCACCGATTGAATCACCTTGGGGTCACCTTCACTGCTGGAGAAAGGAGAAAGAATGACAGAATAAGAACGAGGGAACGCAGGGATTTATGTTTTCTTGTTGTAATGACATTTGTGTTTTATGTGTGGGGCATATATTTGAAAGAAGAGAACAAAGAACAAGGACAGAGGAGACAAAGAAAGTGAGAAACAAAAGGAAAAGACAGAATGAGGTTGAAAGGGAAGAGTGGAAGAATAGGGCAACATGCACAAACGTTATCACTGCATCGAATATTCTGTACATTATAATCAGGAATGTCTGGCATAACGGACTAATGTGCATATTCATCTTTAATAGAGCTGAGCCCTCCATAGAACCACATCTCTACAAATGACTTACTTGACCAGCAAGAAGGCGTCAGGCAGTATCTCGGCAAACGCAGTGCGGTAAACAATGGCATTTTTCCTTTTACAGTTCTGAATGACATCGTTGGCGACGTAAAAAAGGTTGAGCCTGTGTGAGGTATCAGCTGTTGAGAGGAAAGAGAGACAACAATGTTAGTTTGACTGGTAGGGCAGAAGGTCTGCGGAGGGAGAAGGAGCAGAGTCCAAAAAGTAACCTGGAAAGAACATTTCTTAAATTGTGGGCATGTGTTTTTGGACTTCAGGAATGTGTTTCTTTAGTTTTTAAGTGGAATATATCGTGCTTCTTTGTGTTGTCTTTGTCTGTTTGGAAGTAATTGTTTTTACTTTAACATGAGTTTTGTTTCTGTATCTGAAAATCCATGAATAAAATCAATAAATCATGTAAGAGAGCACACATAGGATTGAGTATAATATAATATTTTTTGATACCGGTGCAAGCATGATACCCATCTGTTATGGACGCTAAGTTTTATTTATACTGACTGACTACACCTTTTCCTACAAAACATTTTCTCTAAATTTACCAATAGTCACACTTCACACTTCAAATCCATAATGCAATTATCTCATCACAGAATATGTGAGAAAAGCTTAAAACCAAGTTTTCTGTGCCAAATGTTGGTTACAACCAGGCATACGAATGCCAAATAACTCAGATAACAGGCATTTGAAAAAATAATATGTGTAGGAAATGTATTATCTTAAAATTAATACATTTTTCCCAGGGCCATTTTAAACATTAACTGTGACCAAACATTAAGTCTTCAAAAACAACCCGTATCAACTCACAGCCAATACCTTTACACGAAAAAGGTAAAATCGCTGCAAACTAAGTTTCCATTGACTTGCTTAAATGCTCCAGACAAGGTGACTGAGGAAAAGTTGTTTCTTACTCAAAGCATAAAATTCAACAGTTAAAACTTTTGTACTACAAAACTGGACAAACAAAAAGCTGCTGTGAACCATAAAACATATATATATATATATATATATATATATATATACTCATCTACTCACACTGTCAGCCATTTGTATTCAAAACAGCATCCCTTAAGTATTGCTCACTGTTAAACTACATTTGAATTTACTGAAACACAATTTACGACCCGCCACTTAAAAAACAGCAAGCTGAGAGAAAAACAGACAATAAAGAGGGAAGGCTATATCTCTTTTTACAAAGTCTTCCAGCCATCCTTGGCATAGAAGTCGTCCATACTAGAATTCTTTATCTCCAGCCATGGTGGGTGTGAAAAACAAAGAAATGTTTAGAAACGTCGAAACAGCAACACATCGAAAAAACTAAATTCAGTCGACATACAAAAGAAAGTTTCCTGCATAAATCACAATTATTGCAAGTAGGTCAATCCCGCATTTATTTTTATTTCATTTAAAACCAACTCTTGTTTCTATGACAGAAGCCAGACAAATCTATTATCATTCAAAAGAATAAGCTCTTCCGGTGAGGCATCCGCAATAAACCGTTCTAAATAAAACTGAATGTCTGTTAAAGTGTATTTTGACTGCTTTTGCAAGTAGCTGTAGATTAAATAAATAAAAAACATAACTACTGGAACCATGAGTTTCCTGTTGATGCATCTATAAATCTTCAGTCAAATGGCAAACAGGAAATCAAGAAGCAGAATATTGTTATAGCTGAAGGCCATCACCAAAATATTGTTGAACTGAATGATTATTGTGGTTATGTTGTATACTTTACGGGTGCAACTAACAAATATACAATTCTTTAGTGTACAATATCAAATTCCAAAAGACAAAGGTGACCTCTTAGACGTGTTTTGTCCGACCAACCCAAATATATTTAATTTACAAATTATTTAAAACAGAGAAAAGCAGCATTGCCTCGTGTCTTGAGGACTTTTAAACAGCTCCGTTTGGACTTTTTCCACTTCTGTTATGAAAAACTTTAATTTCAGAGAATTCTTTAAAAATGCTTACTCCAGCACCAGGCCTCTTGAATACCATTGGTAATGGACTTTATAACACATACAGAAAACTCACAAATATATATATATATATATATATATATATTATAACTTTTTTTTTAAAATATGCTCAATTGAATAAACAGCTATGCAACCAAGGCCAACACACATCATATTAAGAAGCACACAAAGCTAAAGTTGCACAGAGCAAAACCAACCAACAGAATCAGAAACAAAGACGATGATTGCTTCAAGATCTCAACTCAACAGAGCTGGAAAAGCTGTATATTTGTATTTTGCTATGAAACAACATATGTGGGGTTTTTGTTGCATTATCTTCATATAGCTTAAATGTTGTATTTTCTTGCTCTTTAAAGATTCATTACAGTACATTGTTTGTGCAATTTTCATAACATTTGGTAGGTTATCTGTAAATTTAAACTGGCAACTTTGGCTGCTCTATGCATTGAGAAAACATTTGGAAAAAACCCTGGTTGTACTTTACATCCCAGATACACCAGTATTCTTATACACCTGTAATAGAAAAATGCCAGTATTACTAACTTAACTTCGACTAACTTAAAAACAGCCTTTTGTGCAGTGCCAAGTTTCTATTAAATCTCCCCCACTGAAGTAACAGAAAGTAAAAGAAAGTCTTTGCATTTGACTGGATTAGTGAATATCAAGTCTATTCAACAGGTTCTCCTTACATTTTCAACATCTATCTCTGCTACTGTCCCATAAATCAAGGAAAACATTAGAAGTAGGGTCGCAAGTTATTAGTTATCTCTGTCGCCAATTAATTCATCACTATGAAACACAAAAAACAACAACATGCCGATCATAAGTTACCAGAGAGCAAACTGAAGATGATTGCACCTTCGTGAGTAGTAAATGTTTTGCGATACATTTTTTGAAATGAGGTCACGGGTTACCTGTTTCAAATCGTGAATTCATCATTTACACTGTAAATAAATGTTTCAACACTGTTTTAAGAAAATAGATTATTTTAACCACATGATAACAGCCATTCTCAAGAGTTGGCTCAGAAATATACAACACTGAATAGAGTAGCACAATGGCTGGATTAAGCTGTTTTGGGGCCCTGGGGAAAAAAGCTGTTGGCCCCCTGTTGTCTCCAAATCTCCACCAAGTACAGTTGACACATGACACTTTAGATGGCAGCTTTCATTTCTTTTGCACAGAGTTATTGGGCACAAGCCAACTAGCATTGTTATACTAATAATATACCAAGTGGCTCGTTTTCAGTATGTCAGTGAGTTTGAGGTTAGTTGCTGAAAAACAATATTATTAAGGCTCCTTTACAAGATAATGGCACAAGATCATGTAATAACGTAAGTCATAGTTGATTCTGTACTTTGGTGGTGCAAATAAAGCACACATTTGCAAGTAATCAGATTACCAAAAGCAATTTATACCTGGGACCCTTGAACTCATCGAATCGTAACCGTTTCATCATGATACGCATCGTATCACCAGATTCTTGCCAATACACAGCCTTCTAGTGTATATTAAAATATGTCGCATCTTGAATGCAACTGATAGTTTAGAGATTATTTCACAGTCTGCAGATGTAAGTCACCTTTTGTGCGCATGTGAAGATATTGCATGCATCTGACTGCTTGACTTTGTATACATTATAACAATAAAATATAATAAAAATCTCACAAAATCAAGTTTGTGTAATGTAATATTGCAACTGTAGAAATATATTTATAATGTGTTTTGTGCACGTGTGAATACGTATAATTTGCACATGTTTGGAAAAAGAAAATGCATTTGTTGTGAGCAAGAAATATAGAAAGAAGTAATAATATAGACAACTGAAGCAGCAGCTGTCAGTGGAACAGTTATGTAAAAGCTCAGTTCAAAGGAGCTTTATTGGCATCAAAGTTTCAAGAACAATGTTGCCAAAGCGTAAAAAAAAAAAAAACAATGGGTCCAAATATTTGCACAGTGCACACCAGTAATAAGAACATTAACACAACACTAAGATCAATAGATAGATAGATAGATAGATAGATAGATAGATAGATAGATAGATAGATAGATAGATAGATAGTATATATGTATAATAGTAAAGCTACTCACATTTCCTCAAACACTTCATCCAGTGTCGCACAATCAGGCTGTGGTACTTCTTGTTGTCGATGCACCACGTTGACAGTCCTTGAATTGAATCCATCGTGTTGGAAACACCTTGAAACTTCCTCTCCAAAGTGGACTCGAGAGTGCCGCCAGAAGCGGCTCGCGCAGCCGCTGCCATGTCCGGAGGAGCTCGCGCTGCGCTCTAACATTCCAAAAACCTAACTGACGTTAGCCGTGGCTAGCACTTAGCTTAGCATGCTATCTTAACGTAGCAGCGACAGCATCGCATTCATCAGCCTCCCAGCTGCCATTGAAAAGTTACAAAAGCCTAAATGTTCAATATGGTGTCTCCAATCACTTCCTGACTCTAGAAATGATCCACCGCGCGCTTCTGTATCACAGCTAGTAGTTAATATAACCTAACATTTAAGGCTAAAACTTAGCGCCTTGCGACATCCTGGAGGTCTGTTTACTCGTTGCTGGTGTAGTGTTGAAGGACACTTCCGCAAACACCACATGAATATGGCGCCACCCAGCGCCACGGAAGGTAACGTTTGATAGCGCCACCTGCTGCGTGTTATTAATAGCGAAGGGAAACAATATGGTATAGCACAGGTTTGCAATTGTTTTCCACTTATCCCCTCATGTGTGTCCCATGGGATCATTTGACAGGGACTATTTTTGACACGTTTGTGATCTATTATGTAATGAAATGTCTATATTTTGATATGTATGCTTTGTATATGCTTATGTTTTCTGTAGCTTCTGTAGTGAATGGCTTGTGATTCATTGGCTGGTTGTTTTTATCTCAGGCTAATGTTTGCATGTGTCATGTTATTTAATGTGTTTTATTCTTGTGATGTATGGTCTTGATTGCTCTTTCTGCAAAACTATTTTCTTCAATGGGAGACAATAAAGTAACCTTAACGTTAACAACACAAGAGAACTGTATTATAAAGACATTAGACGTGTATTAAAATAGCAACGTGCACCATATCGACACAGAATAGCCCTGAAACAATGCAATTGACATCAATTCAATTAGCTGCAAGTAAAACTGTAGCTGAACAACATATCAAGAGAAGTCAAGAAGATTTGAAGTGCATTTCAGAACATACACACGCATATAAAGAGAAGTGTGAATTGAAGTGTTTCAGTCTCAGTAAAACGCAGATTCAGACTATTTTAAATTGTATATGTTAGATTACAACATAATCTATGAATTATTTTAGATTTGAACATTTTAATATTATTTGTTGAAATATGAAGCATTTAGTACAAAAAAATAACAATTAAAAAAAAGAAAATCATGACTTTTCACGGACTTTCTGCCAGAGTATCACTGGTATAGCATATACAGTATCTGAAACAGTGGTGGAAAAGGTATTCAGATTTTTTACTTGTGTAAAACTAACAACACAGCAACTTTAAAATACCATGTACCATATATCATGTAGGGTGGTCCTTTTAGAAGTATCATATATCATTAAAGATTGACTACTTTTGGTTTAATGACACTGATGCAAGAATGCAGAGCCAATTTCAGCTATTTAAATGCTATTGGGTAGTTTAATATGTAGTAATGCATCATATTTTACAAGATGATCATTTGTTTTGTATGTAAAATCTTTATTTGTAAATTAACTGTAGCTGTCAAATACATGTAGTGGAGTAAAAGTACATTTCCCTCTGAAATGCAGAGGAGTACATAAAATGGAGATACTCTGGTAAAGTTTTTCCAAACTGTATATATCTGTTTTAAGGATGTATTATGTTCCACCAAAGATAATTATAGACTTTTAGTGTTTAATCATAAAAAAATCAATGAACTGATAAATTAGAAAAATCTATTATAAAGTGATTGATAACATTTGCATTTATTTCATGCATTATAGAAAAAAGGAATTAAAAAAACAAACACATAACAGCTGACAAATAATGAGTAAATGTTAAAGCAGGACAATTCTAATTAATTTGACCAACTTCATTCCAGAAATCAACAAACACACTTCATTTTAATGAGCATCATTAATTTAATATATAAAAATATGTGCATTTATCAATCAATCATCAATAATGACATTTGCATTATAAGAAACAGAGATTTTTGAAAAATTGAAGACATACAACAGGGAAATAGGAAGTTTACTGTTCCTACAGTTTTTCTCTTATTTCACAGATGAAAGATGTGTAACATAGCACAGCAAACCCTGTAGCCCTACAGTAGGATGCTACATTTCATATACCAAAACAACACTACACTTCTCCAACACGTTTTCCATTTTAAATAACATAACGCAGAGACAATGAAAATGACTTACATCTACACAACAGCACATTTGGTTTGCAATGACATACGTGGTGAGAGGACGATTTCATCATCGCTAAATAAATAACACACTCTTTGTATGATTGATGATACAATTTCAGGCAAGATTATGGTTACCTTTATGTTTATCATATAAGTAAGGCTGACTGGTGTCAAACCACCAGAGATGAAACACCATTCAACATGAATGATATCTGATTTAAAATATGGTGCTGCAAATGGCCAAATGCTATTTTAAAAAATGAATTGTTCTGGAATGGAAATAGTTTTGTTTATCACATCTCCATGATATCTTGTATTACATAATCAATAGTAACGCACTTTTTATAACAGCAAGTCAGTAATACAAATCCATTTAAAATGGGACACAGAAGCTGTTCTTTCCCTCATCATGACACTTTGCATTTGGGGCATTTTGAGTGTGAACTATCAGCCTGGCAATGAGCTAAATTTAGTCTAAATAGGTCTCGATTCAAGTACCTGTAAAGCATCCATCTGTCGATGGAATCAACATTTTCAAGTGCTGATCCTCTTACAACAAATCTTTAATAAATAATTTTACAACTCTTTGATATTAACAAATGTGTAACATTTCCTCATTGTCATCCAAAATGCAGTTACATCTATTCCAATGTACACAGGATCAAATATATTATGCCTGTTCTATAATATAAAAAAAGTGATTTAAAATTCATTTGTGTAATAGAAGCTTTTCACCTCTTTCTACCCAAAACTATTTCACTCCCTTGCGACATATTAACATCCTGCCAAGCATCTCATATTTCCTCAAATACCTAACCGATTATTGATCAACAAGGTTGTGGTATTTTCTGTGCATCATTTTACTCTTTTACTATAATTGCAATCTATTTTTATTTACATAGAAACAAAAATGTGCATGTATGTTTAGTGCAAATAAATAAAGAAGTAGTGACTGAAGTAAGGTGCGATATGATAATGAAAAGCAGTTTAGTTTGGCACATTTTGGCAGCGGCACCATGCCTTTGCTTCACCATGTTACAATCAATCGGGTGCAAAATTACATTTGAACTTCCCTAAATTCTTAACCATCTGTGTTCATATATATATATTTTTTTAATTGTACATCTTCATTAAAAATGAAGCTGCCAACAATTTCCTAGATTCACCGTTTAATTAGTTAGTCTATAAAATGTAAGAAAATGGTGAACAATGTTCCCATCATATTCTCACATATAAGACGTTGGAACCAGTAAATTTAGGGCATTTTTGCTTGAATTAATTTTTTTACTGACGACTAATGTTTAGGGTTAGAATGATCCTCTGTATTTCCTCACCTTCATAAGTGATATGTTATTTCTGTTTTTCACCAGTGTTATAAAATCCTTTACTGTTAGGGCGGCGTGATATGAAAAATTATAAAACTGAGCACAGACTGCTTTAACGCATTACCACATATAAAGTATTTCCAACATCTTTTTAACTTAGTAAAAGTCAATAGAGCGCAATAACTCAGGTGTAATCAAAACCCGTCCTCAACAGTTAGCGGTTAACGAGTGTCTCTGCATTTCTCCTCCTCCTCCTTTTCTGAGTTTACATGCCTTACAGCCATTACAGCCTGGCTCTGTGCCGAACTTTATCCTTATGTAATCAAGTCCGTCCTATGTCGTCACTCGGCTTTCATGCAGTGGCACCTCCATGTGGAAACAAGGTCAGCTAAGGAGAGTCAGTTGCAGGCCTGATGTCGCTTGAGGACACTGAGCTGTCCTGTGTAGCTGGCCTTTCACAAGGGGAGGGCAGAGAACTCTCAGACTGCTTTTCTCTCTTAATACATAAATATGACGGCCTGTTTAAAGTGCTATTGCTTAAAGTAAACTTGTGTTCCTCAGCTGGTTCAACCGTTTCTTCCTCTGGAGCTCTCTGTTTTTTAGGTGATCCCGGAAGACACATGGAGACGGTGTTAAGCGGAGTCGCAGCCAGGCAACTCCCATGTTGATAGTGCTTATGCTTGGTCGGGACCTCGCTGCAGTCTTCGGGGTCTGACCAGCTCAGCTTTCTCTTCTGGAACAGAAAAGTAAAACCAAAAATAAGAACCATAACAAACCAAGGTCTTAAAGGGGAACTACAGTTCATTTCAACTCTCGTGTTGAGCAGAGTTCTTTGAGGTACGATATAAAAACCCAAGATTTAATAAACTATTCTTTTAAACAGAATCTTGACAGCTATGAAAAACACAAGTTTAAGCTTGCAGACAGTATCATCTGCTGAATAATGTCTTTAAGCCTCTTATAATCATGTGTTATACATTTCCTCCAAATCTTTACGGTAATACTGTTTTTCATTTTCTTTTCATCTGGCTGTATATTATAATATATTTCACATGGATGCGTGTTTGTTCCAAAAAACATGCTGTTTATAAAGTTTAGTATTGATATTTTAACATCTCAGGGTCATGAGGCCCATGGTTGATTAATGCACTTGTAAAGGCACTTTCACATGGTAACAAAGGTAACATTCAATATGAAGCTCACCTTAACTGGCATGTGGAGCTGATTTTGGCGCCAGTGTGGTCGGAGTCTGGGAGTGATGGTCTGGCTTGGTATATCTGTGGACTGAAATGCCACCCGAGGGAACCATATTTTGAGCATCATCTCTATCTGCAGCAGGTTTTGGAGGTATTTCTCACTGCAGAAAAGAAAAAAAAAAAAGAGTTAAGGAACAAGCATTAACAACAATGACGGGTATGGACAACAATGACCACATCCCCATTGTCACTACAATCGTCATATTAGGGTTGCTACTATTCTTACCCCATTTCAGGCCTCTGTAGAATTCCAAGAATCCTCTGCAACCTGTCTATTGCAACACTCTGCTGGAAGCTCGATAGACCTGCCACAATTAAAATAGACCATTTAAATATCAAGACACATATGGCACTTTAATTACAGGATGCAATAAAACTTGGATTGAGATGGTCATAATGTTTGATATTGCTCAACCACATACCTTTGTCAAATCGCCCGGTCTTTAGTCCATGTAGAAGCTCAAGCAAAGGACAGATAAACCTCCGCAAATCTGCACACTGAGAAAACAAGAAGAAAGGTTAGCTCCACTACCATGACTGATCAGCTATTTGCTTGACAAAAATACAGAAACAAAGACATTGGAATAATTTTCAGGGTGCTCACTTTCTGAGCGAAGGCCAAGTCCCCTGGTGTCGCTGAAGATGAGCCTAACAGGGCAACTGCGGGAGAAGAGGCTGGGGCAAGATGCTTAGTTTCATCAGGGCAGCGCTCAGGCTGGTTGCTCTCAGACCTCGAGTGCAGCTGATTTGAATGAGCTGGGAAAGGAAGGTAATTTCCCGAGAGTGTGATTCCTTCATCCCCTGATAGGGATTTTGCCATTCCACTGTCCCCTTCTCCCTCTGAGAAGACGTCTGCTTCATCCTCAGTCTGCTCACTCTCACTGAAGAGAAAGCTGGAGGTGGAGGTTAGCGAGTCGTAAGATGGCCATTTGGAAGAATTGCCCAAGGAATTCATCTGGAGAGACAGAAAGATAATAATGTCAAAACAGAACTACGATGAGTACAACTTTTGGCATTAGGATAAATCAACAGCTAGGGTTACAGTATTACATTATCACTAAACTTCATAGTGAAGGAAATCTGTTGATCCAATTTTTTTTTAATAAAATTGCAATCCCCATGGTGAGTATTCTGTTGAATATTTGGTAGAATGTGGTACTGGCAAAATAAAAGGTCACTATACTTTTGCGCACATATTATGATTTTTTTTTTTTTTAGAATATTTTGAGATACTCCTCATATACAAGAGTACAAGTTTAGAATTTGTGTAATGGACAAGGAAAATACAAGCTATAATCACTGCAAAAACAGCTGTTCTCACACAGAATCAGGATACTAACAACCCTCATTGCACAGTAAAGGGTGAATATAACCCTAGAGTTATTCATATCGCAATCTCGATATCCAGAAAAAAAGAACCCAAACACAAGCCTTTTGTAAGTATCATGCCGTACAAATTAGAAACGGTACTAGTTGCCAAGAGCAGTGATGAGTTCAAAGTCTCAGTATAATATGATCGGGATGAGGAAAAGGCAAAACTATCGTATCGTATCTCAGATTCACATAGCAGGAAAGCACACCATGGACCTGATGCTATACGACTCTGAAATAAACTCGTGCAGTGCCACCATGAATCGCTGGTATTCCCTCTAAAAAAAAAAAAAAAAAAAGACACGTGTTTGTGTGTGTGCGTGTGTGTGTGTGTGTGCACGTACTCTGTGCTCCGGCACAAACTTGTCATCGGAGGACAGATGTTTGCGTCCACTGGTTAACCACCTCGTCTTACCCCAACAGCAATAACAAACCTTTACCCTGTATGTGGTGTGTAGTGTAGTGTAGTAGGTCTGTGTTTGACAGTAAATGTCTTGTTTTCAGCACGTATGTCATGACTGAACAATTCAAACAGCCATGACTAGATTTGTTTTGTGTTTTAATTCTAACTTGCTTGCCTGTTATGCTTGCCACGATATATTTACGGGGGGGAAAAAAAAGCAACCATGCATCCAAAAAACACAACATATGACGGTTTAATCCCTAACTATTAAGAAAATTAATATTCGAAGTTATGACCGAAAGTGGCTATTTGACGTTGTACAACAACGTATAGGCCGTCGTGGAGTCTGGAAACTGGCAATATTTAAAGTTATGACGAAAAGTGTCTACCTATCATATTTGAACGTGAAACAATAATAGAAAAGAGTGTGAAAAACAACCTGCGTTAAATAAAGACGTGAAGTTTGCAGGAGACGGTTCTTACCTTCAAGCCGGAGCAGAACTGGATTCACAAAATCGGTAAAAACAAAAGGCACGTTACGTTACTTGAACAAGTTGAACAATTTCTATTCTTACAGAAGTAACCTCGACAAAGTTAAAGCTAGAGAGATGTGAATACACTCCGTCAGTCCGCCTGCTTCTTCTCTCTGCTCGTGTTTCTTTTACTTTGTCAGATTTCCAGCCTGTTCGAAATCCACGGAGCACAACACAACGGACGCTACACGTGCAGGGTAGGCAGCGAGCAGCGATTGGCTGAAGGGCGTTCACTCTTTGCCCTCATTGGCTCAGAGGCCTGGCCAATCAGCGGCATTCACAGCGCCGGTTGGCTTGTATATGCGTAGATCCCACCGCACCTCTCTCTGCAGCACGTGTGGGTGGTGTGGCTGCTGGAGAAAACGAGAGGAACAGCCAGCACGCGGCTGATACTGCATGTGCTTGAGATTTTGGTATGCAAATCAGGTCACATTTGGCTTTAACAGTTAAGTTACAATACTTATGGGGAAAATAACAGCGTAATTACAGGCCAGGCTGCTGGTAGTATTTATTTCATAAAGCTCTCTTCTTTTTCAATTTGGTTATGTTTTTTTTTGTTAGTATAAAACGGTATATAGTAGTCAAAGTTCAGATTGGTTAAAAACGGTCAACAATACGACACATTTATCTGTACAATTGAACAATGCTTAAAGATAGGTGCCCCACTACACGGACATATGTGGCAAGCAAGCCCCTTTAATATATGGCCTCCTTCTAGTCTACATTCTCCCAAATTATCATAAAAGTCATGTCATTTTGATAAAGTGCATCTGTTAGGCTCAAACGTTATGTTAAATGAATTATTCGCTGGAATAGTATGCCCCTTCAGCAAATTGAGCCAAATGGGACTTTGTTTTTTGTTTGTGCTGAAGAAGCTGCAGAGAAGACAGACAAGATTATGAGATGTGGCATGATAGGCCTATTAGAGCCAGACACAGAAAGCTTGGGACACAGTCTTACATAGTTACATAATACGATTGCTATATACTGAAGAGTGAATCACTTATTTTGTTGCATGCAAAATTAGGATGCCATTACCTGCAGGAGGCTGTGGCAATTACTTCATTAACTGTTTACAAGGTTGCTTACAACCAAAAGACACATGTTTATTATGATCATGATAATAATGATGAATGACAATTTGTTTTATTAGTTTAGGGGACAAGTAACAGGTAGTGGCGAGGCAGTCAAACATCTGTGGAGAGTGGTATGAAAGACATTTAAAGTACACACAATAGTGTTGAATTGTCATTGCTATTAATACAAAATGACTTAATTAAAGTTGAACAGATCTCCCAAGAGCCTGTTGTGTTTCCAAGCAGTATTACTGGGTCAGCATGCATATCAGCAGATCAGTGATGTTCTTTTTATGGTACATTGTTTGTGTCATTTTTGCCAGGAGCTCTATAAAAATGGGCTTAAAGCATGCTCCTGATTGAAGATTTTTTTGATTGCAAAATAGATATGATTAACACGCAAACAACATTGGGCAATACTATCAGGTGGTAGAGAGACCACACAAACAATAGTAGCAAATACTAATAGCTCTTTAGGCAGAAGTGTGAAAATCTGAAGGCTGGTTCTATCATTTCTTCTGCTGTTACACAGCTTTTGAGGTGCGTATTTGGCTGCAAAGAAAGTGCCAGCAAGCTCGGTTGATGATATTGTTTTAGATTATATCTGCCAGAGAATAATTCTAAGCTACTTATTATGAAGCCTTGGAGCACATGGCACATATCCCTTTACTTTATGCAGTGGCATTATAGTTTCACACGCTTCACACATTCATAGAACAAGTAAGGCACATTTATGAGTGTCATGGTTATTAGCTGTTAGTGTCATCTAAATTAGAAATCAAGACAGAGAACTGCGGCCCACGGTTCTAACCAGCTGTGATCAGGTCTCTTTTTTTTGCACACACTGTGATTGTTGTTTGTCAGTGATAAGGAAGTGGCAGTGTATTTTTAAATGTGCATCTTTGGAAGAGAGCCATCAAAAACATGTGCATGTTTCACAATCATATTACAGCACATTGCCACTGACTGCACATCCTATGTACGTTACATAGACGGCTCAAGTGAAGCAGATTTAAAACCTTGTGCCCTCTTTACTGATAAAAACCTACTGGCGGATTACAAATGACACTTATATTAACAGACAGCATGATGTGCGTGGCCGATGTGTCTCACTTACAGGAGTTTGTGGGAGGTGGCCGACATCATCAGTGGACATTAACGCCAAACTGTGCCGTAGTGAACTTGATTTAATTAACAGTGAGATGCTGCTGAGCTGAGACCACATTCCCACTAGCGTCCCCCGCATTGTTTTGAGTTTCCTACAGCAAACGAGGTCAGATCCAAGTACTTAAATAGCTTTTTCATAGAGTTGCATCAATAAGTCAATCAACAGAAAAACAATCAGCAACTATTTTGATAATCGATTAATTGTTAAAAGTAGTTTTTCATGCAAAAATGTCAGAAAAGGCTTTTTTCAGCCTCTCAAATATGGAGATTTTCTTTTTTTGTTTTATATCATATTACATTGAATATCTTTGGGTTTTGTACTGACAAAACAAAGTATTTAAACGGACATTTTTCCCTATTTTCTGGCATTTTATAGACCATTATCGAGAAATAATCATCAGATTAATCTATAATCAGATTAATCTATAATCAGAATAATTGTTGGTTGTTGCCATACTTTTATGTGGGAAAAATATCTATTTTTGCCGTATAATGGACTAAATTAGATACCAGTATATCTTTGTTATTTAAATAGAAGTTTAACTGTAAGAAATAATTGTTCACCAATTTAAGATTTTAGGAAAATGTCACATATTTATTAGGTTTTTCATTAGCAAGATTGTGTGAGAAGATTCAAAACACAAATGTCATAAATTGTCAATAACCGGCTCATTACAACCAAGAATGAGTATCATCACTGCAATTTTAATGGCAGATTTTGTGAAGAAAATGGAAAAAGAAATTCCAAAGTTGACTTGACAATGAATTAACGTTTACAAACGTTTTCTTTCTTTTACTCTTAAACGATGAAAGACACTTTTCTCAGGATTTCTAAAGTCCATTTAGATCAGAGTGACATTGTATTGGTCTTCGATTGCTTCTTCCACTTTGCTGGTCCCGTCTCAACACGTCCATATATAATGTCATGTTTCATCACACTCCATTTCTCTAGCAGCCGAGCCAGGGATCTTCTCTGTTTGTCATGGAGACAAAGGCAACTTTCCTGCGCATTTCTGTTTGGTAGATCCGCCTGCAGTTCTCGAAGTTCCTCCGCTGACGCTCGTCGCAGGGCTTCTCGAAGAAGCGCTTGCGCTTCACTGTTTCAATAATCCCATCTTTACTCAGGAGCCTGGAGTATGTAGAGAAAACATGTGAATAGCTGACACTAACTTTATCATTATTTTCCTAATTGATTAATCTGCCGATTATTTTTTAGATTAATCGATTAATTGTTAGGTCTATAAAATGTCAGAAAATAAAACAGTTTCTAAAAGTCCAAGTTCTTTAAATATCATGTTTTTTCTGTCTAAAACTCAAAGATGTTCAGTTTACGATGATATAAAACAGAAAATAATTCCTTGAAGTATAGATTTATGGATATTTCTTTAAATGAGGTTTTCACATTTTCTCTACAACACAAGAAAGCATCAAGACTATCGACCAATACTTTACAACAACAAAATACACATTAATATATTTAATCACTGGATACAGTATGTGTGCAAGATTTGTTTTTTCAAAAAAAAACGATGTCCATTTAATCTCAAAAGGACTTCAAATCTGATGTTATTTCATCCCTTTTATTTGAACAGTTTAAATGAAAAATAAAAACAGGCTTTCGACTATTTTGAAATAATGTCTATAATGAAAAGAAAATTCTGCCCAATAAAAATAAGTTATTATGGACATGAATGATGAAATAAAATGTCATAATGATGAGCTTCTTCAATTATTTCACGTGTAACCAACACGTGAAATAATTGAAGAAGCTCATCATTATGACATTATTTACATATTTTAGAAAATGTATTCATATGATTACTTATTTCATAATGCCTTTTTTTGTTTTGTTTTTATAACACTGAATATGTCCATACACATTAAGCTGCATTAAAGATAAAGTATCCTTTTAACTCCAGTTTTAATTTGATATTGTTGTTATTCACAGCCGATCGTTTCTGTGTTTGGCCCATGATGTAGTACGACACAATGTCATAACATTGCTAGTAATAGCAATTAAGCCGCTGCATACTTTAAACCCTTTTAATGTAGAGTCGACGTTATCTTATTTACCTCTCTATGTATCCAACAAAATCCCTAAATTACCATCAAAACATCAAAATGACCGTAAACCGTGACACGACTGCGCATGCGCAGCTCTGTGACATTGAGCGGAAGGCTAACGCTAACTTAGCTAACATTAGCTTGTCGTCCCTCGATAACAGCAACCTTTATAAAATATTTCATCCAACAAACATTAGTTTGACCTGCTTAAAGTCTTGTACGCAAACTCAACGTCGCCGTCTTTGACCATCACTGTCCGCGACACGAAGCGAAGGTGCCTCGACATGACGAGTCCGGTGCTTGCTTGACTCCCAACCGGCTGGAAACATGCAACTACATGCAAGAGGTTCCGGATACAAGAAAACCCTTAAATCAACGCTAGGTGACGCTTTACCCCATTCTCGTGAATGTTACCCATGTTATGTGAGTTTACCCGACACTGTTATTGTTTTGGAAAGATTTCTCCAGATGTATTTGTTGTAACACTTTGTTTATTTTCCAATACTACTTAAATATGTTTTGCAGCAAATGCCCTAAAAAGACAACAACAAAATTGTATATATATTTCTCGTGAATGACTTTCATCATAAATTTACCCTACATTGTTATTTCTTGGAAATATTTCTCCAGGTATATTTGTAGTAACATTTATGTTCATTATTGATGGGAATTCTATCTGTTTTTCGTGAGCCAGATCATCGGACTTAGCTCAGCTCTCTCGGCTCCTCATTTAGTGTCCTACCACTTCTGGCTTTTATAATTCAGACACATTTATGAATGTTTTGATCTATGCTTGGTATATGTGCACATACATCCCTAAAATGATTCAGTGTATTTATATTAGACCTTATGATTTCCTGAGTACCATCACTTTACATTGTTTGGTAGGCCTATTATGAACATTATATTGCAACATTACAACAACCTACATTGAAATATTTGGTCACATTGTTGGTTAAAAAGGCGGGGACAGGGCTGCCCACCAATAACGGTCCGCGGACATGCCCCATGTACGAAGGCAGATTCTCTCTCCACAGCACAGGGAGCAACAGCAGTTATCGTAGTTTATATAAAGGGAGATTGCTTTCAGGGGAATCACAGATTAATGATACTACATCCGTTGTTATAGCAACAGGGACAGAGGTGTCCAGTGTTATCCTTTCATCAGGGCCATTCTCCTCTTCTTCTTCTCATCCCTGAGCTGCTGTTGTCCTCTGTGTGTTCTCAGTCTGAGGTCAGCCAGCGGTGAATGCTGGCCTGGATGGTATGTCTAATTTGCATTCAAAAGTGCTTTTATATTTCTCTTTCCATATAAAATACCTTGTGAGGTTAATCCCCTTGTTGCTGTAACTCTATAGGGTACAGTAGCTACATGTTGCCACAGGGAGGAATGCTTGAGACCAACCTGCACTGATAACATCAGGCCTGCTTTTGTTGGGTGAATGCACTGCATCATGTTTCCAGAGGTATCCCTTTTGATCTAGACCTGATGAAATATTCTTGGCAGTGTGTGTGTGCATGTGTAGGAGAAACAAAGAACAGAAAGAGTGTCAATAACCTAAAGAAAATTAAGTTTGCACCAAGAGGCTCTGCCAATAAATTATATTCCACATGTGGTGCTATTATCAAATACATGTCCCTGACAGTACTTCAGGGGAATTTATTTATTTATTTACTCATTTATTCTAATTTACGAAACCAGGGAATGGCCATAGAAAAAATATAGAGGCCACGATTTACAAATTTACAAACAAGATATAATTTGTTACCTCACTTTAAATGAAATCGTTTCTACGTTTTGACAGTGCACAAGGCCAAGTTATTCATTCCAGACACCCCCTGCTTAAGACAGTTGTCCTTGGTTGCAGATCGCTCTGGATAGAGACTTTTCTTTAGCTTGGGGATGAGTTATCAAGACATGTTGACAAAGCTTGCTCTGCAAGGGATGACTGTTAGTAAAAGGCTATTAAAAAGAACAGGGAGTTTGTGGATATACTGTGTCATCGGCAATATGCTGATTGAAGATACCGACACTTGAAGCAGGGTAAATGAATGTGTGCTATTTAATTATAATGAATAAACTACACTATTGTGTCGCTTGTCACTCAAATTTTAAAATTGAGTGAAATTGCTGATGGCACCCTCCTGGTTGGATGCCTCCAGCTGTAAGTCTTATCTTTTTGCTCCTTCATTGCCAGCCTTACAACCCCCCCTCCCCACACACACACACACACACACACACACACACACACACTCTGAACCCATTAACCCTGATATCTGATTTCGCATTCCAGATCTAGGAAAACTTAACACATGGCTTCAGGTTAGAATAAAACGTTTCATCCTATTTCATTTAATTGCTCACTTACTTATGCTGCCTATTACTTCCTATGTATTGTCAAATCATTGGGACTATACTAACTTGGCATCAACCTGAGAAAAAAAAACAATTAACACTTAACATCCGAGCCCGGCTGCTCATCCACATCAAAGGACTTACTGGAAGTGCATTTTCCAGCTCGTATCCAAATCTTTCACCATGCTGACAGAGGTGGAGGGTACAGTCAGAGTCGGGGGGAAAGTCCCTCCTGTCAGCGGCCTCTGTATTGGCTGGACCAGCATCAGATCCAGGCGAGCTGTCAGCCAATCAGTGGAGGCGCAGACGCAGGCAGCGGAGACTGCTTCACAAACCGGTTAACTGAGGGGGGCAGACAGACAGACTGACTGACTGACAGAGAACCGGAGAGTCTGCAGACACAATCGGCGTCTAATCTGCAAAAAATAATGGAAATGGAGAAGAAAACCACAGATTTCTCAGGAAAATGGAAAATGAAGACTTCGGAAAATTTCGAGGAACTTTTGAAAGCTCTGGGTAAGAAATTCATTTGAGGCATTTTATACAGCCTAC
Source organism: Bovichtus diacanthus (assembly GCA_943590825.1). NCBI lineage: Eukaryota > Metazoa > Chordata > Actinopteri > Perciformes > Bovichtidae > Bovichtus > Bovichtus diacanthus. The sequence goes on from CALSBV010012213.1 coordinate 12,920,439, forward strand.
ATGCAGATTATTTATTTCATTTGTTTAAACATGGCCAATAAAGTTGTTTTTTTGTGCTTTTACATAAGTACACGTATTAATTCCACAGTGTAGAAATACTCTGTTACAAGTAAAAGTCTTGCATTAAAAAATGTAATGTAAAAGTATTAGCATCAAAATATACCAAAAGTACCAAAAAGTAAAAGTACTCATTCTGCACAAAGGCCCATTTCATTAATACATAGGCCTATTATATTATTATATTAAAATGATTGATGCATTAATGTGCTTCTTACTTTAATGTTGATGCTGGTAAAGGAGGAGCTTATATTTTTTACTGTATAAACTGCAGGGTAGCTTGTGAATTTCAACAAAGCTTATCTTCCAATAATGATACGTGATACATTATTTGTTCATTAGATTTTGCATTATTATCTGAATCAATAAAGTAATCAGTAAAGTGGATGTATGTAAATGTCCCTAGTTACTGTCCACCACTTTATTTACTGTCCTAAATGATTTCCAACATAAGACAGGGTTGCATCCCGTTTTTTTCATCTTTAGATGAAAATGCTTTACATGCAAAATGCAAATTTGATGCCACTTTAGAGTCAAGCATCATATTGTTATCTGGTTTATCATCAACCATTCTGCTCCATTGTTAAAATGCAAAAGGGAAAAGGGAAGCATCTCCTGCACAAAGACCTGTCAATCATGTTGTCAGTGGCATTATCTCCTGGAAATCCACTTGGTTTAGAGGTCAACTGGAGAACCAAAATGGTCTAAAGTGGCTCTCTGTGGTCAAATGGGTTTTCTCCAGTCCTGCTAACTGGTGTTCATGGGAATATTGGTCTTGTTAAGCTATATGAGATCGTATGGACTCCAGTTATAAGAGCACACAGGAGAGAGAGAGGTCAGATGAGGGCCAGCCAGTGGCATCCATTAAAAATCTGAAGACAAATAGCCTGTGGAGGAATGTTAGATTAGACTCATCTGAAGCAGGGTCCTCCTCATGCGGTTGTAATTAGAGCCAGAGTAAACGGAACTAAGCCTTGACATGGGCCCCAGCAGCCAGCCGGATCTGAGACTGACTTTCCTTCGCTGCCCTGGGCCTCCCTGACCCAATCTAGGACGGTACGTGTGTGTCTGTGTGTTACCTCCTTTAGTACCACTCCATGAGCCAATATGGTCTTAACTAAATCAGATTTGTCGGCTAGTCTTAATTGTCAAAAACTTTAGCATCAACAGACAGTTTACACTTGTTTCACATTTATAAAACATCACATAACATCTCTACTGACCCAGAACCAACACATGGATGATCATAGAATGGTCCTACCAGGCTCATGGGCCACAGGGCTGTTTGAGTCGACTGGTAACACTGCTTGTTGGGGCGCCCCAGGAGCTCACCTGGTAGAGCGGGTGACACATATTCTAAGGCTGAGTCGTTCGAAACCAACCTTTGCTGCATGTTTCCCCTTCTCTCTCCCCCTTTTTTTCGGTCTGTCTTCAGTTATACTATGATTAAAGGCAAAAAATAAGCCAAAAAAAAAACCATTGCAACCACAAAGAATCGCAAAACTACTACAAACAGAAACATAACAAATACAGAGACACGTAAAAGGCAACAAACAGCTACATATGTGCATCACTTTCAGTTTGGGATAATGTTTAACAAGTATCATACCAGCTTCAGTGGTGTTTTGAGTTGAGTGGGTAATGGCTACATTTACATTTTGGGATGAAGTCTTTAACAACTGGCAAGTGATTACCGGCTAAAACGACCACACCTGCGGTTATGCATGTTGTAATCCATTCTGTACGAATCACAAATGCTTTACATTACTGGAAACTTTTTTCTGAAGCATACCATGAATTCTTTGATTAATTTCCTTGGTTTTAGTTCATCAAAGTACAGCTAAACAAAGTCAGCGTGCTGAGACTTGAAACTAAGAAATAAACATTTCACTGCCTTGTTTTTCTTTTCATCAAAATGATGTTATCATTATGTGGCAATGCAACAGCACAGACTGCTAGGTACACTTTGAGGCTGCCAAAACAAATGCATTCATAACCTTTGTTATGGGAAAGTCAAGCTGCGAAGATAGATAATAAGCAAACACAGATAAATAAATGTGGATGTTACTTGTGTATAGGCTGCTTTGTGTCTCTCAAATATCAGATGACATAGTTTCAAGGGAAAATTCCCTGCTCGCCGCTGCATCACCACACAGCTATAATGCAACATTGTCAAAAGAAAATGCTTAAAGATTAATTTCTATGCATTGGATTTGATGCTAAACTGAATCGACTCAAACCAACGGCTGCTTAACGTAAGAAATCTGAGTAAAAACATATAATATGGCCTGGATAAAGTTTGGTTGTTTGGGCTATAAACATTCAAACCCCCCTGGTTAGCTCCTTATGTTCTTCGCACTCATCCCAAACCAACACAGGCGATGTTTTCACCTCAGCTGCCAGTTTGAAATGATCCCTTTTTTGTGTGAACAGGTGTGAATGTGTTCCTGAGGAAGATCGCAGTGACAGCGGCCTCCAGCCCGGCAGTGGAAATCACCCAGCAGGATGAGAGTCTGTCCATCAAGACATCCACCAGCGTCCGTACCACACATGTCTCCTTCACCGTGGGTCAGTCCTTCAATGAGACCACAGTGGACGGACGTCCCTGCACGGTACACATTCCTCTATAATGTCAACGCATGCATACCAGCTTTTGGCTAGCCGGAGTTATGCACAGAAGAAACATATGGGAATCATTTCGGTGCAACTCCAGAGTCAGTCCTGGTGACACCACACAGATCTGTTCTTCATCTCCTCATGCTGAGGGAGTGGTGAAGGACACTTCCTGACAGGCCGGAAAAATGTATCGACATGCGGCGCTCAACACACTTAGCTCCAGTTACGTTGAAAAATACAAGCTTTGCAATAACTTCATAGAGTCCAAAGCACTTAAATGATTCACATTCTTCTTCTTATGAATCCCCGCAGAGTTTTCCTAAATGGGAAACCGACAGCAAGATCAACTGTGAACAGACTTTACAGAAAGGCGATGGGCCAAAGACAGCGTGGACCCGAGAGGTGACCAACGACGGAGAACTCATACTGGTAATTATTCTGTGTACAGCACCAATACACCACTTTAAAGAGATGTGTAGCAGATTTAAAATGACACCGAAACTAAAATGCCTGTCTAATCAGCGAGCTTTACAATATAAATGTTTTTTTAAATACCACCCTTCATAAAGGGGTTGATTGAGAAATGCTTTACTCGTGCTTTATATCGACCGATAAGCCATAAATAAGAACAACTTTTAGGTTTTCTAGTAAACTACAAGGGTAGTTTTCCTGCTTTTTCCCATTAGTTACAACTTATAACCCCTTTATAATGTGTGTGCCCTGATAGAAAAAGTGAAAACTCTTTTCTGTTGTTGTTTTTTTCAGACAATGACTGCAGGGGATGTTGTCTGCACCAGAGTTTATGAGAGGGAATGAGGAAATATTTCATGCAATGCTCCTGCTTTGTGCCTCATGCATGGTTTACATTTACTCACCTTCTTTTCTTCTTCTTCGTATTTCTCCCAGCCAGTCCGATGTTCAGATCTCAAACAGTGCACTGTGTAGGAAAAGGCTTCAGTTTACGTGAACGTATGTTGGCACAGTAGTTGCCTTTATAACACCAAAGCTAAACTTGCTCTTTATGTATCTTATAGAAATGTCACACATTCCTTTTCTAAAAGCTGTGTCTAAATCCTTTTTCAACATGTTAATAAACTGTTTTATATGAATGTACGGTTTCCTTTTCAAACACTCGTTCTTTATGTTGCCTCCTCCCATTCCCTTGTCGTCCGTCTGCATATCACTTTACATCATTGTCCGCCATTCGTATTCTCCTGATCATTCCACACCCTTTCCCCCCCTCCATCTTTCCATTTGCAGTCGAGTAACTTCTCCTCTGTGTGCTCTTGTCTCATCATAGCTCACTACAATATGTACTCAATTAGTTTAAAAACTCCCTAAGACAACTGATATTTTATAAACTCCGCTTTGAGGGACGTTTGGCAGAGACAAGAGGGAGACAGGGAGTGGGAAGGGAAATGAGAGGTGGAAAGAGAGAGAGGGTGGTCATGAGAAAGTTATTTCTTAGCATCAGGAGAGGTTATACTTTGCATGTTCCCCTCTCCAGCTGTACCTACTTACAGAATGAGCTCAATAAAAAAAAATTCCCCCACCCCTTTTGCTTTGGCTTTGCACCCAGGTACAAAGTGGCTCCCACTTTTAAAATAAAAAACATAATTGTTTTTACATCTAACCAGTCAAATACTGAACTAAAATACTGAAAAACAGAGAAAGAGAGAGTTGAAAATGATGTACAGTCCCTACAGTCTGGGGCGGACTTCACCTTGCTGTGAAAAATGAACCTTCAGGGTCTCTCAGGCACTTCCTGAGGAGAGTGCTGCTATAGTTCACACTCAGGCAGTGATGGTTTTTCCAGTTTTTTAAACAGTGTGAAGGCGAGCGCCCCTCTGAAGTGCTTCCCAGTTTATACACAGTGTTGAGTAAGCCGCGGGAGGACTGGGCCTGGGATGAATGTTTTCAATAACCTCTGAGTAAATTTACTCACGCAAACGTACCAAAACAGTAATGAAAACTTACTCCATTTAAAGTAAAAGTCCAGTATTTTTCAGCAAAATGTACCTAAAATCACTTCACCAACTGATGTTATTTCATTATTATTATTATTCTGTCATTGTAGCAGGTTGAGGTGGAGCTAGTTTGAACTACTTTACATACAACGAGGTAATCTTGTCCAGTGGTTCCCAACCTAAGGGTTGTGCCCCTAAACCTTTACAAGGTAAATCTGAAGGGTCATGAGGTGATTAATGGGGAAGGAAAGAAGAAAAAAAATAAGTTTCTGCTACACAAAATTGCTTGACATTTTGTATTTTTCTCTAATCTTTACTTTTTTTTTGTGAAATACACAGTAGGACCATTTAGACATTTATTTAAATGAAACCACGTCAGACGTTTAGATGGGAAATGCCTCTTTGGTGGAGCAACCACACTTGCTATTTTGTGAGGTTTGACGAGTCACAAAGCTTGGGAACCACTGGTTTAAAGGGATAGTTTGGGACTTATCCATGGTCAGTGTATTACCTACAGTAGTTGGCGCTTGGCAAGCCCCCAGTTTGGAGAAACAGACAGCAGTACCGACAAAGGTGGACATTTGTTTTAGGTGGCTAAACGACGGTTTACTGCAGCCCTCGTCCACAGCAGTACATTGCTTTGCTGCTGTGCTGGTACTCCTGTCCATTGTGGCCCAAACTATCCCTTTAATTGTTAACAATGTATTGTATTTTATACACTAGCTATATATCTTTATTTGTAAAATCTTAATCCGTAAAATAAGTTGTGACGACAGCTGTCAAGTTAATGCAGTGCGGTAAAAAGCAGAGAAACAAAAATGCACAAGTAAAGTACAAGTACCTAAAACACTGTTTTAGAGTAACTGTACTTTCCACCAATGATCTGCATATACAGTGTGTGCCTGCGTGAAAGAAAGTATGCATGGCTTAGACAACTACAGACAACATTTAGGTGCTTTTATGTCTCCCAGGCCGAAAGTATGTTTTCAATGGCCTCAGTGAAAACCCATGTTATTGAGTAAGCACTCGTCAAAACCGCAGCGCTTTAACTGCACTCTGGAGGAGATGGAAAGTTCCCTGCTATTTGCTTAATAAGAAAATTGGCATTGAACACACACACACACACACTCACCCACACACACACACACGCACACACACAGCCTCATAGGAGCAGTCTAAACCACCCAGTCCGTCCTTGTTAGCCGGTCACTTTCCACACACAACTGTCAGTCAGTTCATTCCTCAGGCGGTGATGTCATGGAGCCTTTCATTGCTCGATTGGCTGAGGAATGCTGTGGTTTTAGGACAGGGAGACACCCAGAGTCCAGCACTTGAATCCATCTGGACCAATCATGACAGGGAAATTAGAGGAAATGATGAGTCACAGGAATCAGCTGACACACAGCATAAAGATGTGTGAGCACTGCTTCTTCATTGTTCTCTTTGAAGTCATTATTATTGTTATTATTAGGCTATATACACTGTGGTATTTCTACTTTTGCTCTTAGCCAACAGCCTTCATACTGCTTGTTTTGTCTGTTCAGCAGTCCACATTTTAAATTTACAGTTGCATAAAACTGGAAAGCTGGAACAAGCAAATGATGTAATTAATCTGTTACCAAGATACTTGCCAATCAATTTTCTGTTAATGCACTTTTAATAATTGACCATTTGTTTCATCTCTGAAAAACTTTGCTTTTTGTTTTCCTATACCTAAAAACAAACACTTTCATATATCAGTGGGTATCAACTTTTTTGAGTCTTAACCTCTTGAAAACAAACATCTGTAATCGTTGGACCCCTTGTCACAAGTTGCATATATGAGCTCTAAGCTTTTTTACTTTTTAGATTGCTGTAGAGGCCTGAAAAGGTAAAAAAAATTCAAGCGGAGAGCCCACAGTTTCCAGAGATACCAAATATGTCAAGCTGAACTGTAGAGAAAAGCTTTTAAAATGATGCAGAACATTTCACTGTTCATAAATAAGAGGGTCCAGAAACAGTTAATGTACAGTACGAACAGGAGTGTGTGAGTAATGTATGTGTGCGTGACAGTCTGACCGATGTTATGAAATCATATGACTGCCCCTAAAGACTGCCCTCACCCATGTGACCCCATGTGACTTGTAGGAGAAAAGAATGAAAAGAGACCAGGTTGGATTGTACAAGGCCCTGATGTTAGTATACACTAAAGGTGCAATGCTTTCTGCTGTTGCTCCATAGGTGACTACAAGGGTCATATATGAGCCGTACAACGAAGAAACCTATGAAAAGGTCCTTTAAGCATGCACCCTTCATACAAGCATGGACCACCAACAAACAAACAACTCTAGGGAACTCACATCTAATAAATTCCATCAAAATATAATTTTTTGAAGCAACAATGATACTAGAGGAATTTTGATGAGTATGTGTCCAATGTAATAAAAAAATTATAATTATTGAAAAAAAAAAAAAAGGATTAATGTTTGTTTTGCTGCACCTGAACAGTTACCTGAGGTTCAAAATCCCATCAGCTGAGACCAGAGAAGTGAGGTAAATTATAAATGATTCCTTCAAGACACAAGAGTGACATCTACTGGGAGAGGAGGAAAGTTTATTTTTAAAACAGCAAAACATGAATATTAACCAACAGTTACATAAACACCAGGCAAAGACTGAGATCAAACAGACATATATGCTTAGCCTACAGAAAAATGTTCTTAGTGGAATTAGGTGCCCAAATTATGATTTGCATATTGAGCTTTTATCAAAAATTATTAGGTTTATAATGCACTGTTTAGAAGTGTAGTTGCCATTATATGCTAGAAAAACAAACAAGTAATTCCCCCGAAGAGTCAATTGCAAATCTGCACATATTTATGCAGTAAATTAATCAAATGTAAGATGTATATTTAATATTAATAATTTTAATTAAGATAATATAAATTGTATAAGATAATTTTTATAGTTTAAACTTTTTTACTTTTTTCTTCTTTTTTATGTTATTAAGCCTTTAACCCCTGGCATATTTATATCATTATTGCTTGTTTTTCTACATTTTTAAAATACATAAAAAAAAAATAATAATAATAAAATGATCATAATAATTTTTTGTCATAACCGGATTTTCATTTGTTTTTCAGAATTTGTTTTTAATTCCTAACACATCAAAAATATCACAGCAAACTACAACTAAGAGAGGTCAAACAAGAGAAACAAGGACAACGGGAATATAACAAAGATAGAGCGTTATCATCATATTATATTTACATAATACCAAAAACTATACTTAACGTATTGCAGACTACATCACAATATATTATTTTTAATGAATCTTTAGCCCATCAGGTTATTGTAACACAAAGGGCCCCATATTTTCATGTTGGCCTAGATATCTAGATATCAGTTAATAACATAATATTTCACATTTCTTAGCAATATGTTTTCATTAATTAATTCCCTGATAGATCTCCTTTAGCTTTATATAATTTTTATTGAATTTTTTTGATTTAAAAATCAGAAATTTAATTAATTTTTATTTAATTTATTTGTATTCCATTTTTCATTTATTTTATTTTTGAACCTTTTTTTTTATTTTTTGACAGCGCACATGCCCGGCCACGCCTCCCCGTGTTCTCACGTGCTTCTCTGCCGCAGCAGCAGTCACATGACCGCGAGACTTCGGCTGGTTACTTCCTGTTCCACGGATGTTTTTCTTGCGGGAAAAAAAATCACGGATCTACTTTCCTGTAATCCGGACCCTGACAGTCAGGACGGGAGAGGAAACACCGGGGAATACAACCGTCAACCTGCCCGTTACCGTGTTCACCTGTTCGCTACACTGCAGGGAGATGACCACCGGAGGGGCGGGTAGCTAGTTGACTGGATAAACCGACTAACACCGCCCGCCCTTTCGAAATCACAAAAGAAACAAACGCATCTTCTTGTTCCGCTGGAAGAGACGCCGCCGCTGCTTTTTGTTCTTCTCCGTGACTAACGGTAACGTTAGCACCGAGCGGTGGCTAGTTGACGTTAGCTCTCCGTTCCCAAACAACCTGCCATCGATATGTCAAAATACACAAGCTTTCCAGAGCCGATGGACGACCCCAACCCTTTCCAAGTGGGTGAAATGAAATATTAATGACATCTGAGTCTGTCAGTCTGGTGCTGTGTGTGTGTGTGTGATGTGTGCACGCGCCTGTGTTGGCTGCGTGTAATAGCAGGCGTGTTGTTGCTCATGTGACGTGCGTGGCTTTTCTTTCTGGGCCTTTCTGCCCTCCTTTTTAATCTGGCCCCACTTGTAGCTCCTATTATTAACAATGAACACATCAATAGAAGCAAGTCAGGTTTGTTTGAATGAGTGTTCATCTTCCAGCAGACCAAGTCACATTTATTTCTGTGCTGATTTAAACCATAAACCGTTTGTTTTTGTCTGCTAGGACCCTGCAGTGACTCAACACAGCAGCAACACAGGATATGCCACACTGGACCTTTACAACCCTTTTGATAATACTACTGGGGTGAGTATTATTTCTTTCTTATCTGTGAGATAATAGGGGATAATCGCTGATAATGTACTGTACAAACCATGTGAAGCACTACAATCCCCTTAAGTGTCGTGCCAGGAATTGCCTTGCCTTTTTTTCATTTGCGAGAGACAAAGCAGGGGTAAAAATAATGTTATAGCCTTAGTTTTTAAGATTTAATTATTGATTTTTACAATATGCTGGTGTTTATTTTGTTTTATCCTACTAACTTTTTTTTTTTGCGTTAAATTGTTGTAATTTTTTTGTCTTGCTAAATTATATTTTATAACATTATATTGTTTTCTATGTGAAGCACTTTGGGCTACATGTTTGTATCGAATGTGCTACATAAATAAATAAAGTATATATGTATATGTATACATATATTATGTATATGTATATATATTATATTATATTATAACTTTAAATTCAGTATCAAAGACATTTCCATAAAGAATAGTTTTAAATTATGCATGCATACATCATCCATTTATGTTAATCTGTAAAGCACCATTTTAAGGTTTGTGACAAAGAGAAAAAGAAGAACTGGCTCCCAGTTTGCTGTGAGATAATCTGAATGAATAAAAGTTAATATAGAATTAAGCCTTGTCAAAGCAGCACGATGCTGCAGAAATGTACCCAGATAATCAGACTGAATTGCCTTTTTAGTTAAATGTTTAATCCAATAGTTTGTAGCTTTTCTATTAAGATGTCTATTGTGTTTACTTTGTTTATCAGCCTGCTTCCATAGATGTTAAGGGAGGGTATCTGTTGTAAAAACTACTGAATAAACTCACACCGTAAAACTGAATTTGAACATTTGAAATAGATTGTGAATAAAAAAAGTGCTTTTAAAATGTTTAAACCGAAATAAACAAAAGATTGGTCCGTTTAATAGTTTTTCAGATAAAGTAACTGAATGCATTTAACTTTGTAAGTGACTGCGGTGCTTCAGTAGCCTGATAATCAGACTGAAATGTCATTTTGTTTCACTTCCTTCAGTCATTGTATTTGACTCGATGAACAAATTGCAGATGGTAGCAGTTCACTTGTCTGGAGCCAGGCTAGAAAAACCTTGGGTAACTGCTCCCCCACCCTAATGCCCTTTTTATGTCCGCTTGTGCTTTATTGGTGCAATATATCAACTGACATAACATTTTAATTAAAATAGCCCAAACCAGTTGACACAAGGTAAGGCTGGAGAGTTACTTTGCCCTGCTGGTTATCAGCCTTAAAGGCACAAAGAGTAAGATTTGTCGGTTGCGGTTTGTAAACACAACATTCAAAGATGGCTCCAGCCGCCAAACCCCAGATTCACATTTGGCAGACAGCAGGGTCTCTGCAGATACAGACAGCGCCGCACACTTCTAGTGGGTCATAAGTGATGATTGAGAAGGATTATTTGGGTTTTGAGTCCATACATTGTTTTTGGGAAAATCCTACTCATTGTGCCTTTTAGTGAGGACTGGATTGTGTACAAATGTAATTCATTATAGAGTCTTTATGTCCTAAAATGTTCATCAAAAACTAAGAGTAATTGCCATGAAAGAAGAGCTGAAATATACACCTTGCTTTACGATATGCACCTTTATAGAGTTCAATGTTTCTGTTGCTTGGAAACGGCTTGGGTTCATGTGTACTTCCGGGCAGCTGTTGTTATTGGCAAATGCTGCAGCAACAAGAACTAAATTTGGACTTGTTTTGAAGCTGAACTAGTCCTTGTAAATCTGTGATTTTGAAAGCCTCGTGCCCACGATGGCTGATGACATGTTGGGGAAACGTTATGATCCGTCTATGATATGGGATATCATACTAAGGCTCGATTACTTATGTTAGAATAAAATGTACCTCCTACAGTGAGCAAAGTTAACACATATCTATAATGTTATTACATGGGACTTTGATAAGACTGCAAAATGTCTAGTATTCTGGTGCTCATTTAAAAAAAGTTGCATTGATGTTTAACTAACTTTGTCTCAAAAGCCTGGAAACCAGTATCCAGTATTGTACAGCACATGTTTCGTGGGAAATTTATACATTTTGTTGTAGACATGAAGGTCTCAAAAACTGATTGAAAATTAATTCAATAATTTAAAGCTCTAACCGCCAGTAAAACTCCCCTTTTTAGCATTATCCTTTTCATTCATGCCACATTATTGTAGCATAACTGCAGTATAAAGCTTTTTATGTGAAGCTACGATATAGAAAAAAAATAAACCAATTTTCAGTTTAGGGCTGGGAAATATGGAGAAATTTAAATATACCAATATTTCTGATCAAATACCTTGTTAACGATGTTGTGACGATATTGTTGCTTTCACAAAATATTTACACAATGAGATTTTTGATAAATGATCATCAGTGTCGTGGATATTAATGATGGTGGAACAGCTAGAACGGTCTAATAAGTTCAGAAAATTACATCACTGTAATGCAGCATTGAAAGCCAGGAAAAGGCAACACTTATCATATCACCATATCAATATAATATCGAATATATGGCCCGGCCCTATTCCAGTGTGGAAAGTGGTGACAGCATATTCTGTCTGGCCATGCTTACAGGATGAGGTCGAACTGATGTATGATGTCTGTTTTTTTAACCAGCCTCCACCTCCGTATGAAGCCACCTCTCCCTCTGCTCCGTCTGTGCCTGCACAGACCCCACCCAGCAGGACGACACCCACTGAGCCTCGCAACTATGGCTCCTATACCTCCCAGGTACACGTGCTGTGTGTAAATACACTTGTTGCTGCTTTTGTCACTAAGAGACTTAGTGTCGGCTCATTCATTGGCAGTGAGATTATTTACGCTGCTGCCTGTCTTTGTCAGGTCTCCCTTGAAAAGGAGATTCTTAATCTTAATGGGACTCTCCTGGTAAATGAAGGTTAAATATAATAAAATGGGATTGTACTGTCATTGTTATCTGATTTGTGAGAATCTGAAATGTGTGTTAATGTCAATGCTGATACATAAATTCCCATACACACCTTAAAAACCTGCAAATCTCTTATGGCACTGGATCTACTGTGTAATACTTTTCTTTATTTATGACACACACACACGTCCTCTCTCTTTGGAGCTTCACTTGCAGTTCTGCTGCATCTTTTACTTTGTGTCTTACTCTGTTAGACGGCAGTGAACGCTACCACAGCAGAGCTCCTGAGGAAGCAGGAGGAGCTGGAGAAGAAAGCCCGGGAGCTGGAGAGAAGAGAGCGGGAGCTCGAATCACACAGCCTGGGACCTGGAGCCTGTAAGAGAGGGAGGATAAGAGGGGAAATAAATTCCTAAGATACCTAAATGTATCATTGATTAAATGATTTCAAATGAGGTCGCCGTTTGTGACGTTTTCCCACTGTTCTCGTCATCAGCCCGTCAGAATAACTGGCCCCCGCTGCCTTCATTCTTCCCTGTGGGCCCCTGCTTCTACCAGGACATCAATGTGGAGATCACTCAGCGCTTCCAGCGCACCGTCACCATCATGTACTACTTCTGGATGTGTGAGTTCCTGAAACTCTTACTATGCGCTGAGTTCTCTGCATCATTGTTGCAGCATCAGTGTCATAACGGAACATAATCATTGACGTGTTTAAGCTCTCCAGAGGGGGGGGGCAGTGCTTGCAGGGAACAGTATTCCTGTGTATGTGATTTGAGGGAAACTTTAAAATCTCCACCTTTTTCCTGCACTAGACTATGTTGAGAGTTTGGACTATTTGGTTCTATAATGTGTCTTCTTTCACATCCATTTATTTTACACATTTTGCCAATTTTCATCTGTAGTTTTCTCCTTAATTCACTATAAATTCGCATCAGATTATTTGCATTTTTAAACCTAAAATTTCAGAAAAGGACAAAAAAGAATCATCTAAATTTAAGTAATCGGCTCGGGAAGTTTCATGATGATATCAATTGGTAAATGTTTTTACCCTATACATCTGTAGTGTAGGGTTTGTGGTTTTGTAACTGAGAGATTCACTTAAGAAATTGAACCTTGAGCTGCCTCATGTCTGTGTGACTCCTACTGTACTGTGTGGAGTACGAGCGGACATGTTTGTACAAAGACTCTGACACTTGACTGCCAGATCGAGGACTTTGGCAGGAACCAACTGAAATCAGTGTCCACCGAAATGTGAAGATGGTTCAGCTGTCTACTGCACACAAAAAGCACTTCAAATGGTGGAAAACAAGTTGTTCTTATTGACCCTCCCATAGCGTCATCATTGTTCTCCATACACCCTGTCAGCAGGCACACTGGGGGAAAGTTAAAGGGAGTCTAAAATGAAACTAGTTGGGTTTGTGGTATGATTTAGAAAAGGCAGAACTAGTCAGTTAGTCTGCTGATTTCAGCAGATATCTCTGCAACACAACGTCAACACTGTCACCTCTTCACATTCTGTTGATAATGTTAGTTCATTCTTTAAATGTTAAAGTTTAAATTCTGGCATATCTTAAACATCGAACCTTTAATACTGACTGAGAGGAAGTGAGGCAGAAAGTGACCGCATAAGACAAGGAGTGGGCGAGCATAAAACATAATATTAAACATAAATCTAGAGGCTGGACTGAGGGACAACCAAAAGAGCCAACTCTAAATCCAGCCGCAGGCAAAGGAAAGGTAATAAATTCCGTCATATTGCATCAGCCAAAGTCCTGACAAGTTTGCTCTTTCTTCAGAGTGGGGAGGGGTGTGTTGGATGTGTGTTCTCTGTCGTCCACAGCTCTGTAAGAAAGCGACAAAGAGTTTATCCTGAAACTGCAGCGCTGTTCAACCGCTCCCATTCATCCTTCCGTCTCCTTTTTATGCTTTTTTCATCGATGTCCAGTCAGCGCTTGTACGATGCTCTTCAACCTGATCTCCTCTCTGGCCATGTTCTGCGTGAACCCCTCGGGTGGTGTTGGCCTGGGCCTCGCCATCCTCTGGGCCCTCCTCTTCACCCCCTGCTCCTTCGTCTGTTGGTACCGCCCTGTGTACAAAGCCTTCAGGTGTGTTAATATGATAGAAATTAACAGATTCTAGGAATGGCCCATTTTTGCATGAACATTTACGTCAACGATTAACCAATCATCAAAACAGTTGCTGATTAAATTTTGTGTCGACAGCTCTAATATAAAGCTTGCAGTAACAATGTTTTTTTTCTCTCCTCTCTAGGAGTGACAGCTCCTTCAATTTCTTCGTCTTCTTCTTCGTTTTCTTTGCCCAAGTGGTCACCTGCGTCATCATGACTATTGGTATCCCTGGGTGGGGTTTCAGGTACGCTTAACAACCAGAACCATCTCTGTGTTAGACAGATGCCTGACGCTTTCCACGGTTTATTTCTCTGTCTCACCGTCTCTTCTCCCCAGCGGGTGGATCGTGAGCCTGGCTGCTCTGAAGACCAGCGTCCCTGTCGGTGCGATCATGATGATGAATGCCGTCCTCTTTACTGCCCAAACCGCCATGGGGGTTGTCATGCTGAAGAAGGTGAAAACTGAATACATTTGTTTGACATGCAGGGAAAATAAGACAGGTAGTGACTCGTATTAAGGTTGTATTTTTGACACGGTGTCAGTCACACTATCCCCTGTATCTAATTCAGGATGTGGTATTTTTATGGAACATGAGAAACCTGGTTGTTCATACAGTAGCTCTGCAGACGTGATCATAACAGTATCCAGGTTTCTGATCATCTGACAGCAGATGTATTTTTAAATCGTTTCTGAGGATAAAGTTTGAACCGCGCTGCATTTAAAAACTCTGCAGAATGTAGCTTCTTCGTCATAATTCACCATCATTTTATTTTATCGACTTACTACTATGTAACTCGAGTTGATGACGCATCTTCGCACGCGGAACATAATTCTCAGAAAGCTGGAAAAGGCCAAAGTATTCCGAGCTGCGGTCAAATCATCTTTTTCGGTTCAGGAAGGTGAAATGACGCAGAAGTTTTTGAGTGACAGCCATGATAAGAGCTGGTTGTCTAAATGCTAAAGAAAGGTGCTTTTATTGCCTCCTTTCTCATACCCGGGAACATCCTTTACAAAAGGAAAAGAGATAATGATGTCCCACAATTCCTTGCGGCAGTAACATTTAAAGACCCACGTTAATAACATCCAACGTCAAGTTCAGTCGTATTCTCTTAGCAACGCGGTTGTCTTTTATTAGGTCTGTATAAATTCTCCTTTACATCTTACCTTGACCTCATGAGGTTATTGGAAAAAGAAATTGGGTGTAATTTATTTTTGGCTTGTTGACCGCAGCCCTGGATTCAATCAGCGGATTCCAGCTGGCATATCCAGGTTTCTTACAATGAATTACACAATTAAGTGCATCCAATGTACTGCACACAATTCAGATCAGTAAGTCACTGACGGGGAGATCTCTGTTTTAGTCGGGCAGATTGATTGTAACACAGTCAATTTTTGTTAAGAAAAACTTTCGCATGCCTGCCTGTGAATGAAGAATCCAAAAAACGGAGATTAATAAATGTAGTATTTCAAACGCAGGCAATCAAACAAAAAGGCAACAAAATCATCATAATTGTTAGTACATGTAAAGTACTCTTTCAAATCTTTTAAAGCGAAAGGATGAGTAGGTCTAAGTCAAATAATACTTGAATATTAATGTGCACTGTGTGTCTAAATGCTTTCTAGAAGGCTAAATATAAATGGAAGAGAATTAAGAGATACTGTGACATGATCCAGTGGGTCCCAGTTCCTGAAAGAAGACAGAGAAATCTAAATTGTCGAGCTGTATTTGCACTTTCTATCGCATCTGTGGAAATACTTGCACCCGCTGTGCCCAGGTGGTCCACCTGACATGAAGCAGATAACAAACAGTACAAGAATAGGCACGATATCGGGTTGTGCGTATCGTGTTCGCCCTCACAATGTGCATGATATGAGGATGAATTGCGACATGTATCGGGTGTCACCGCGCTCTTGCTCTTCCCCTCTTTAGATCCACAGTCTGTACAGGCAGACCGATGCCAGCTTTCAGAAGGCCCAGGCCGAGTTCGCCACCGGAGTCATGTCCAATCAGGCCGTACGCCAGGCTGCCACCACCGCTGCCACCACTGCTGCCACCAACGCTGCCCAGGGGGCCTTCACCGCACCTCGGTAGAGAGGGACGGGGGGTTGGGAGGGTAAGAAGGGCCCTTTCAGCTAGATGGAGGATCTGGTTGGTATTTATTTCCCCACAGGTGATTAGAATTTGTCTGTATAACTACCCCTGAGCATCCGAACTTCAGGGCACCTGCATGAGACAGAATTTGAACAAATTAGAACAAATTTGTTGTCTTCTAATTTCGGAAGGTGTACAGGACAAGTTAGCTACATTCCTAAACCAGGAGTCACCGAATCATCAAGTGTTGATTGAAGGAAATGGAAAGATGATGTGAAATGTGAAAACGATAAGATGCTGAAGCTGTATGAAACTAAACACAGTTGTACCAAGTGTCAGTGAATGCAGGGAAAATGCTTTTTTTTGTATAGAAAAACAAGCTGCGTGCCAAGAAGGACAGTGTTAGCCTGGGTAGTTCTTATTTTAAATGACTTGGATGTACATTGTGTTTACAAGGAGCCATGTTTGAGTCAGAGCTGAACACTGAAAAGTTGCCATTCTAACACTTGATCCATAACTGAGTGGATCAACGCTTATTTTTTTGTTTCTTAAATGTTAACTAACAAATTTTGTTATTATTCAAAATGAGAATGCCTATTTACCTGTTTGCCAAAACCTCTCATACTGTACAGATTATGAACTTGTGTTGTTTTGGTTAAAATATATCTGTCACTGTTCTGTTGGTGCTGCTTGTGGTTCTTATGATTATTATTACAGGTCACTGTCTTGGTTTTAATAAAAATATATTGTCATGCTTACACAGTCTACTGCACTTATTCTTTCCTTATCTTATTGACACTTAATAACGGGATACTACGGAAAGTATTAGGGCCAGGCATGAGGGGGAAATGAGAAGAAGATTTTTTATTTATTTAGAATTTTGAGAATAAAGTCAAAATGTTAAGAACAAAGTAGAATTGTCAGTATATACGCTTACACTGGTACTTTGATTTTGTTTATTGACAACATTTCCATTTTATTCTCAGAATGGAAAAAAAAACACTAATCCTCCTTTTGATTTATTTGTTGTTGTGGTGGCACTAATAGTGAAAATTCAACTTTATTCTCAACATTTTGACTTTATTTTCTAAATGCAAAATAAATTTAAACAAAAGTTAATTCTCTCATTCCCCCGTTATGCCTGGCCCTAACTATTCCCTAGTATCCTGTATTTTGATATTGTATTTATGTTTATGAGTCAAACTTTCTGTTTTAAGTTTATCATCCCAGCATATTTACACATTAACTGATTTTATAATTGGAATTGTGTTGCTTGGGTCGAGGTCAAATTTGTATTTTTTTTTTAAAAGAACATTTTTTATTCTGTGGCGACACCAAACATACTGGAAGGAACCTGCACCAGCGATCCAGTTGCTTTTTGAGCTCTTGGCCTCTTTGAGCAACTTCATCTTTGCAACAATGACCGAAACAAAGCTCTCCTTTATGACACGAGAGCAGTGTGTTGGCTGCTCCTTCACGATGTGAACGTGCCATCTGCAGCCGCGCTGCTCTGACACGGACCCTCTCTGACCTGCTGGACAGCCGGGTGGGACTTTTATGGGCTGCCACACCGACGTCAGGCACTGCGCGTCACCCTGAAGATGGCGGAGGCTGCGGACACACCACAACACCGGTTTTTCTGTCACTGCTGTAAATGTGAAACAAACCCCAAACTCCCGGTGAGTCACTTTGGAGAGTGTTTTTATTCCACGCGTGCTGCAGGGGATCATCCACGCGGACATGGAGGGACGGATTGACATTTGAAGAGCTCTTTCTTTTTTTTAAACTTGCCAAGTTAACTGATTAATTTCTGTTTGCTCTAAAACTATAATTAATGGGACCACTAAAGCACACATATGACAGTCTGTCGGTGGCTGTTTATGTGCGTAAAGCATGTGCCAGCGTCTTAGATTAGAGCGCGAGAGAGAGAGAGAGAGGGAGAGAAATCTGGTGGTTCATGTTGCCATATTTAGAAGCACCACTGTTGGCGACTCTCTGTGTCCAGTTGTCTTCTGTCAACTGCTTGTGAGAGACGTAGGAGGGGCTGTCTGGGAGTCACCACATGCACCACAAGCGCGTTACCTAAACTGTTAGATGCCGCAAATAGGTGGTGCCTTTTTTCTCTGCTTCCCGATTTGTTTTGTCCCAGTGAAGCCCAACCTTAAGACACAATTTACCTTCAACTGATTTAGCTGGAGATTAATTTCGCCTGGTGGTTTAATTCGGAGGAGCGTGCTGCTCCGCGCATTTGTTGCGCAGCTGGCACGATTACGCAACGATATTGTTATGATGAAGCAAATGCGCACGTGTGTTTGTGTGTCAGAAACAGAGAGAGATAACATGTATCTGCAGTTTATGACCACACATATGTGCAAACCCCTATGCAGGCACATTTGTATGCAATATTTTATTGATAATTTGTTTGTCATAGGGTAAAAGGGATGTCATGTGACAGGTCCGAAGCTGGAATCAAACTGGGACCTTGCAATAACAATGTGCCTCACCCTCATCCACAGTTAGGGATCCTTCATTTAAGCTACATTTGGATGTTTTTGTAGTTTGGGCTATGTCCCATACTTCTAATTAAGGTAAATCATAATGATACAGTGACATAGAATAATATTTTAGACAATAATATGCTTCCAATTTTGTTGGGAATAGCCCGTTTCTCTTTCAGCATGACAGTGTTCCTGCCTGTCCCGGTGGCTAGTGGTCGAGATACATCCAATATAACTGCGATGTCCCTGCTTTGATTCTGGCCAGGAACCTTTGTTGTCATTCTCTTAGTCCCCACCTCTCCTTCCTGTCCTGTCACTTTCTAATAAAATAAATCTTAACAGGACAGTGACCATAACAATCTATAAAGAAAGTATTTTCCAAATGTGGTGTGAGAGACGTGGACTGTCCTGCACAGAGCCCTGACCTCAGCCCCATCCAACACCCTCTGGGACGAGCTGGAGCACCGACCGTGAGCCAGACCTGATCACCCAACATCAGTGGTGACCTCACTAACGCTGTGGTGGTTGAATGAGAACAAATGTGTGCAGCCAGGTCCAAACATATTGCCAAAAGCCTTCCTAGAAGAGTGGAGGCTGTTATAGCTGCAGATTAATCCACATAGTTTTGTCATGAGATGAGAAATGTGTGTGCTCACATTCTTTTGGCCATGTAGTGTATTGATTTTTTTCTCTTAAAGGATTTCGTCTGCCCCAGATGTGACTCTGACTTCATTGAGGAGGTGACTGAAGACTCTAGGTACAGCTCAGTTTTAGTGTTTACATTTACCGTTCTTTACACTGTAACGTTAAAGTGCATTATGGTCACTGTAGTTAGTGTCAGGCTCTTGAGATTCTTTTCATTTTACACCACTGATATTAAAACAGTTTTTATTGTGCTGTCTAGTCTCCTGCAGAACAGTGCACCTGTGGCCAGTGAAGATTCAAACTCGTTGTTTTCGGAGGTATGTCCTTTCTAGTTACATCTGACTACGTATACTCCTCTTTCCCTGAGGCTTTGTTGGACACATTGCTTCTCTTGTCCCTCCAAGTTATGGCAGCTGCTGTTTATGGAGCGCTCTGCTCTGCTGTCGCATCCGCCCTCCTCAGAGTCCGACCCGGATGACAGCGAGCAGGTATCTGCAGGTCAGAGCCGTCCTTCACCGGTGTCGACAGAAGGTGCTGAGGCTGGAGAGCCAGAGTCTCCCTCACAGCCCGAACAAGAGAGGTCGTCCAGGCCTGACCAAAGGCCTGCAGTGGAAGGGTGTGTGGACATGGTACACAGAAACATCATGTAAAAATCCTTAAGTATGCCTTTACTGTGCCAGGTATTTCTTTCTATTTATGTCTTGATTACAGTACATACATGGTAGACACATACAACCACCAACATACAGTCTAAAGCTGTGTTTTAGCACAGATGTTCATTTGTTGATAGTACCTGAAGGTATACTTGTTTATACACGTTCAAAACTCTTTTTTTTAATAATGTAAACATGGAATTGCTTTGCTTCAAAAGGCGATGGAACACTTTAGTACGCTGCCATACTTAAGGATCCAAAATCATTCTTCTTCTTCTCGTGCAGCGGTATCAGTATCAGACCTCCTGTATATGCAGTCGGCTGGATAACACTCCTGATCTGTTGTGTGCCTTGTCATTCTGACTGACGAGAACAGCTGCATGTAGCAGTTGATTTACTAACTCCATGTGAAATCACAAAGGCGCGGCATGAATTGAAACTGCTGAAGAACTTCTTTGCTCTCTGCTTTTGCCCTTTCAAGGATCGTGCAGCAGTTCTTGGCGGACCTATTTTCCAACAACGGAAACCCCGGTGCTGCACCAGCTGCCCTGTAAACGCTTTTTAAATTTTCGATTCACATCATTTACTTTTCATTTCATTTCACGTTGTGTGGTAACCTCCTCCCTCTCTCTCTCTGTCTGTCTCTCTCTCTGTCTGTCTCTCTCTCTGTCTCTCTCTCTCTCTCTCTCTCTCTCTCTCTCTCTCTCTCTCTCTCTCTCTCTCTCTCTCTCTCTCTGTCTGTCTGTCTCTCTCTCTCTCTCTCTCTCTCTCTCTCTCTCTCCTGTTCTCTTTCTGTCCGTCTCTCAGATCCAGTATGCTACAGTTGCACTCAAGCCCAGGAGATTATGCGTGGGGTCAGGGAGGTCTGGACGCCGTCATCACAGAGGTCAGTGATATCAGAGCTGGTGATTTCTAAACTTAGTGTTTCGTTTCTTCTTCTTCTTCTTCTTCTTCTTCTTCTTCTTCTTCCCTCTACTTCAACCTTTTAAAATGACCATTTTTGACAAACTGTTAACTTGTACTGTGTTCTTGTGTTGTCTCTGTTTCCCCTCTCTGCCCTCATGTCTCCTCACATATGTCCTTACTCTTTGTTTCTTCTCCCAGTTGTTAGGACAGTTGGAGAGCACAGGTCCACCCCCTGCAGACAAGGAGATGATCTCATCCCTGCCGACAGTTTGCATTTCTCAAGAACAGACAGGTAGCAATCCCAGCACGTCTTCTCCTGTCTTCCTTCCCTCCTTCCACCCATCTTTCCTTTCCTCCTTTGATCTCATTTCCTCCTTGTTTCTCGCCTTTCCTCGTCTAATCTTTAATTTCCTCCTCATATCATTCCTTCCCCCTGATATCTTTACTTCCTTTTTTGCCCTCTTATCTGTCCTTCCCCCTTTTCATCTCCCCATTCTTCCAATTTTCCTTCCCTTCTTCTATCTTTCCTATCTCTACTTCCCTCATCCCAGCTTTCCTTTCCTCCTTCTTTCCTTCCTTCCTCACACTTTTCCTTTACTCTTCTTACATTCTCTTATCTTCATTTTTTCTTCTAATGTATTTCCTTTGCCCCTCCTACTTTCCCTTTCCTCTTT
Source organism: Bovichtus diacanthus (assembly GCA_943590825.1). Lineage (NCBI taxonomy): Eukaryota > Metazoa > Chordata > Actinopteri > Perciformes > Bovichtidae > Bovichtus > Bovichtus diacanthus. The sequence goes on from CALSBV010012213.1 coordinate 12,942,056, forward strand.
TCTTCCCTTGCATCCCTCTTTCTTTCCTTTCCTTCTCATATCTTTTCTTTAACTCCTATTATGTTTCCTTTCATCTTCCTATCTCTCCTCACTTCCTCTTGTCTTTCTTTCCCTCCTCCCATCCTTCCTCTCCTCCTCGTATGTTCCCTTGTCTCCTAGCTTTGAATGCTGCAAAAAAATTATGTATTAATTTAATACATACAAATTATAAATTATAAAAATAGAAACAAGAGACAAAATTAAATTAAATCTTATTAGTTATTTTAAATAATTAGGTTAAAATGTAGATGTACAAAATGGTTTGTAGGAATTATTTGAACTGCTAAATCTTTATTCAATCATTATCAAACTTGTTTTTTTAGCTACATGAAATGACTGTTACAAAAATATCCCTGTGTTACAGACACAGACACAGCTGCCCTGCACATGTGAGGAGTTATGAATCATCAAAACCTTTTTTGACTGTTTCTTTGTATCTGCTTTTCTCTATGTTTCTGTTTCTCTATTACACACACTTGTGCTTTCTGTTTCTGTTTTACTTGTTTGTCTCTCCCAGACTGCAGACTGGAGTGTCCAGTTTGTAGGGAGGAGTACTCATCAGGGGAATCAGTCAGGAAGCTTCCCTGCCTCCATTACTTCCACAGTGGATGTATAGTGCCTTGGCTGGAGATGGTAAGGGGGCGAGGAGTGGATGTGGTCAGTGCGTTTGAAGCTTGGTTAGATTTACCGCGAAGGTTTTAGGAGTGTGTCACACATCCTGAATTGAGGGCTGTGACGACAGCACAGAACATTTTTTGTTACCAAATGTTTTCCCAGGTTGCACTGTAGATTAATAGGTTTGTTCCTCTCCCTCTCACAGCATGATACCTGCCCGGTGTGCCGAAAAAGCCTAGACGGTGTTGACAACAGCCTCCCGCCCACATCAGAACCCCCAGAAGCTCGCTCCATTAGGACGGAGCAACAGGAGAGGCAGGCGATCTGAGAAACGGATCAAGCTACTCTATAACTCCTTTACTGTTTTCAAGAGACACAGAGCTTTCCCTCCGCACCGACTGCTTTTAAATAAAATACATTACATGCAGCACCGTCATAACTTCCAGCTTCAACTCTCACTTCATTCATCTCTGCTAAGGAGCTTAATGTTTTCCACTTCACCACCTTTGTGAGCTTCTCTACACACAACAAGACTGTGCAGTTGCAGACAAGATGTGGAGGTGATGTCTCCTTCTCTACACTGCTCGTTGTTTTCTGAGCGACCGACGTTCAGCTCGTGAACCAATCACCACTGAGCTGCCAGTGGTTGTCAAAATGATGGGAATTCACAGAGTTACAACCTAACACTTTTGCATTAAGGCTCTTAGGGTGATTTCTTATGATTTGAATATTTATGTGTTTCCACCCAATCTGATTCAGCGTTGATCTCCTCTCCATATGAAATCCTAATTCTATGATCCCCACCCTCTGCACCTCCTTTCGTCTCCCTAATCATGAGCGATTCTGAGGCAGATACTGTATATTTTCCATGGCAGTGTACAATAAAAGCAGAGAAAACGAGTCACAATCGAAATACTCCTTTCACACATTCCATGACCAAAAAGAAGCAGGGAGAAGAATAAATCTTATTTTGCTTGCCTCTTACTCAAAACATAAATAAGCAATGGAAATAGATGATCTGTCAATTACAGTTACTTACAACGAATACTTACAGTAACATGAGACGAGAAAAAGTAGAAACAAGAGCCATACACAATAACTCATCAACAAAGCAAACAGATTAGCTGCCAATTCATGAAGTATAATTATTATTTTCTTTAAACATTTTCTTGAAGTGACACATATTTATACAAGCCTTTAAATCGTTCCTGAGAGAATTCCACAGTTTGACTCCAACCACTGAATTACACATCTGCTTTAACGTAGTCCGTGCATACTGATGCTTAAAATGACATTTCCATCTATGGTCTTCGTCCTCTGAATTAAAAACAAACAACTTTTGTATATTTTCTGGTCAAAGTCTGCTCTTTGCCCCGTACATAACTAATAATGTCTGTTTCTCAACTAAATCTTCAAGTTTCAATAGTCCTGACTTGACAAACTTGAATCCACTTTAAGAATAATTCATAGCCGTCCTGCATACTTTTTATTGGTCGACCAAACAATCTCTTAAAATATCCGCACATTTGAGCCGTTTTCATGTACCTTTTGCATTTTGTGGTCAGAACTGTTGTAACTGCTTTATTGATGACATTTGTTTTTGTTAAATCACCCAAAAGAACCTCAAAAGAATAGAATACAATAGAAAAGTTTACTTGAACATGCAAGAACAATGTAGCCTAAACCAATGAAATATAATCTGATCAAACAGAATAGTGCAGTATATCATAGAGCTGACAGCTATATAAAATATACAACTATATAAACTAAATATAGTAGCTTTTAATTGTTGGCTATGGAGCTGAATACAGCTGCGTATAATATAATGCTGAAACAAGTCAGTTCATTGAATTGTCATGATTGATCAATTAACCATTTAGTTAATAAATTAGCCAAAAAAGTGGGACATGCCCATAACTATATCCCCATCCCCAAACTGACACCTTCAGATCATAATTTCTTTGATAAGATAAGAGAGATAAGAGACTTTATTATCATCTATATACAGTGCAGTACACATAGAGGGACGAAATTGTGATTTAAAAAAAAAATGCAAAACAAAAGAATGAAACATAAGGTGCAAACAACAAGATACAAAAACAGGTAGAGAACAAGAAACAAGACAGACAGACATACAGTATAGTGCAATAACTAACATGCAGTGTTAATATAATAATAGAACAATATCAAATATAATATTTATACTACGTAACTTACAATGATAAAAAAAAAAAATAATAAAAAATAAATATATATATTGGAGAAAAGCAGCATATCCTCACATTTGAGAAGCTGGCACCAGAGATATTTGTCTTTTTGTTTTTTGTTTGCTGACTACATTACCGATTAATCGAAATTTAAAAACATTTTCTGAATAATTGAACATTACTAAACTGAGAGATTCGTGTACTAATCATTTCAGAGCAGAACAACTTACATCCGTACGGAGCAGGATGATTTATTTATAGGATAAAGTGCTCCCGTCGCTCCTCCTGTCTGTCCACGCACTGATGTTGACACTCGGCGCCGCCGCTTTGACAGTTGACTCGCACCGCAGCAAACACAGCCCGCACGGCCCGCACACAGCCCGCAGGCAGCTCCGGAACACAGTCAAATAATGAAACAGACATATTCTGTTAATGACCAGAGACCGCAAGAACCGCGTACGACGACCGACATTTGCTCTCCTCTCTTCCCCTCTCCCCTCCTCCTCCCTCGCTCCCTCCCTCCTCTGTCCTCCTCCCTCGCTCCCTCCCTCCTCCCTGGGACCGTGAATGCCCGTGTTGTACTGACACAGTAGCGATACGGGCTGAGTAGACATGGAGGCCCGATTAACGAGAGAGGCCCGTGCTGACACATCCAGGCCTAGCTAACGGAGTGTCGGAGAGGATTTCGGAGCGTCTCGGGAGATTATTACGGACACCAGTTGCTGTAAGGAAAAGGGATTTTTAAACCGAGGAAGAAGAAATAGAAGAAGATCCATTTCGGGTCTCTGTTGATTCAACGCAAGCCGCCATTTTGTTGACAGTTAGTGTTTTTTTAATAACCTACACGGCGCTGCATCTGTTATTTCACAACCGCTTGAATTTAACTCGCCGCGTTTTTTGCGTGTGTTTTTCCGTCGATTCAACTGCGCGTTTGTGTTTGAATCAACGTCGGAAGAATTTTCTGTTTTAGCTGACATGCTAGTGCATCGTTAGCCGTCGTAGCCGAGATGTAGTAACACGAGTGCCTACGAGAATGTGACGGAGATGTAAGATTATGTGCATCACTTGTCCGGGGTTGTGTCATATTCACTCGGTTTACACTAATTGTCTGAAAGCTGTAGGCGTTTGCTACTCATGTGCAGGCTTCATGCAGGGTAAATGAAAGCTGTGCCGGGCGGAATTAGCTTAAATCGCCCTCAAACAGGCTGCTGATAGACGGCTAGTTAGCCATTGATACAAAATGTAGCACAGCCTGTCTATTATTGGACGAATGGTAGCTACTAGCTTGTTACAAAATAAACACCAACCTTTCACAATGCATGGGTTATAATAAGCGCCATGTAACCATGCTATCCGCATTACTTTACCGCCTTGCCTGTTATTATCTTACATGTGATGGAAATGCATATTTTGGGGGGGATGCTTTACATGGTGACACTCGGTGTACACCATCGCAACTTGGTGTTTTGGAGGTGGCAAGGTTAACATTTATTTTTTTTGAGCTGTGTGCATTGATTTCTGCTTTGATTTGTGTCAAAATACTCATGTCAGATTGGCGCTTTAGTTCATGGTCCATGCATTAGATATATAACATTGATACAGCTCAAATCTGACGTTTTTCATGTTTTTTTTTTTATTGTGGCAATTCAGCACTCGGAAGATAAAATATGTGGCCACTACGTTGATACACGCGAAGGGAGGACACAGAGCCAAATAATGTGAACACCGTCTCTGGACAATTACAGAGGTGAGTGAAAATCATCTGATGCCTTTTAATAGATTTGCTGATTTGTCGCTGCTGTTGCGAAACAGTGAAATAACCACACTTCTCACTTTTACTGTTATCAGTCTCTTCAGCCGATTTTAATGTAGACGTGTATTAATACATTTTCGAGTTCATGCATTGCAGTGACACGTTAACCTGAGGCCGGTTTTTTTTTTTTTTTAATTATATTTTTGTTTACGATTGAGACAGTAATTATGCGTATGACTAAATGGGGATGGATGTGCTGAGTGAATATGAGTAAATTAACAGCGATGCGGTTGCAGTTTCACGAGTTATTGCCTTGAGGGGCAGTGTTGACTGTACAGAAAACCGAAAGCAGTTACGGCGGCATGTAGTTTGTTCAGCCCTCCGCGAGACAACCACGTTTTTTGCATAACATGGGGGGAAAGTGTAATTATTTAAAATGATATGCAGTGAATTTTCAAGCAGTTTATAAGAGGGACGGAACTCCCCCGGGCTGCTACAGACTGAGCTTTGCAGGGTCCCCCCCCTGACTGACACCTGTCATTCCTGTCCGATTTATTGCTGCTTCTAAGGTTTAACATTATATCTTAAGGCCTTAAGGTGTATTTGAATCAAGCTTTAGCACTTCTGCTGTTAGATGATACAAACTAATGATAGTAGTAAAGGCATTTGGCTGCCCCCCCCCCCCTGAGCACGGTTCTGTATTGGGCTAATACCGATGGAGTAAAAGCCCTGGAAATGACACTGAGCTCTGAGGGCAGACCCAGCCCTCGTGTGAATGATGTTGGGGGTGGGTGGTGTTGGATACTATTGCTATGGCCAAAGGGAAATCAGCAGTTATGAACAACGTGTGCAAAAGTGAGGGAGGGAATGAAAGGAGGGAGGGAGTAAGGGGAGGAAAGAAATGGGAGGGGGCGCGGGAAGTTGTTTACTATGTTCCTGCCTGCTCTGCCATTTCTTAAGGTTGTTAGTCTAATATTGATTATTGATTCTCCTGTTTTTCATTTTAATTTCTGACATTTGTTCTTTTTTTTTTTTTATATGGCAGCCTTTCTACTTTAACTCCTGGTTATTGCACTGAAAGTAAAGGCACACAGTCATGACTGATATCTGTCTTTAAAACCAGTAGTGCTGTCATTGTCCTGCTTTGCATTATGACTGTAAAACACGATATGACTGCAGTCTAGTGCTTACTGCTTTGTAAATGTAGAAGTAGCTTAACATGAAAATGATATGCTTTAGCGTTACAGCTTATCATTCACAAATTTAAAAAGCGGTTCTGGCCAGTATGAAGTAATTTACAGGAGAACATGTGCCAGTAAATTACCTGGCTTGGCTTGTTAGAGGTGAGAAGAATGTTTTGACTCCCTCGGGCGTTTTTTTTCTCGAGACTTGTGTCAGTAGCCTCTCACAGAGTTAGGTACTACAGTGGCTTATTTTTGGCATAGCTGCTGTCAGGCAGCGGAAGCAGCTAGTATCACTGGGAGCGCTGAGTATAAAAGAATGGGGAGAGCATTTGTCACATTGTGAGAGAAGGGAAAAGAGTCGAGGGGGGGGGGGTGAAATGTGGTTTTGATTAAAGAAGGAACACAGTGACTTAAGTTTGTGCGCTGTAACTACTGCTTTCCAAGTTTGCAAAATAGAGGAGGAAGAGGACGGAAAAGCTTAAAGAAAATGGTGAAAGGACACAGAGATTGATGGAGTGTTAAAGAAAAGAGGGAGGTGTGAGTTGAGTGTGGTATGTGTAGCGAGGGGGAGTCTGCGCAGTTTCGAGGCGAAATGGAGTGAGTAATTGAAGTAAACACAGAAAAGAGGGTGTGGGGGAACTTCAGGCCAGACTCCAAAAATCGGGTTGCATTAACTGTGTGGTTCAACAAAACAAAATCTCTACTACTGTTTTCCACAGTCGTCATCCAAAACAAACATTGTCTAAGACTCCGTGTACGGTAGATTTCTTTTTTTTTTCTCTCTTGCTGTGACACTTTAGTGATGTGTCGACTTGTATGACTTTCCTTTGGCTCCATTAAGTGGCTCCTTTAGTGCTCTCCACTAATGTAGGGCGCAGAGAAACCGCCGGCACGTTGACGCTCTATCACTCACTCTCAGTTGCTGCTGGCGAGGGCTGGGAAAGGCGGCCGGATCCTCTGTCTAGTCCCAGAGGGCTCAATGTGCTGAGGTCACAGTTCTGAATTGCCTCCAAATGACTTCACCCGGAGAAAGCACCTGCTTGGGGGCGAATCTGCATTAAATCACTCAGTGGCCAAGGGGAGCTGTAGACAACTTCATTGAATTGGGCTGTCCTCTTTGGAGCACAATTGAGAAACATGCTGCTCTCTGCTGCTGCTTTGCTAACGTCGGGTATGAGCACTTTGCAACCATCACAGGCCAACTTACTCCAACTAATGAGGGAATTTAAGGGATTGCTCATTTGGCATCTTATCCTGTAACACCAGAAGGAAGTGGCAGCACTGTGGGATAGAGTATTGACTCTGGACCTAATGGGATTTGTAGTTCTCAGGTGGACAGTTCAGAGTCCTTGGGCTAAAAATTCTATTTCTCATGTAGAAGAGCCTTGGCTGTGTATATAGGTCACAGATTGTTATAGGCCGTGAGGACGAACACACCATAAAAAGTCACCCAGACAGGATGAAGGACACCCTCAAACCAAATAGATGATAAAAATGGTTGCCCTCTGTCTGCGTTTCCACCATCATTCATTATAAGACATTTTGTACTTCTCAGTTGCAGGGCACCGTTTAAAACTGTCAGTGTTTGGTTGATGTTATGTGTTGCGGTGCCGGTGACTAATGTGGAATTTGTTTTTTTTTCCCCCTCCACCCTCCCTTTCCCCCTCTCACCCTGCTATACCTGTCTTTACTCCGACAGTTGAAGGACGGAGAAAGAGGGCTGGATAGCCGAGGAAGGGAGCGAAGCAACCTCAAAACAAGGAGAGCTTCACCTTCACCGTTATCCCCCTCCCCCCTTTTCCCCTCAACCCCTATCCCATCCCCCAACAAAAACTCTACCTGGTATCCATAACATCTCCTCCCTAGTAAACCTGTTCACCCCGTAAAGTTGTGATGGATCCGAAAAATCAGGGGGTAACTGCAACGCCACCCCCTCTTCTCTCAGGTGTCCCCTCTGGGGAGCGAGAGAAGGAGGGAGGGGGTGGAAAGAAAGAAGAGGAGGAGGAGAAGAAGAGAGACAGAGAGAAGGACGGGGCTGCAACTGTCTCTGCTGGTCCAGGAGGGGCAGGAGCGAGTGGGCCAGGAGGCGCCGGCGGTGACCAATCCCATTTCTCCATCAAAGAGAGCAGCCTGTCCGAGGGCAATGTCAAACTTAAGATTGGCCTTCAAACTAAACGCATGAAGAAGCCCCCTAAGATCTTGGAGAATTACGTGTGTCGACCGGCCTTCAGGGCCACTGTGAGGCACACAGGGCGTGGAGGAGGCGGTGCTCGTGGAAACCGTGCAGCGGCTACAGTTGATGGGGCAGGCATTCAAAACCAGAGTTCTTCAAATGGCAGGGGAAAAGATAAGGAGAAGAGTCCCAGTGTCAACAGACCAGCCTCATCATCTTCATCAGCCCCCTCTGCTAAAGCTCCCACGCCACCTCCTCCTGCTCCTTCCCCCACCAGCGCTACCACCCTGTCACCCTCCCAAGTGAATGGGAGTGCTCCGGCAAAAAGGGTAAGGCAGGAGAACATGGTCAATATATGTATTTTTATAGGTGTGGGAATCACCTGCTACGATATTATCGGCATACTTATTTCACTATAGTTATGTCACGATACGATCTTATTACGATTTTAAACATTTTGCGATTGATTACCCTTTTTCAACTGCAATTTATGTAAGTTTTCAGTTTGTTTATCCCACTTCAATCATTTTTATTGCTGCAAAAAAACATGTTATCAATGTTGCGTGCACCTGACAAACTGAACTGTTTATATCACGGTGTACAGCCTAGTCTACAGTGGTGGTGGTCTAGTGGTCTAGTGGTCTAGTGGTTAACACTTAACCCCGAGTTGCTCCAGGGGACTGTCCCTGTAGTTAGTTCACTGTAAGTCGCTCTGGATAAGAGCGTCTGCTAAATAACATGTAATGTACATAGTTTAACTTAACTGAATTTAAATATGTGGACTACTACAGGTATTTTGAACAATGCAACTTTAACAAAAAAGTTATGTAGCCCCTTCAGCAACTGGAGGATTAGCAAGTAAGTTACTGTTAAATTGAAATAAAATAAAATTAAACATGTACTCTTTAATTAAAATTAAATGTTAAATAAATTAAACATGTACTCCTTAAATTAAAATAAAGAAAATGTGCTAAAGTGTGCTGCTGTCATTTGAACTTAAAAATGTAGCTAACTGAAGATCTGTCACCAGAAAAAAAACAGAAAAAGCAATTGATACAAATTTTTTTAGTACCAAAACGTTTAATTTGTATCTGCGATATTCATAACTTATATAATAAAAGGTTGATACTTGCCATCCATGTATTGATACAATGTTGTCTCGCAAAATATCGAGATACTATGCTACTATTTTTTTCCCCACCCTAGTACTTTGCTTCAGCAATGGATTCCCTTACTGCCTATTCAGTATTACCACCCAGCATATCCACCAATCTATTATATTTATTTGTTGTACATACTTGTGTACATTTACCTTACTTCCTTAAAATGTTATTAGTCAGTAAGGTCAGTAACTCAGTAAGGCACTGGTCCACAAAAGGGTTAGTAATAACCATGTTATTGCACAGATAAAGAGCAGAGCATAAATTGTTCTTTAGTTTTCTTTGTTTTCTCTGTTTGCCTGTCCCCATCCATCATGCACTGCCCCCCTCCAATCTTCCTCCGTCTGTGTCTCTGCACGGTCATGTCCTCTCCACCCCCTCCGCTCCATGACCCCCTCTCTAGTTCTCCCTCTCTGTCCCCAATCTGACCCTGATAAGTGTTATTGAGTTGAGTGTAACTTCCCCCCTGGGCATGCCTGGGGAGCAGCAGACAGAAATCTTATCAATGAATTGCAGTTTTTAAAGGGGTATATCGAAACCTATTTCTGATTGATAGTTAGTACTTCTAGCTGCGACTGTCTCTGGTCAGATGGGTTATGTGCAGTGGCATTAGCACCATAGCAACTTTCAATTTTGCCACATTCCTCTCGCATCTTTCACTAGATATCACAAATAACTTAAATGTGTTTGTTTGGAGAAAAAAACTGTATGTACATCCATGTAAGTTAAATATTGTGGACTGTATTTCTTAAATGTAATTATAATTGTAATTATTCCTCCTCAGTTACCAGCTGTTAGTTCTCATTAATAACTTGCCATCTCGTCCTTTTTGTGTGTGTGTAGGGTTCACCAAAGATGGATTGCAAGTCTGATACAAAGTCAGACACGAAAACAGCCACCACCACATCTGAGAGACCCCTTAACCTTCACCGCCCTCCACCAGACAGCAAAACGCATCCCTCTGGAAAGAAAACACCAACTCCACAACCCAACCCCCGGACATCTTCACCTTCTCCACCACTACCTGCATCAAAAGAACCCAGCTTTGAAGCTGTTAAACCTCCTCAATACACCCACAGCACTGAAAGTCAGAGAGACAAGGATAAGGGTGTTCAAAATTGGGGGGCACCCACAGTCACTGAGAAATTAGCTCAACTTATAGCAACTTGCCCACCATCAAAGACACCTAAGCCAGCCAAACCCGCAAAGATTGACCCCGTTCCTCCTCTCCCAAGCTCAGGCTTTATGGCCCCCACAGCTAAGCAACGAGACAGGGCTATGGCCAATAGGAACACATATTCAAGAATGGTACACCTTTCTCCACCACCTCCTGTATCACGGCCACCTGGTCGGCCCTATGGTTCTAGGAACAAAGACAGTGTTATGGACAATTCACCCACCCTGACACCACTGAGGACAGAGGACACAGAAGGGGCTGAGAAAGCTAGTAGCAGCAGTGGTAACAGCCTCAGCAACAGCAGTAGTCGCAGCAGCAGCCCAGCACTTACCTATGGCAATAACCGCTTGTCAGCCATGTCAAAGGACAACAGCAACAACGACAACAGCAACAGTAGCATTTCTAAGCCACAGTCACGTCCAGCTCACTGTCTACCCCACACAACATCTATGCCATCTTGCCCCCTTTCATCCTCTTCCAGCACTTCAATTGAGCAGAGGACAGTGAGTTCAGTGAGTCACCTGGGCTCCCCTGCTCCCTCACAAGGACACCATGCACGAGAGAGTCCTGCCTTGGCAGAGGAAAGCAGTGCAAGTGAGAGGGAGCAGGACAGTGACAGCCCCAGAGACCTAACCAACTGCCCTCTTCCAACAGGAACAGGAAAGCCAGAAGGGAAAGACAGGGGGGTTAGTAATCAGTCACTGCGAGTTGAGAAGAGCTCTAGTCCAAGTAAGCGCAGTCCCAATCGGGATATTAGCCGACCTGGTCGGACTAGCAGTCCCCTTGAGCCTGTGAGACACAGGGCATCTTCTTCACCAGAGCCAGATGGTGACGAAAGCCCACTAACGCCTCTTAGAGATGATTCTCCTGATTCCTCCATAGACTCTCCAGCAGAGCAGGACAGCAAACCCCTTAAAAAACGCAGGGGAAGGAAACCCCGCTGGAACCGTATTATGAGCAAGACGCAGAGTCAAAGAGCAGGCCAGGACAGTCCCTTTGACCATAGCAAAACCACCATGCCTTTATCTTTAAGCCTGGAAATGCCATCACAGCCGGTTAAGAGACCCGTGGGCAGGCCTCCAAATCCAAATAAGATAAAACCAAATCCTATGCCACAAAGTCAAGCGTCACAGCTCTTCCTACCCCAGGCTAAGAAAAGGGGAAGGCCGAAGTCCAAAATGCCAAGGCTTGACGCTCCGGCCCGTGGGTGCCTTCCGAACAAGCTGGCCCCCTCCAAGGTCTTTTCATCTTTACTGAAGTCCAAAGAAGAGCAGGATCCCCCTGTTCTTCACCCAGAGGTGGACCTGAACCCCCCTAAACCTATGCCTAGAAAACGTGGACGCCCCAAGCGCCTTCCCCCTACCTTACCCCAGGAGGGTCAGCCTCCAACGTTGGCTCCAGAGGCAGGGGACATGGGAGAGAAACGGTTCCGCAGCAAAGGAAATGGGCAGCTTATCATGAAAACTATTATAGGCAAGATCAATAAGATGAAAAGTATGAAACGGAAGCGTATTCTCAGTCAAATCTTGTTAGGCCCAAGACCAGAAGACACCCCTAAATGCACCACCAGTGCGGTGGTTGGTTCTGTGGGAGCTGCAACCCAATCATTATCCTCCCTTGCTGCTTCTTTTGGGGGAAAACTAGGGCCACAGATTAATGTCAGTAAAAAAGGCACAATATACATGGGTAAGAGGAGAGGCCGTAAACCAAAATCAGCGTATAATACTACAGCTTCAACACCACCACCAGAACCCTTCTTATCTCCAAACACCACTTCCCCTCTACATCACCATCAATCACAGCACCATCACCAGCTCTCCTCTTCAGAGGTCTTTCCCTCCCCCTCCCTCTCACAGTCAAGTGGAGGCCACAGTCCCATCAGCGATGCCAGCTTTGTGGAGCCTGGCTCCATGCACTTTGCAGGTCACTCCCACTATTCTAACCCCCATCATAGCCACAACACATTTTCCTTCCCTCCCCCAACCTTTTCTGCCCCTAATCCACGCAACCCAGGGTTGGGCTCAACGTCATCTATGGCCACAGCAGCTTCCCAGAAAAAGGCATCTTGCCGTGGATACCATCACCACCACCACCATTACAGGCAGCACTACCATTATCATAAGCTTTCACCTCCCAGGCCACTCCATCCCACCTCCCCTGCCCCCCTCAGTGAGCTAAAAGAAGCCACTCCGTCACCAGTCAGTGAGTCACACAGTGAGGAGACTGTGCCCAGTGACAGTGGTATAGGAACGGACAATAACAGCACTTCTGACCGTGGTGAGAAAGCTGGAGGCGCGGGTGGCTTGGGTGGAATTGGGATGCCACCTGGGATGGGCAGTGGATTATTAATGCCAGGGGTCATTGGTTCAGCTATGGGTCCAGGGGTAGGCCTTAATTCCAGAGGCAGGCGGCGACACTCCGCTGTGCTTATGGAACATCCCTCGCCCTCTCCATCACCACATGGGACAAGGTCATCCCCAGATCCCAGGAGACCTCACCCAGCAGCTCCTGCCTCCTCCTTAATTGGACACAAGGAGAAACATAAGCACAAGTGCAAACGGCGCAGCCATGGGTGCCCTGGCTATGACAAGCTCAAGAGACAGAAAAGGAAACGCAAGAAGAAGTACTTGCAGCTGCGCACCCGGCGGCATGATCCAGACTTTCTTGCTGAGCTAGATGAGATTGTTGTGAGACTGAGTGAAATACGGATAGCACACCGTACCACAGGGCACCGGCTCGGAAGTGGAATAGGCATGGCAGCCGGAACAAGTAGAGTGCCAGGAGTAGGGAGCAGGGCCGGTGGTGGCATAGGAGGCACAGGCGGCCCTCCTCCACATCATTATGTCCACAGGGACCTCCTGCCTACAATCTTCAGGGTTAACTTCGGCAGCTTCTACTCCCATCCTGCATACTCCCATTGCGACCCATTGCACTATGTTCGTAAACCAGACATGAAGAAGAAACGGGGACGGCCGCCTAAAATGAGGGAGTCCATGTCTGAGGTTCCCTTTGTACCTGGGCTTGGATTCCCACTCTCCAGCGGAGGCTTCTACCACCCCTCCTACAGCGTTCCCTACTCCTCTGGGCCCCTGGGTTTGGGCTATTACAGAGGCTTTCCTCCAGCTAGCGCTCTGTATCCCCACCCACACCACCAGTCACCCCACACAGCCCCCTCCCACCACTCTCACCACTCACCGTCTTTCCCCCCTCCTCCCCCCACATCTTACATGCATCATCACCACCCTTCACATCTCCTACTTAACCCCTCTAAATTTCACAAGAAAAAACACAAGCTGCTTAGGCAGGAGTACCTGGGAGGAGGAAGGTCCCCTGTCCTGTATCCACCTATGTCCTCTGAGCTTTCCTTCAACTGGCACCACAAACACAAACACAGACACAAACACAGAGAGCGTTGTGCGGAGGAGGACAGAGAGGAAGCAGCAAGAGGAGGATCAGGGAGCCGGGCTAGTGCAGGGATTTCTGACAGTGGAGCGTCAGGAAAAGCTGAGCGAGTTGGCAGTTTAGGAATGGCAGACTCTTTACAACGATGTCGCTTTGGACGAGACACCTCCAGCACCAGTGCCAGCAAGCAAGCTGCATCCACGTCTGCCAACTCCCCTTCTTCTTCCTCATCCTCATCTGCAGAAAGGTACAAGCGCAAAGAGAGCTCCATGTCCTGTCTAGGCCCCTCCAGGCTTGCACTGGGTAGCAGCTCAAAAGGTCACCACCCAGTAGAGTCCTGGTTCAGGATAGGCAGCTCTAAGGCAGACTACTCTAAGCTTTCACGAAGTCATGTGGCACCTGGCCAGGGCCCCTTCTCAGACGGACGAGCTGAAGACCCAGCAGGCTGCTCAGATAGCGAGGATGAGGAGCCTCTCAGCCCTGCGGAGGATTTAGAGCCGGGAACCCATGATTCTCCAAACCTTACAAATCTGTTTGCCTCTGCTCTCACCCGTACTATGCTAAAGGGGGGCAGGAGCAGAAAGAATGAGGTTGTCACAGAGAGCTCCAGCTTCTCCCGCATGGACCGGCCAATGAGGAAGGACCGCTCAACATCAGCAGAAAGGAGAGAGTTAGGTAAGTCTAATTTTGTTGAGTTTAGTTGTAAATGGATCTTTATGAATGGGCTACCTACATTAGATCATCCACTGATAAACTGACATATTATAGGTTACAACAGCATCTTCATAGTTCATTTTGAATAAAGAAAAGACTGTATAGAAACCAGTAACAATAGCCGCAGGGAGCTATTTGCATTCATTTGTTCTTGGTCATTCCAGTCACTGCATTACATTCTATATAGTTCATGTAGCCCTATACAGAGTTTGACAAGCTTTTCTTCACATAAAATCTTTTCACCCAAATTAAATTTGCCATTGTTAAAAATTATTTTATATTATGCATTTTCCAAAAATGGTCTTGTGCACGCAGTTGTATCAAGAATCCTGTGGCAGAATATCATAGGCTGATATCTGATGAGCTTTAGGGCTTGGCCTAACTATGGTGAAACTGGCACAGTGTGAAATCAATTACATCCAGCACTAGTTCCAGGACTATGTATTTAGGCAATAGCTGTTTTAGACATTGCCATATGGCACAGTAGCTGGGCTCTCAAATCTTGTTTGATCTCGGCTCAGTGAAGCCGGTGTATCTCCTGAAAATCCTTCATAGTACTGAGAAGTTGTGTAGTGGTTACAATTGGAACCATCCATACCTCAGTCGTGGTTAGATCAAACGGCACTAGAAAATGATCTGTTCTGCCTCTGCAGCCGCCTCAGCTGTCTCCCATCTGTACAAAGAAAACATTAAATGGAATGGGCCACTTATTTTAGTGAAAAAAAGTCCCCTTGACATCCCCTGTGTGTACACTGTCTAACATTTGGTAGCTCTTACTAGTGGTTACAGGCTTGGCAAAAATGACTTAAACTGGCTTCTCTGTGAGTGTGGATGGCCACAGTTGATATAGCCTTCCAGCCAGAGCAAAGTGTTTTGTTAACATGCTATATTTAGTAGACATTTCCCTCAAAAGCCCACAATGTGAGGCCTAGTCCTATCCTTCAGTACAACCAGCACCTGGGCTGAGCTAATGTTGCTGATGTAAGACACTGTGCCTCAGCAACAGTCTTCATCAGCGTAACTCCAAATGTCCCCGAGCAAATATTGATGTGCCTGTGCGTCTGTGTTTGTGATCACCGGTAGGGTGGGTGTTTGTGTTTATATGAATCTTAGTTATCAAGATGCTGTAAGTATGGATAGGACGATGTAAGATTTTTATTGCAGATCACGATAAATAACACTCTCAATTAGGTAATCGTGGGGAATTTCCATTATCGGGATAATCGAGAATATTCTCTCGAGGGACTTGAAAAAGCGGCCTAGCTCACTATCATGGTAGAGAAGAGAAAAATAGAGCTGGATTTAAAAAAAATAAAGGAATTATCATATAAGAAAGAACAGACTCACGCAATGTTGCTATTTTTTATTTATGTATTCTTTATTTATGCAGTGGGACCTTATGATTACCTTAGTTAAGATTGATTTTCACTGAAAAGGATATTCACTTAAAAAAAGATGTGTCCTATTAGTGATGCAATAAATAAATATATTTGTTTCTTACCAATTTTAAGGTTAAATGATTTCATTATGTTTTAGTATAATTTAAAGAGATTTAAGCACATTTTCGATTCAGGATAATATCGTGAATTGCAATTCTTTTTGCGAGGACAGTCGTGACATGAAATTTTCATATTGTCCCATGCCTAGCTGGAAGGTCCCCTTTGAGGCAGCATTCTGCAGTTCAAACCACGCCAGGGTAATCCTGGATTAGAGCTCAGGATTTGGGGTCAACCAGCGGTCGCAGACTGGGATGGTAGAGGAAGCCATGGGTGGGGCTGGCACACAAGACAAGTGGGGAGTGATGGAAGTACATATAGATGCATACTGACTGAAGAGTATGGGTTGAGAATGAGAGTGGAAAAACAATGGCCGTTAGGGAAATGTTAAGATTTTAAGTGAATGCCCAAGTTAACATCGGGGCAGCTGCAACGAACAATTATTTTTATTATCAATTTCAATCTGTTCATTATTTTCTATATTGATTCATCAATCGTTTGCTCTATAAAATGTCAGAAAATAGTGAAAATGTCCATCTGATTGTTGAATTAATAAACATCAGTGATGGACTACTTTGTCACAGGACAGTGTCCTACAGTTTGTTGACTTTCTCCACTGTCCTAATGCCACTTACAAATGTTAAGACTTGCTAAAAATGTGTGCTGTGTGCACACTTAGTGCTACATATGCAATATTAATTTTCTCTTTTTTGGCTAGGGTCATCAGGTATCCAGTCAAGAGGTGTTTCTCTCTCGAGCCCTGAAGGACCTGAAGGATCCATGCACCACCGGCAGCAGCACCATCACCAACCTTCACTGTTTCACACCCACGGCTCTGCCTCCTCCACATGCCTCTCCCCCTCTCAGGACTGTTGCCTGGATGCCTCCCTGCCCCACCACTCCCATCGGGCACAGCCATCCAAACACAGCCTGCACCACGTCAACAAAATCCTGCGTGCCAAGAAGCTGCAGAGACAGGCTCGTACAGGAAATAACGTGGTGAAAAAGAGAGGCCCTGGACGTCCCAGGAAACACCCGTTACCCTCCCCGCCGCCATCCCCGCCACCAGTTGTTGAGTTGAATCAGACGCGGCACAGGGACAGAGGGGCAGAACGGCCAGCTGGGGGCCGAGGGTGGGAGGAGGACACTGTGACAGAGGCTATAGAGTCGGTAGTTCAGGGCCAGCGCAGAAAAAGTCAGAAGAAGAAGCACTGGGACGGAGGTGGGGATGAGGAAGAAGAGGAGGAAGAAGAGGACGGGGAGGTAGAAGAGCCTGAGGAGCGATTGCCAGATAGAGAGGAGAACCTGGGCAACCTGGTGGCAAGGTCCAGAGCTGGGACAGGAAGAAGCTGGCTTACTCAGGACGAGCTCCAGCAATTTCGTGGGTAAGCAAATTTTCAACCCCACTGTTCCACATTTTACTTCAAAACCTCAGTTGTGGGACATTGACAGAGATTTACACTGAGTATTAATTTTAGGATTCAATGCTGATATATAAAGGACCATTTATTAAATCCCGTCGTCACTAGAAACCAAGTCATGGTTCTGTTTTTAGCTCAATGGAAAGCAAGCCAGATGGCCAGTGTTCTCCGGAACGCCCAGCCACCGTCTCTGGGGAACAAGCTCCACCCGCTCCCATAACCAGCCAACGGGAGAAGAGAGCAGCCAGACCTCCAAAGAAGAAGTTTCAGAAGGCGGGACTGTACTCTGATGTGTACAAGACCGAAGAGTGAGTTGAAAGGAACCTTAAACAAAATCTTCTGATGTTGATATATATTTTTACATGTCAATGCACAATATACAGTTTTTCTTGAGTAAAAAAAGATTTGACTATTTCTGTTTTACACCCGTAGCCCCCGGAGTCAGCTTCTGCAGCTAAAGAAAGAGAAGCTTGAATACATACCCGGGGAACATGATTATGGATTGTTTCCAGCTCCGATACATGTTGGTGAGTCTCAAATTTTCTCACTTTTTTTTTCTCACTGCACCTCCTATTTTTTAACACAGGATGGGAACATTGCAACTAAATAAATTGACCAGTCTTTTAAAACACTCAACAAAGTAATTTATGTTTTCTGGTGCTGTTAGAGGTTTGATCAGTCTTGCTTCTTTAAATCACTTTAGTATTTATTGACTTTATACATACCCAAGTAAAACAAAGATCTAACATTGAAACTTACTACTGCAAAGAGGAGGATACAGTTACTTACTAGTTGTGTGGTCTTATTTCCCTATTAAAACTTTTATTTCTAGACCTAATCCATTTCTGTAAAACTCATCTTAATTTACTCTTATAAAAATAATTATATTTCCTGCACTATATCTGACCACTGTCTGTCTGTGGGTCCGCTACAAGCCGGTGTCTTGTACTGGCCTGCCTGCCAGCTGTGAGTAGGATTTTGACTAAGTAATTATCTTCCTTCAGCACCACTTCAGTTATATTGCTCAGGCATAAAATGAAACACTTCTTCGAGAATATATACTGTATGCTAGTACCTCATTCAGTACTGAATTCTCTACCTAGAATGGCTCTATTTTTGGGCTAATCCACAAGATATATGCATGAATTGCGACTGTATGGCCACATTGCCTCCAGCATGTTTGTTGCCTTAGAAGTTGTTTTCTTTTTATGTTAGGCGTAATAATGAAACAAATTAGATTTTTCCAATTAAATTCTCTCCATTTATGTGAATTTGCGGATGGCTGTGGTGTTACACACATGTGCTGCTATTCTTCTTCTGAAATAGTGATGTTTCATTTGTTTTTCCAAGTTTAACATAAAATGTAGTTTAAGCCTGATAATCTATTTATTGAATTACCGGAAAACATGCCTCATTGTGATACATATCATTATGGAGATATGAAATGACTTGTATTCTGATAAAAGATGTTTGCCTTATCGTCCAGGCCTACTTCTACTACTGGATACTTTTCTTTTGGTGCCTCTATTTTTTTCATCAGTTTAGTTTCTATGTGCAGTTGTAAAACATTAACCTGAGGAAGTTGGCTGCGTCAGTTATGCTGACTAATAGCCACAACCACTCTTTGTACTTCCGTTCCCCAGGGCTTCTGGGGTTACTCATCTAAACTATCCAGATAACTCAGTAAACCTTTTACTAGGAACTGGACCCTTTTCTTTTCAGTGACCTATTTTTTCAGCTATGATAAGATGAAAAACACAAAATGTTTCATCAAGAGGCCAATCATCTCATTTCTATACTGTTTTTGAATATGTATACATATATAATAATATATATATATATAATATATATATATATATATATATATATATATAATAATATATATATATATAATATATATATATATATATATATATATATATAATAATATATATAAATGTGATTTATGTACGTATATGGTAGGGATGTAACGGTTCTGATACCAAAACTGTGACACAAACGTCCACGGTCTAGTGTTGCGGTTCTGTCTTCAGTGTTCTTGTAGTGCTCTTGTAGTTGATTTAATAAAACCCAGAAACCCCCTCCAAACCCCCCCCCCCCCCCCAAAAAAGGAAACCGAACTGTCTCAAAAATCGAGGTCTGAACCGAACCATGAATTTGGAGAATCCTTACACCCCTAGTATATGGTCAAAAATTGATTCCCTCTTCTCTTACGTTTCAATTTTATTTTCTCCTCTCAAATTTCCCCTGCTTTGTTTTTTTCAGGGAAGTACCTGAGACAGAAGCGCATTGATTTCCAGTTGCCTTACGACATCTTATGGCTGTGGAAACACGATCAGGTGATCAATCATGTTGCGCACTAAGTGTTTTTAGGGTTTTCCGTTGCTCACAGTAATTTACTGATGGGTAGTTTCAAAATGTAGGACTACACAAGTATTTGTTTCTGTCTTTAAACCCCCTTTGTGTTTACCATTCTGTTTTTGTGTTTCAGCTTTACAAGAGGCCGGATGTCCCCCTTTATAAAAAGATCAGATCAAGTGAGTACCTGCGGTTGTTTTCAGTGTTTCAGCCAGAGTGTAATTTGTATCTTAAACAATGTATGCTCTTACATTTCTTTATTTTACTACATGGTTGCTTTGACTCTTGTAGTCCTTGTTTTTAATTATATGCATGGTTTTCAAAACAGGAATTAAAAATGTTTGACGCTCTTACTGCTGGCCACACTTCATGAGGGTGTCAATAACTGGAAATGTAAAATGGTAATCCCCGTTTATGTCACAGATGTCTATGTGGATGTGAAGCCTCTCTCTGGTTACGAAACAACGACATGCAGCTGTAGACCGCGCGAGGACTTGACTGAAAAAGGCTGCCTGGATGATTGTCTGAACAGGTAAATAAAAAATCACAGCATATAGTGCACGCTTTTTAAAAACAAAAATCAGTCCTCCGGTTAAGTCATATTTGTTTAGGAGTGATGTTGTAGAATTGTGTTTGTAGTAAAGGAACTGAAATGGAAAGAGTGTAAACATGGTGTCAAGAGTCAGTCTCATTTTTCTTTTTTATTCACTGCCTATTTCCCCAGGATGAGTTTTGCCGAGTGCTCTCCCAGCACCTGTCCATCGAGTGATCAGTGTGACAACCAGCACATCCAGAGACATGAGTGGGTTCAGTGTCTGGAGCGATTCCGTGCTGAAGGCAAAGGCTGGGGCATCCGCACCAAGGAGTTGCTTCGCTCTGGACAGTTTATCATCGAGTACCTGGGAGAGGTGGTTAGCGAGCAGGAGTTTAGGTGAGACAATCGGGTCACGTATTGGGCAAGAAAAGTCTTTCTGCCTGTTTCACCTCCTTAGTTCAGGATCTAATTTATCTTGACATGGAAAGGAATGAAAACCTCTTTTTTAATCTTCCACTTCCTCTCTCCTACCATATTTCAGGAGCCGTATGATGGAGCAGTACTTCTCCCACAGTGGCCAATACTGTCTGAACCTGGATAGCGGCATGGTGATCGACAGCTACAGAATGGGCAATGAAGCACGCTTCATAAACCACAGCTGTGATCCCAACTGCGAGATGCAGAAGTGGTGGGTGTCATTGCAGCTTTAAACCAGTTCCCTCCTGATGTCCTTTTGGTGCTTTTGGGTTGTCACCAAAGCACAGATTTGGCTAAGCCCTTTCAAGCACGAGCATGTCCAAGTTGAGGACGGATAATTGAGCCAGACTTGGCATGAACTGCATTGGTTTGACTGATGACATAGAAGGCATACAGCATGAAACCAAATCCATTTTGGTTTCTGATTTTATTTATAAAAAAAAAATCATTCTCAAAGGAGAACACAAGACATGTGAGTTACAGAGCAGACATGTATGCTGTCGCCGACCGTCCTCAGTCCAGAGAACAAAAAAGGTGCAAGTCGTTTTCCTATTTCTGCCGCTTCGGATTTAGTCCAATAAAACAACTATCAAAGCGTACACAAACAACCTCCCGGTTAGTGGCAAAAACGCACAGATGGCTAATGTTAACTATAGGCCGACTCCACACGTAAAGATTATAAGATAGCAGCTTTATTTTAACCGGCTCTCAGAGGTTTGTCGAATTTTACATCGCGTTGCCATTGGTATGACTGTGTATTGCATCACGTGCATGTGGGTCCTTCTGTGCGAGCACCAGACAAACAAAACACGGACCCACTCTGTGGCTCTACAAGAGGTCTAAAACTCCACAGGGAGCCTTTAAGGACTGTGCGGGATATCAACAGTCACACAGTATATTAAAGAGGGAGTGCTAAACAAGTGAAGCTGAGAATCTTCCTTAATTGTTGCGAGAGGAGAGTGGGAGAGGCTGATTGGGAAATGTTCCAGCTTGGTAATTCAGTATTTTGTTTTCTAAATGCTTCCGTCACTTAAAGTTAACGAACTGGAAAATACCAGCCTATTACCTAAATAGTTTCATTTAATTGCTATTTGTTTGTGTGCCTGGTGATTTGGGTGAGCTGGGTTATTTCTTACTCTCTCTGTCTGAGGCAAACGGAGGGAAAGTACCAGAAAGGAGAGAAAGATATATGCATAGAAATTATTATTATGGTACGGTATTATCCAAATAGAGCCAAGCCACGAATATCTTGCTACGACTATTTTATTCCTGATTTCCCACTCATGATATCCGATAATAGGAACCTCAGAAGAGGTAACCACGCGCCACAATGAATCTTGTAGCCATAAATGTGTGTACTTAAATGCACGTAAATGTGGGCTTCTTTATAGAGGTGTTAGATTCCCTCTTTGTGGCAGAAAGTCTTACTTATATTTTGTTACTTTTATATATATATTTTTACTTTACAGTTAACAGTTAAACCACTTTAACCTAAGATATGGATAAGTAGCCGCAGTGTATGTCAGCCAATATTGGGTTGCCCTTGTTTGGGTATCTTACACAAGCTCTAAAAGGGACACGTGTAGCAGGTGCACTTCATTGTAAATGAGAAAGCTCTGCCTTGAAACCCCAACCTCATTATTGTGGTTATGTGGTGGTAATCTGATGAGATCACCTCAGTCAGTCTTTGCCAGTGTTCAGAGACTTAAATGGCTTAAAGACCTTGCACCACGCCATAACAATTCCCTGTTCTCCTGAGGGATTGTTCTCACAGCGTGGCTAAATATCCTGCAATTGGAGACATGGTTGAGCAGGCCTTCCTGTGCCTGTGTTGTCAGTGGGACCTAGTTGAATGTTTCTTTAAGATGTATTTTACCTGTATATGGTAAATGTGTGCAACATGTGTCTGCACAGTTTAGAGGGTTTGGTTGTGGACAGCTAACGACCTCCAGAGAGTCCACTATCGAACTGTACGCTCTGCCCTCCAGCGCAGGACTCATAATCTAGGACACTGGTCGGTGTGTGTGTGTGTCTGCTTGTGTGTGTAATGTAGAGTGGCTGGGCTGAAATAAAAAAGACTCCAAAAGGATGGAGGATTTTCAGCACAAAGCCTGACGAGTCATCCATCTTGTCACAGAAGAGAGATTACATGGAGCCGGGCCTTAGATACAGCTGTAGTGCCTGAAGACAATGCGCTGAACCAGCTTTTTTTACCCCTATAGAAGGAATAAATTATCAAGTGGCTGGCGAGCAGAATAGTGTGCTTTATTCTTAGAAGAATGGCGAAAAGCTGGAGTGCCGCTTCCGTTTGGAGAAGGGGACAAAAAGGGAGGACAACGTGTTGAGTGGTTGCCAAATTAAGCAAATAAAAGCCAGGCCAGTCTTCTCCTTTTGTCCCGATTTTAAAATGCCTTAATTTACTTGTCATTTTAACTGGGCTGGTTTTACATTCATTTAAATCAAGACAGAAACGTGACCTCAATCTTGACTAAAGGCAGATTATATCATTAACTTCCACCCCTCTTACACAATGCTCTTCATCTGGTTTTAGACGTTGTTTCTTTCTCCTTAGACAGAAATGCTTGACCTGAAAATGATCATTTTCCATTACTTTTGTTTGGAGGTGAATTTATATTGTTCTTTAATGCTTTCTGGTGCCTCTCGCATATTAACACCAGAGAATGTGTTAGAAAGTAACTTTATTTTTTTATTCCCTATCAATATATTTACCAAAATAAGATGTCATCTTGAACATTTATCAGTAAAATACTTCTCTAAACATGGAGGTTAGAAATGAGCACCAGCCATATGCTGGTAAAATATGCAAGCGGCTGCTAATCTATTTCGTGGCTGGTCAAATTTGAACGTTCACTAGCCTTTTGCAGTTGAACATAAAAGTAAAATTTGCACCCTGATCCAGTAACCCCCTGTCAAAACACTCCTGAGGCTTTGTGCACTAAACTATCTCTCCTAATATACTTAAACTTTCCTGTTCTTTAACTTCAATTTGGCATTTTTACGGTAGCTCATTTTAACGTTGTGTTTTTTACCAAACCTCCTCATGCTTCATAGTTACCGATATGTCAATCAATGCTGCACCCACTCACTCAACCTCCCTGTGACTTCTCTCAGGTCGGTGAATGGGGTTTACAGAATTGGCCTCTTTGCTCTCAAAGAAATCACCAGCGGCACTGAACTCACCTATGACTACAACTTCCATTCCTTCAATACAGAAGAGCAGGTGAGGCACCAGCGACCATCGTTGACCTCCTGGAATAACACTTTCGCATATCTTATGTTTCATCGCAGCTGCTTTTATTTTGCCACGACCCCTTTCTCACTAATTACAACTCATTGTTTCTTTTGCACTTTACAGCAAGTGTGTAAGTGCGGCTCAGAGAGCTGCCGGGGCATCATCGGAGGGAAGAGCCAGCGAATTAACGGCCTGCCTGGGAAGACGGGAGGGACGCGGCGGCTGGGTCGACTCAAGGAGAAGAGGAAGTCCAAACACCAGCTCAAGAAACGAGTGAGTGATCAATTCACATAAGAATATTGAGAAGGTGTGTTGGTATTAGCTCAATGGTACTTAAGATCAAATAACACTTTTGGGAAAGAATAGCAATATCTGGAGAAAGTACACTCCAGAAATTGTGTCTTACCTACTGGAAAAGATGCTATAATGTTTTGCTTAAGATTTTCTTTGATTTGGTAATTAAAGCCTATTGTTTTCTAGCTGAAGCTACTGCCTGGTGTTGCAGTGTCTTTTTAAATATCAGGTGCAGTGTCTATGTAGGGCATGGGTGTGTGTGTGTGTCTCAGAGGTGCTCCTAGTGGGCCACAAGGTGTCTAAAAAAGTAACTCAGAATAGGTTATACTTTTGAATTAAGGCTGAATGGTATGACCTAAAATGTACAGTATATAATGTTATATTTTAAATATATGTTTTCAGCAATATACTGTACATCATGGTTTTAAGTATGAATCTTTAGAAGAAGTTGTCAGATTTAATTGAAACCTCGGAAATGAAAACAACAGGTAAGCTCATAAGCTAAAGGGTGTTTTCCATCAAGATTGGGGCAATAATACAACTTTCTGTATCTTCAGGAGGAAGAGTCGAGTGACAGCAACAAGTTTTACCCTCATCTCATGAAGCCCATGTCCAACAGAGAGAGGTAAACAAACAAACACACACACACACAAACTGACACACGAGCAATACATAAGAAAAACAGAAGTAAACCGCTGTATTAAGTGACAACCCTCTTGACAAAGAGATTATTTTAAAAAAAGGCACATTTCACTGAAGGTAGGTGGTATCCCTACACATTTCTGCATCCCTAATCTGACATTTTAATGCAAGCTGTGACTTGTTGGAATATAAAACAACATTTGGTTAAATGTAATAATTCATAATCAGTGCAAGTCAAATAACTCGAATGAATGCAATGTTTGTTCTTCATCTCAGTGCTTCTTTTACAGAATGTTGTAATTGTATTTAAGATTTAAAGCGTGAGGCGTGAGGGGATGTTTGTCAGTCTTCACACTCCTGTCCTCTCTCCCTCAATCATCAGGAACTTCGTGCTGAAGCACCGAGTGTTTCTCTTGAGGAACTGGGAGAAGATGAGGGAGAAACAGGAGCTGCTGAAGAAAGAGGGCGAGCGAGATAGAGATGCCAGCAGCTTGTCTTTGTACACACGCTGGGGAGGAGTCATCCGGGACGACGGCAACATTAAGTCAGGTGAGTGTAGAGAAAGCAAGAAAACTTGAGTATAACTTCTGTGTTGGGAGTGTGTGGTGATAAACATGTTGGCTAAAGTAACACTGGAATGTACTTTTGAGTGTAAATTCAATGTTTGAATATATTTTTCTAATGTAGCTGTAAACAACTGGCTCAGCATGTAACTGAAAGATAAGTAATCAGCAGTGATGTAACATTGTGTAAAACTTGATGCGTAATGCTCGTGCCCTGTTTCTAGACGTGTTCCTGACGCAGTTCTCGGCCCTGCAGACGTCGCGGTCGGTACGCACGAGGAGACTGGCTGCCGCTGAGGAAAACACAGAAGTCACACGCACTGCTCGCCTCGCGCACATCTTCAAGGAGATTTGTGACATGATCACCAGCTACAAGGGTTCGTGTCTATGTTGAGAAATATATAGTATATGTCCACACTGGTGTGTGTGTATAGGCACCAGCCCAAACACCTATTATGTCATATTCTATTAAATATTCTTATTAGTATGACCTCTAGTCAGATCTGAGGTCGGATCAGGCCCCTCAAACGCATCTGTCAGCGCCTCTGATATCTAATATTCACTGAATAATAAGTCTCTAAGATTGAAAAATGGTGACAGGAAATGTTATTCTTCTGTCTTCCCTCAGATTCAGCCGGTCAGACACTTGCTGCTCCGCTGGTGAACCTCCCATCCAGGAAGAGGTAAGAGTGTGTAAAAGTACAGACCCGCATTTCATTTGGTTCATTCATAATGTTTAACTGTTTTCCGGGCAGCAGTGTTGTGTTATCTGGTCTGTCGGCCTATAGCACCCACATAGTGTAACAGTTTTATCTTGTTCCACACATTTCAGCTGTGACAGCCTGTGCTTTGATTCCTGTCCAGTGTTGATGGTTATCACTCTGTGACAAAACAATAATAGCTCATATTTTGTCTTTGGCTACATCGTACTGACGTAACTGTCTGTGCCACTGTTTGCGCAACATAAAACCACCATGAGGCACATGTTTGTAAATTTGACCGTCAAAAAAAAATATGGATATATGAGACTGATCAGCTGTTCACAACCTGCTGGTTTCGACAGGTGGCCGATCGGTGCATCTCTCTTTAGGCTTATCCAGTTTTAAATGTTTACAGAGAGTACGGACTGATCCTGCTGTTCTTTGTTTACGATCAGGAACAGCCAGTACTATGAGAAGGTGTCTGACCCTCTGGACCTGAGCACCATCGAGAAGCAAATCCTCACCGGCCACTACAAGACTGTTGAAGCGTTCGACACAGACATGCTCAAAGTGTTTCGCAATGCTGAGGTAGGCAGGTGTCCCATCAGCTGCTCATGATCCCCTCCTTTCTGTTTCTGTTTACGTACATAATTCCATTGTTCTGTCAGTTGAGCAGCTGGGTGGGTGTTTGAAAGGTTGAACTTTAGTAGTTAGTCACCAAAACTGAATTTACACCCAGTGCTTCCTTGTAGTCCTTGTAGCACAGCGTCTGTGTTTGACCAATCAGTGACATTAAGCCTGGCAAGCATCACTTTGATAGTTCCTGAATCACCAGAAAGTATTACCCCCGGAACAGGGACCTATTTTACACTTACTACTGTTTTACAGGAACTACATTTAGCCCCTGGTTCCTCTGTCAAAGCTCAGGTTTAAATCCTGATTCTTCAAAAGGATCTTGATCCCCTGGGAAACAGTGGAAACGCCCTGGTGCTAAAGAATAAACCCACTGCCAAGAGAGTATCTATCAAACAAAATGCTTAATTGATGTTATAGATCTTCTCTACCTGTCAGATGTATGTCAACAATCATTAGAAAGATCGGTAGTATGATTGCACGAAGGCGGCTGCAGCATCCAGTCTTCATCATTTAATAACGCTTATCACAGGAACACTCGTGACTCTCGAGTTTGAACAATCAATTTTAAAAGCCTCATCAAAATGATCATTCAAGCTGTTACTGTGCATCTCTAACACATTCTTCCTCCCACTCACTCAGTTCATTTCTCTCTTCCTGTCTCGCACACAAACACCTCCCGAATGGGATGTAGCTTCATGACTGCTGATGCTCTGCACACACGTTGCAGGCCCTTTTGATTTACATCTGTATAGCTGAGCCGTTTAAACAAGTGCCACTTGAAACCTCTCAGAGAAGCTTACTTCTCCAGTCAGAGAAGTCTGAAGTGGATGTCTAAATTGGATTCCCTAGTTGGTCCAAAGACCCTGTTATTCAGAATGAAAAGAGAGTGAATCACATTTTCTGCGAAATTTTGGCAGCTGCAAAGACAGTTTTGTATGCATCTTTCTTTGTCATGACCTTTTGTTAATGAATTCATTTATATCGGCAGGTACGACAGAATTCTAGTGAGCAATAAAAAGGCTGTTGATGTCAGGAGTGCGGCTGTTACAACAATAAAATAAAGACAGAGGAAAGATGCACATTCCTTTTCTTTCCATGGAAAACTTTTTTTTCCAAATTTCTTAGTTTAAGATTTCATTAATATTTTTGATCCGTTTCCATGGTTGTGCCAATATGTAGTTTCACAATATACGGCTGCTCAAACAAGGATTAAGGAAATTACCCGTAGACCTGCAGTCAGACCTGCTGCTCTGAGTGACTGGATGATGAGGGTATAATTCTGGGCTCAAATGTGGATCCCTTTTTATGTACGATTTATTTCCTCTCTCTATGCTGTTAGTGAGGTCTCGTTGCCCTCGTGCTGTTCGTCAGAACACACAGAATCATGAGGATGATTTCCTGTAAACGTATTGTTTTTGGAAAAAATAAAAACAGCAGTTGCATTCACAACTTGTATTGATTTCCCACCAGAAATATTACGGCAGGAAGTCATCGGTCGGCAGGGACGTGTGTCGGCTGCGGAAAGCCTACTACAGCGCTCGCCACGAAGCTGCTGTCCAGATTGATGAGATCGTGGGCGAGACCGCCAGCGAGGCCGACAGTTCGGACTCGCTGGAGCGTGACCATGGAGGAGGGCCGGGGTCCCACGACAAGGACGACGACATCATCCGCTGCATCTGTGGAATGTACAAGGACGAAGGCCTGATGATCCAGTGTGAAAAGTGCATGGTAAGAAGTGAGGTGTCGAACACGTGTGACTGAAGAAAGTGGGTGAAACATCTATTTATACCGGCATAGAAAGAAGATGGATTTCCCATCATTTCTTTTTGTCTCACTGGCTGATCGGTTGCACCTGTTTTAGTGAGTGCTTTCTCTTGAGACTTCACCTAACTAAGGAGTACTTTGTCAAAGTAGAGTGTGCATTCATTCCTCCTGTGTATATCTTTTGTTATTTTTAGAAAACGAGGGTTGCAAATATTGATTGAAACTACCACAGTTGTGAATAAAGGTGGTTTCAAATGTGTTTATCTTTGTTAGTAATTCAGACTCAGAACATCAATGTTATTCTTTTCAGAGTAAGTCACTGCTATGCCAGCTCGGGAGTAATTGATTCAATTATCTTTTTTTTTTTGCTTTCATGTGATTCAACAATTGTTTTTGTGGCTTTAGGTGTGGCAGCACTTTGACTGCATGCGGCTGGAGACCGAGG
Organism: Bovichtus diacanthus; assembly: GCA_943590825.1. Taxonomy (NCBI): domain Eukaryota; kingdom Metazoa; phylum Chordata; class Actinopteri; order Perciformes; family Bovichtidae; genus Bovichtus; species Bovichtus diacanthus. The sequence goes on from CALSBV010012213.1 coordinate 12,971,065, forward strand.
TGGAGCACTACCTGTGTGAGCAGTGTGAACCTCGGCTGGTAGACACGGTACGTCTTTCCCCTGGAAACGGCCATGAATGTTGAACCGTAGTCCCTGTATGGGACCAGTTCCATCTGATCATCCATCCATCTCACCTGTATGTATTATTGTTGTTACAGGAGGTTCCCATGATACCCCAGCCTAGCTACGCCCAGGCTGGCTCTGTCTACTACATCTGCCTCCTTCGAGATGAACTGCTGCTACATCAAGGTATAAAAACAGCAGTTGTGAGCTCACAAATGCTTGGAAAAGGTCTAGTCTCACTTTCAGAGCCCCCTGAAAATCTTGTTTTTGCCAACCTCCAGCGGTTTAACTTCTTATCTTGCTGCAGTGATGTGCAAGTGTACTCCAGCACAACCTGACATTTCTTTTGATGTGGTAATAGGTGCAACAGAGCACAGCCCAGGGTTTCCGTTATCTGGTTATTACAATTTATTTACCGGAATTCTGTTATTTGACATTTTTAAATCTCTCAGGTCATAATGTCCGGTTTGGCTACTTTGAAAACATAATGCTGATAAACACGGATAACATTTGGCCGGTATTTCTCCCATATGTATGGGGATCTTCCAGCACACATGGACAGGCACCGTTTTTTTTTTTTTTTTACGGAAACCCTGCCCTTACAACAACATTAAACAACACCTATCAGAGATGCTGGGAGCGACCAGAGGGCAGAGTTGTTTAAGGCGCCCTGTGAAGTTTTCTTATGAACAAAAAAAGTGTATGCACAATGTAACTGTGTTTTAAGGTCCAACAAACGTGTTTAATGCATTTCTTCATGAAACATTTGCGAAGCTGATGCATTTTAAATCCTGTAATGTTTACATACATGCGTCTTTCTTTTCTGGAACATTGCTTCATTTCTTGGTGCATTAAAGCCGCCTGTAGATCTGTGTAATAGTGTGAAACCAATGGTTATGACAAAAAAAACTTCTGCATAGTGTTCACTGCTGCTCTTTAAGTTATGTTTATTAGAACTGACTCAAGGCAATTAAATTTTATCGTATTATTTCAAAGGTTTTCTGTGGAAAAGCAACTGGCCACGTATTGTATCACAGGGTTGAAGAAAATCTGATGTTTGCAATGCGATCTTTTTGCCTTTAAACGTTTTGACTTGACCAAAATTTGATCCTCTCCAAAATTCGGGAAAAGAACTGTTCGTGCACTGAGATGTTATACTCAACTGTCTGCTGGCTTTCATATGAAGGAGACAATTTCTTGTAAAATTTCACTTTTGCAGACAAGTAACCCGTCAGTGTCTTGTGTGCAGGTGACTGTGCGTATCTGATGAGAGACAGCAGACGCACACCTGAAGGACAGCCGGTCAGACAGTCTTACCGTCTCTTGTCTCACGTCAACCGAGACAAACTCGACATCTTCCGAATTGAGAAACTCTGGAAGAATGAAAAGTAAGTTAATCAGCTGTACTATTTTGAACAGCTTGCATGATGTACTGTAGACCAGCGGTCTCCAACCTTTTTGCACTACGGACCGGGGGGGAGGCATAACAAAACACCCAATAAAGTGCAAAACATATTTAATTATTACATATATAATGTAAATGTCATTAATCCATTTTATATTATTATTTATATTAATATTACATTATAATATATATATATATATATATAATATAATACATAAAAATGTTTACGATAAATATTACCAGCACAAAAAAACAACGTTTTATTCTTTCTGTGCGGCCTGGTACCAAATGATCTGCGGTAGATGCTGTAGATGACGTCCAGTGAGAATAGTAACATGCTTGTGGATTATTATTGTGCTCATCAAGTTGCATTGCGTTGTTTAATTTGCCTTTTCCCTATTCACCCAAACTCTGTAGGGGTGAGAGGTTTGCCTTTGGCCATCACTACTTCCGTCCTCACGAGACGCATCATTCTCCATCACGTCGATTCTACCAGAACGAGTTATTCCGCATGCCGCTCTACGAGATCATCCCCCTGGAGGCAGTGGTGGCAACCTGCTGTGTCCTCGATCTCTACACTTACTGCAAGGGTGAGGGGAAACACGCGTGTGCAAACTCACACATGCTGGTTTGAATGGAGTTTTCCTCCTATTGAAGTAGAAATTCTTTCAACAACTACTTCTGAAGTGTCCTCGTTGCTCTACTTAAGTAAAAAAAAAAGCAGATGTGCTTATCTGCTGTCGGGTGTGAATGTGTGTAAATATGAATATGGAGCAGGATATATATTCATATATATAGATTGCTGATAAATGGAGGTTAACGATCCCATTAGATTTTACTCAGCTCAACTTTATAATAAATTAAAAATACTTTTGATGCAATCATGCAGCTCAAAGTGCTTCACAGAGCAAGATTAAAACAGCACAGGCAAAAAAAGAAAGGACAAGGCACCCTAAGTAAAGTAAAAAAAAACGTCTTACGGCAGTGTTTCCACAGATCAATAAAAAGTCTTTAAAGGCGTTACTTTCATTAATCATTATGTATAAAGTAGGATTTTATAAATGTATGTCTTTTTTTCTTCAATTTTGGTTATTATAAAGTTGGCCTTAAATTTCATTCCGAGTGACATTTAAAAAAGTCTTAAATCTAACTTAAGCTGTCGGAACCCAATTAGGTTTATTTTTCAAATGTCCACAGATAGAGTCCCTCACATCCTGAGGCAGACTGTTCCAGAGACTAGGGCCACAGTGGCTAAACGCTAACCTTCAGACGACAAGTAGTCCAGCTGCAGAGGATCCGAGGGTCTGAGGTTTAGCCCTGACCTCAGACAGGCTTTAACAAAAACACTCCACAGCAAATGTACAAATATAAAATAATAAATGACAACAGTTCCTGGCTAATACAAAGTGTGTTTCTTCCTACAGGACGGCCAAAGAGTGTGAAAGAGCAGGATGTGTACATCTGTGATTACCGCTTGGACAAGTCGGCTCACTTGTTCTACAAGATCCATCGCAACCGCTACCCAGTCTGCACCAAGCCATATGCCTTCAACCACTTCCCCAAGCGGCTCGCGCCCAAAAGAGACTTCTCGGTGAGAGTAATGGGGTCGTGACAGGGTGGGGCTGCTGCACTGGGATCTGTTACTGATTTATAAACTCTGAAAGATATTTTAAGATTGGCGGTAATATTACAGCTCGGGGCACATTTTGCCGTCGCACCACCTCGTGCTCAGTGTTTAGGCAGCCTGGAGCAGGTGGAGGCGGGCCAGAAACAAATGAGAGAAACCGCAACTGTTCTTTGTTTCTGATCCAAACCACATGTTTTTCAGTGAGCCACATGCAAATATCTGTGGACTGTTTTTCTGTGTGAATGTATGTTTTTGTCATGTTGACAAACGTGTGGCTAATTATGCCCAATTTAAATTGTAATGCTAGCAGACTTGGGGAGAGGGAGGGGGGGGACATGATAGCATTTAAAGCACCTTTTACTTAATATTAAGAGCAATTGTTTTACACTGCAAAGTTTTAAGCAAACTAAAAAGTGATTTTCTAGTCAATTCTTAGTTTTTAGCTTAATGTATTTTGTTAAGTTCTGTTTAGTTTAGTTTTTTTTTGATGACCTGATGGATACATTTCACTGCATTAAATTAGTTCAGGTCTGTCTGGTACATGTCACAGACACTTAAATTAAGATGACTTCTAACTTGTTTTGCACTGACTTCTTTTGTCAATTTACAAACCCTAACCACCTGAAACCTAAGTCAAGCCATAATAAGTATTTTCTAACGCTATTTGTCCCCGGCCTGTTTGTGACATTTCTGCAGCCTCACTATGTTCCTGACAACTACAAGAGGAACGGGGGCCGCTCTGCCTGGAAGAGCGAACGACCCAAAGGAGCAGGAGGCTGCGAGGACGACGGCTCTTCCTGCGACCGGGGAGACGACTTCCCACCTGAGGCTGAAGACGGGAGAGGAGAGGATGACGACATGGACATGAATCCAGAAGATCCTGAACTTCTTTCAGCTAAGCCCAGAAGAGCGGAACGGGAGGGCGAGGGAGACGAGGACGAAGACGAGGAGGAGGAGGAGGAAGAGGAAGGGCAGGTGTCTGAGGAGCGCAAGGAGCTGGAGGACAGTTCTGCGGAGAGGATAGGAGAGATGCTCGAACTCCCGTCGTCATCTGCCTCCTCGCCGCTGCACCACCCGGTGCTGGGCAGGAGGGAGGCCCAGAGGGATCGGCTCAACAAAATTCTGCTTGATCTGCTGCACAGAACTCCCAACAAGAATGGTGAGGGAGCGGGAACAAAGCAGGGGGGTAGGTCAACAGATACATTAGGATTCAAGTTTCATATCACTTGCATCATTGTTGTTGGAGACACTATTAAGTTTGGACAAAAAACTGTCCCATTAGAGGGAGTTGGGAATGAAGGAAGCGGCGCAGATTTAGCTGTTGTTCATATTCATATTTTAGAGTTAAACTCTATTTAGCATCCATCTTCATCATCTTGGCAACTTCTGTGTTTGGATCTTTGTCAAAGTCCTATGCAGTGTTTCAGTCTGGTGTTTCTTTGCTTCAATATGCTGACAGTATTACAAACAAGTATATAATTATAGACCAACTGTTAACACTTAACATTCAGCTGCTTACCTTAGTGTTTAAAGGATAAGTCTGGTGATGTGTTATATTTTTCTAAACCAACAATGAATCGATCCAGATAACAAGTGTTAAAACGCCGATGACGTTGGTAGTTTAGTCAGTTTTTAGTTTTCAATATTAGCTGAAGTTTTTTCAACTTGAGGCGTTCATGCCTCATGCAAAAACGTGAGGCGCATAGAGTGAAAAAACACAACGCACTCAGCAACGCAAAAGCAGCGGGCAGAACGCTTCACTTATTGAAAACAGTTGCCAGAAGCCGACACAGGCTGCTAAAAAGCGCTCTGTCTGATCCTGCAGCAGCTTCACAGCGATGTCTTTCAAAGGCACCAGCATAAAGCAGCTGCAGGAAGTGCTGATGAAGCGTTTGCTAAAAAAGCATGAAAAAGAAACATATCAAGTTTGACTTTTTATTTGTCATTTACTTGTATGAACAACAATAAAGGAACATGCCAAGACTTGGAATGACTCGCATGTCAAAAGTCTGATCGGTAGTTGCAGAGCTACAAACTTTTTTGGGACGCCAACCCTGTCGTCCTACTTTTTGAGCACTTTGAAGCTTAATGCATCAGCAACAGAAGACACAACTTTGTTTACTTTTACCTTTGCTGTTTCTTTGATATAATACCCTGTGTGTCAGCTATTTCTGGCTAAGCTCCTAATCCCCCTCCCTCTGTGTGTTCTTCCAACAGCCATAGATGTCAGTTATCTCCTGGAGGAGGGCGCCGGGCGGCGGCTGAGGCGCCGGACGCTCGGATTCGGTGATTTCGTGTGCAGAAAATAATGTCGCTACGTGCCTGTCAAGCACACTGCCTTTCACTTTTGTAGCGAGGGGCAGAACATGGAGAGACAGCAAGAAAGGGAAATGCAGCATTGTTGGTTGTCCGACCATTAAGGACCACAATGCATCCCTGGGGGCCTCTTCCAGTTTACCTCTTCCAAGACTGTCCTCTCGACTCTGAGAGGCAGGAGGGGGTTTGGAAGCGCTGACTCCGTGGCAATTTCAGCTTTTCAAGAGTTCTCAAGGAGCACGAAGAGAGAGCTGACCCAGACTTCTTGCTTATTTAAGTAGTATGATGCAAAACCTGTTTTTTTTTTTTTTTAAATATGAACATAGGAGAAATAACCCATGCACTTAAATGCATTGAATATTACAGACTTGGGTAGATGAGTTCCCCTATCAAGCATCAGAAATGAAACAAGTGGTACTGAATAGGGATGATAGATGGAGGGATGGTTTCAGTCGTGGGGAGGTGAATGCTGGAGAATTGTTCCCCCTAGTGGGACCTAGCTGCAATGACGAAATATAACAGATGCGAGAAGATCAGCGCCGGGACATGTGGGGGAGAATGGCATAGGAGAAATGTAAGTTGAGCAGTGTGCTCAGATGCTGCTCATGAGAAAGAGAACGAGGGTGGTGAACTGCACTTTTGGTACCATGGATTTTTGCAAAGCTCTGTGTAATGTATCTATAACGAAAACACACTAACACTCTCACAGTATTGGATGATGCAGTCTGAAAAAAAAAAACAAGCGAGTTAAAAAGTCTATTATCTTTTTCCTGTTAAACTGTAGTAACTCATTTAGGAACAGAAGAGGTCAAGGGGTGTGTTTGTTTTAGAGTAAAGGGAGGGGGAGGGAAGATTGAGTGTGCGCTTTTGTCAGTCAAAGTGTCTTGTTGAGGTTTTTAATTTTAATCTTTAATTTTCTCGCGAGGCAGTCAGCTTCGGCACTCTTTTTTGAAGTAACATGATTCACCAGCTTAACTAAATCAGGCGTTTTGGGGGGACACCGGCTTCAACTGTAACGCCTTACACAGCCGTGCTCTCCGACTGCCTTCTGTGCGAGTGTGTGCGTGCGTACACACTTACCGTGTGTCTGTACTCTGCCAGATTTCTTGAAGATATACCTTTTTAAAAAAAAAATGGAAAAAAAAAATTAAGGGCTCGATGGCAATTAACAGTTTTAAGAAAACTATGGAAAACAATACTTAACATAAAATGTATCGTGACGGTCATATTTTCTTATATTCTGTGAGACGGGTGGGGCGGTGTATACTGTATATTGGGAGGGGAAGGGACTTAAGATCTTCTTTTGTCTTTATTAGACTATGTTCCTGGTTGCCATGGAGAATGTTTTAAAAAGAAATTGTGATATTTGATGAGATTTCTTTTTTTTCCCCCAAATGTCTCTGCTAAAAAGGGACAACCTGCAATGTCCCAGTGCGGTTAACTGACAGAGAAGTGACAAGAATGAGACACTGACGGAGGGAGAGCGGGGGAACGGGAAGCTGTACAGTGCCAAGTTATGTAAATATACACACTTTACATTGAGGAGTGTCTCCAAAAGCAATATCTTGAAAAATGGATTTTGTTTATTATTGTACTGTACAGGACTCAGCCCTAAATGTATTATGATTATTATAATAATGATAATATTATAATTTCTTCCGTTTGTATTACTATAATGAAGACACTTAAGCTTGGAGGAAAATGATTTTTTTAATGTCCAGAAAATCTCACAGTAACTGTCCTGACGACATAAAAACTTAAGCTGAGTTTTCGTTGCCTATAAATGAAATTCATCTATGTACTGCATGAGCGAGAAGAATGTCAAAGGACACAGAAGGCATCGGGACAAGTCAGTGACTCAGCAACGACACCTTTGTCACTGAATATTGTTAATAATATTACTTTTTAAGGAGAAATGTACTCCTTGTTTTTTGCTGCAAAGTGTTGAACACTAAAAAAACAAACCAACATAAAAATGTTATGATATTTTTAAAAATGGTGACAGAAACAAAAGTAAAGCTGTCAGCCCTGTATCATGTTATTATTTTTGTTTTTCTTTCAAATAGGAAATGGTTCCGTTTTGTGATAGCGGTCATTGTATGATGCTTGTACTTGTATTTGTGCGTTTTGTGTGATTTGTTTAGTTATTTTTAGACAATCACAAAATAAGATGCAAGCATTGTAAATGGCAGACTGGCGGACATTTTGTGATGTGTACAGTTTGTCAAAAAACTTCTTCCACTCGTTTAAAAGTTTGTAATTATGATTCTTAAGTCATGAAAAATGCTGTTGGTTTATACTTTTTGTTTTATATTTGTTTTTGTTTTTTTTGTTTGTTTGTTTTTTTAATAAAAAGCACTACATTATTGTGAATATACTTACTGTTCTCATGCTTTTAATATTCCTTGGATAGTTCACAATTTATTTTAGCTAAATCAATCAATTGATCAAACTTTATTTATATAGCAACTTTCAAATAAAGCAGTTGACAAAATGTAGGATGTTAAAAATAGTAAAATGTTAGTTAAATTAGAATAGAATAAAAACAATCATAATGATCAAGAGTACATTGTTGATAAAAACAAAAAAGTCAAATAAATAATAGAACCACAAAATTATAAAACGCTTCTTAAAAGCCAGAGTAAATAATGTGCATACGTGTGTTCAGTTAATCCCTGATGTGGCTTGGAGTAATCTGAGAAAAGTTTAACTATAATCATATCCTAAAATATAAGTTAATATAGTTATGACATATATATTATCTTCTTTGCACAGTGAAAACATGCAGGAATTTAACTTTTTAGATGGTACAAACAATAGAAAAACTCATCATATTTTCATTCAGACCACAGTCAAAATCAAGACGACTTTAAAATACTGACTGAAGAAAACCATCTCGTCCTCAGATCTTAGTCTCTAAACTAAAAGTCACATGTTTACAGGAAATCAGTTATTTCTGTTTTGTTTTGACACCTAACGGTCAGATGGAAACTCTCGCGATATTACGACAGTTGGACGTTGAGTTAAATGACAGGCTACTGTGAATATTTATTTTATTTTGAGTACGACTTCCATGGAAACAAAGGCCACATAAACTATTCAATATTATTATTTATATTTAAAAAAATAAATAAATAAAAATATATTTAAGGGGAAAGCTCCAACGAACTTGCCATAGGTCTCGCGATAAATCCCACAGGTTGGCCCGAGAGTTGGTTACCGCAGTAACGCCAGTGACGCCCAGTTCATTCGCCTGCTAACATCAGTACAGCGACGTTAGCTGACGATTAAACTTATATATACTAATATTTAGACTTCAAGACACAACAATGTCGAGAAAGACTAAAAAAGAGAAACCAGAAAAGGCAAATGCTGAAGATGAGGCCTCGAAAAATACAGGTTAGATGTTGAGTTTGATCAGCAGGTCGAGAATCAACGTTACCAGCTGCCAATGATGAGACAAGTATTTTTAATCTGTAAATTATAAGACTTATATGGCTTTCAATGATTATGTGATAATACAAAGGTAGTATGTTACTATTATGTGTATAACTTAATTTTAATCAGCTACCTATAATATTGAACCTAAGTTGTGGGAATTCATTTTGACAGGTTGAGTTAAATACACAAGTTTTACAATAAGTATTCAGATCCTTTACTTCAGTAACTTTACTAACGTTTCATGGCATTGCCCTCAGGCAATACACTCCATGTTTGGACATCACACCGCTGAAGGAGTGAGGAGCTGAAGTGACTGTGACCCTTTGTCTGGGGGTGGAGCAGTCCTTGTTTAAATTATAATAACTTTATTTAAAAAGAATATATAGGCATGTGCATGACTATGTTTAATTGTTTAAATACTGATTTTGTTTTTAATGATATACCTATACTTTTTTTGTTTATTGCAATTGCATCTATTGCAATATCATGCAAGTGTGGAGATGGGTGAGGGGGGGGGGGGGGGGGGGGGTGGGTGTGTTACCAGGATCCCCAAGAGCCCAAAAAATGGGGTGAAATATGTGTTTCCCCCCAAAACAAAAAGTCATGCCATTGTGGGTTAATACCACAATGTGAAAATACTCCACTACAAGTAAAAGTCCTAAAACCTTACTTATATTAAAATACTGCTGCACTAAAGTGTATGTTCCATTTTACTACTGTAGATGTTTAGGATTGTGCTCATTTGAACTCCTTTGTATATGGTTGGGTCGTTTAATCTACAGCAATTATTGTATAAGTGATATGTTTGTCTTTACAGTGAGAACCATGTACTGTATCTTTAAAAAGTCAACTTTTCATGAGCTCAGAAAAACAGCCCTGTTTTTAGTTTTGTGACGATGCCTTTTCCAGCTTATCCAAGAGGATTTTAAATAGTGTATTTAGCTTAAGAAGTAGGAGCATTGTTTAATACTGTAAACTCGGGCCTTTCTGTTTTTTTTTAGGATCGACTCCAAATGAAAAATTGCCTGCTCAGACCTTTGGTAAGAAACATTATCAGACTGTTTTATTTTTTTAACAGATGAGAGTTGTATCAGAGTTGGTCAGTGTGCTTGAAACCCTCTCTCCCATAGATGAATATCAGTGCTCAGGCAATGTGGAGGTTGATTTCCCTTTGCTTTGTGCTCTTCTGGACATGAAGGATATCCCAACTGTCAGCACCAAGCAACCAGCCTCCCTCACCGCTGAAAGTGAAGGAGGGGACACAGGTAAACAAGAGCTGCTTCGGATCTGATGCCTGACATAGACATACATCGTGTTGTACCTTGTATACAAATATTTGTATATTATCCAGTGTTAATTATTCAATGACAGGAATTATTTGTTCACTGCAGCTAATGTCTTTAACCGATGAAAGTGGTTAGTGTCAGTAACATTGATATTATTCTGTATTAATTCTAGTCATAATGGATTACTGAACGTGCCTAACGGGCCCAAAGTTTCAGATTTCTGTTTTTCTGAAAAGACACTTAAATGAGTCATTTAAAAAACATAAACCAAAGAAAATCAAAGGACCTAGGTACACTAGAAATATACTTTACTGATCACTATATAGGAAGTCTAAATGCGCAGTAATTGCCCTTTTTATAATCTCATTTTTAGAGGACAGCCCATCACAGAGAAATGCTGCAGCTTCCTGGTCTAAGCCATGTCTCCACGTGGAGCTGGAGAATGAAGACCCCCTCAGCGCCAAGAGCCTGAAGGTTTCTGGTAAGAACCAAACAGCCCAGAGAAATATGTGCAGCCATATTTGTCTCTGATTTCCTTGACAGCCTGCCACCAACAATCACACCTTGTATTTGATGTGATTATTGTCATTACATGTTTTAATTGTGCTTGTTTTTAGTATCATCATTTGATTTATTTTTATATGCAGCACCATATATTTTGCACTTCTTTTTCTTTTATTGGCATTCCATCTGCTTAATAGAGATTAATGAGATGCTTTGTATGAGATCACCTCTTATATTTGCATCTTAATTATTTTGTAAATCAGTGATATATAAATCAAATTATTGTTACTCAGTATTTCTGATGGATGTTGGGGGAAACGTAATCTAATGTGTGTAAATGTAAACAGGGTGGAAGGTAGATGAGCAGATTGCCAGAGTGCTACAGAAGATGCTTCTCTCCTTGAGCCAGCTACACAGCCTCCAGTGAGTAATGAGCGTCTGCACTCTTGTCACAGGGCACAGGGTTACAGCTGTCACTGTTTCACTCTTGTTTGTTTGTGTAACTTGTCCTCTGTGTCGCAGCTTTTGGCAGGCGGGATTGACGGATCAAATGTTAATCTCCCTCATGAACACAATATCACTGTGCTCCAACCTCAGGTGAGCGGATTCTGCTGTCATTCTCACTGTGAGACTTTTTGTAGAGAAAAATATTGTAGAGCAAATGACAGCACAGTATGTTGAACCTTATCAGTTAAACTCTTTGGTTACTTATGCTTCCCCTTCTCTTTTTTGTTTTTAATGTTAGAGCTGTGACATTGGAGGGGAACCGTCTCCCAGAGCGGAGCTACCAACTTCTCCTCTCTGAAGACAGCGTGTGAGTCACCAAGCTACAAGTATAACCGTGCACTGATCTCACTTAGCAGTACAGAACGTGTTCAAATATCCCTTGATTTGCATTCACACACACACACGAATAAAAGCACAGACTCATGCCGTGTGCTTCTTTGGTCAAGACTCACCCACTTGTCCCTGCGGAATAACCGTCTCGGAGACGAGGGCGCTCGTCTAATTGGGTCGGCTCTCTCCACAACCAGATCTGCTAACAGGAACCTCTTGTCCCTCAACCTGGCGTTCAATGCTATCGGTGATGCAGGTGCTACACATATCGCACAGGTATAGACAAGAACTGACTCCATATTTGTCCTTTTTATGTTCCCGTCATGACCGCAGAGGTTTTGTCTTCATCCTGTTTTGTCTCTCAGGGCCTGCGGTTGAATCGTGCTTTGCTATTTCTCTCATTGTCCAACAATCATATTGGAGACTCAGGAGCTGCTCATCTGGCTGCGGTATCCATTTATATTTAAGATTTTAACCTGAGACATAATGCATTTAAATCAGCGGTTAAGCTGTTTAAATTATATTCTTCTTATTGCAGTATATAATGTCATTTAATAAGCCGCCACCCCTTAAACCGTTCCGTTTTCAGGTACTAGGTGAGTTTGCGCTCACCCATGAAGAAGTTGTGGAGAGGAGAAAGATGCTTCTGGAAAGAACTGTGAGTGCAGCAATGTCTAACATTAATACCCACAATACCTTAAAATCAATCCTAAATATCAAAGTGTCCTGTTAAAAAAGTGACAAACATTACCATGCAAAAATGCTCTCATTCAAAAGGGCTTCTCACAAGCATAGAAGTGTTATGTACATGTTTGAGACATTCTTGTAAAAAAAACATTTAAACGTTTTTTCCGCAGTCATCTTCAAGGGTTGATTGTGACCAGGCTGCCGACCAGCTTCCCTCAGTAGCCAGCAGCAGTTCACTGAGTTCCAGCAAAGGGGAGAACAAAGCTAAAAAAAAGGTAACATGCCAAAAAGGAAAATATGGTGCAACTCACATGGTACCTGTGGTTTATAAGTAATCTTGAGATCTTTTGACTTGCAGGAAACATCCAAAAAAGACAATAAACCAGCTGCCAACAAAGATAACCTGAAGTCTAACAAGAAATGTAACTACTTCCGTCTCAGACAAACAAACACTTGTTCTAACATCCTCTGACAGCCGGAGTGTTTATCTTTTCATTGCTCTCTCTTTAAATCTCCTATAGCTTCTGATATGAAGGTGTCGCTAAGTAAAGGTGGCAAGCAGGGCGGCAAAGAGAAGCAACTCTCTGCACAGGAGGTACCAGAGACATGCTTTCTGAATCTGTGCACTAAGTACCATCTGGATATAAACTCACACAGTAGGAGTACTTTTAATAATTCACTTTTATCACTTTGTCCCCCCCCCCTGCAGGATAAATTAAGTTCTGCCCTGAATGAGGTTTGTTTCTAGGGAAGCAATTTTCTTTGTGAGCAAACATTTTGTTCCATCATGCACTGGTTCACTTCTCTCTCCACCAGCACAGAGAGTCGGTGGAGATAGTGAACCCCCTGCTGGATCAGTCGGTGCAGCGCAGGGCCGGGGAGCTTATTCTGCCTGGAAACACATCTCTCTCCTCCCTCAACCTGGCAGGTCAGTCACTATGGTGTGTTCATCTCAGCCTGAGATAGAAAATCTAATCCGGAAACATTTTACATCAAGGTATTTCCAGCACAGCTACAGCTAAGTTTCATGGCAGGAATAGTTTTATCTGTCATGAACATCAATTTAGTTGCGAGTTAATTTAAAGTTACTCATGTACTATTTAGCCTTTTTTATTGTAATTTGTTTGGAAAAGATACATAAAAAGTTAAATGGAAGGTTTAATATTTACAGGTCATATTAGATTAATGAAATCACTATTTAATCAATTGTTTTCTGCATCGCTGTTGCTAATTAGCAGCTACTTCTTCAGGGCTCTGCACAAAAACAATAATGAAATCTTACAGTGACTGCTGAAGATTTACATAAAATGGTTATGTTGTGTGTGTGTTTGTGTAGGAAACAGAATCACAGAGAAGTCGCTGCCTCTGTTCCTGACATCACTAGAGATGCAGGGTGAGGGAGGAGGCCTGCTGCGTCTCTGTCTTCAGGTGTGTGTGTGTGTGTGTCTGTGTGTGTCTGTGTGTGTGTGTGTGTGTGTGTGTGTGTGTGTGTGTGTGTGTGTGTGTGTCTGTGTTTCACCCAAGTTAATCAATCAAATTAGCATCCAAGCACTAAATTGTTTAAGATAGAAAAAACATTTATGACTGCTGTCCTTGCATTTGTGTACTTTTAGTTTAACATTTTTGAAAATCAGTGTTTTTACTGTAACGTAAATGATAATTCTCATTCACTACAACTTGGACCTTATTTTAAATAGGCCATCGTTCCTATTGGTAATGATAGGAGTTAATTGTTGAGATCTGGGAAGGTGGCAACATTGATTCAGGAACATTTTAAATGAGCTACTTTTAGCTTTCCTTTTTTACACCAGAGTGTCATCTGTAGTTCCCACTAAGTGCTTTGTTTTTGTTTGCAACTTCCGCTGAAGAAATCTTTTTTAGTATGCTTGATTATTTCAACACATTTGTTTCGACTCCCAGTGTGTCAGCATACTTACCATAAATACACCACCGCCACCACGTTCTATGGAACCCACAGTGATTGAAGATGGTTTCTGATGATTTCTGATCTGTCTTTCAGAGAAACCGCTTCCCGCCGGAGTGTGAGTGTTATGTGAAGATAAAGGAACTCATGACACTCACAGATCCACTCGAAAAACCCAGCTCTGAACAGACAGAAGAGGAGGAACAGGGAGCATAGTGCTGAGAGAGCTCGTCTAGCACATACGTATACTATATACTCTTTATTTGGTATATACCAATAAAAAAAACATTGTCCTCAGCTGTGAGATGAACACATGGAGGTAATAACAGCAGCAGTGTGGTACATAAAGAGGCAGTCCCTGAGCAGGAGGACAATGTGGAACATTAAAATCCAGATGCTTTTCCTAGGATTCTTTACTGCTTTGTTTTGCTCAGTCAAACGTAAACCAAGGTCAAAGACTGAGAACAGCAACATAATATAGATGAACTGTTCCTATCACATCTCATCAGTTATCAGGCCGTGTGACGGTTAACACTTGCTGATTTGTCCACCACAGACTGCACCAGTTTTGCAAATTTGTCTGGCGTTTTGAGCATGTTCGTGCCAAAGTTACTGTCTTTTCCATATGAAGTTCCCTCTTTGTGCTTCCACAGGGTTTCACTGCTGAACTGCAGTGAAGAAATTGTAGCACAAAGAGGGAACTTCATACTAAAAAGACCATGACTTTGGAAGATACACACTTTATTTGTCTATTTCCAGCTGCTGAGAGCCTGATATTAGCTTCAGCTGCACTGTAGAGATAATTATTGCTTATTATGTATGCTAGGGGCCCTGAAGTGCCACCAGGGGGCCATGGAAGGAAATTAAAATAATATTACTTTTTCATGTTCCACTGTTCATTGCTTGATTATAAACACCAGTGGGGGGAAAAGTATTCTGATATTTTACTTAAGATAGAAGCAGTGTAGTAATAGTCTGTTACAAGTAAAAGCCCTGCATTCAAAATTAAACTTAGAACTTGAAGAAATGTAGAGGAGTAAAACAAATACAATATTTGCCTCCAAATTGTAATGGAGTAGAATTATAAAGTAGAATAAAATGTAAATACTCAAGTTCTGTAAAGTACTTCAAATTTGAACATGAGTACAGTACTTGAGTAAATGTACTTAGTTACTTTCCACTACTGATAGACACACTCTTAAAAAGCAAACAGTCTAATAATTGCCACTTTACAAAGGACTTTGTAGCCTATATTTAATTTTTTTTTGTCAAAATGTCGTTGTGCAATGTGCATATGTTTTTTAAAACTTAATTTAGAACAATTCAGTACATCACAATTTCTAGTAGGAATATTGATTTTGCATTCCTCAAAACAATATAAACAGATCCAAATCAGCAAGGCTATATCGACAATAAGTAAAAAATAGATATAGGATACATAGATACTACATAGATTTAAAAAAAATAATAATAGTAAATGTACATATTTAAAAAAATATATGTTTTTGTATTTGCTATTCATTGCTAAACTAAGTTAGTGAGGTTTTCTGATTTCCCCATTTACATTAATGAATGTTTATATTTATCTAACAATTATGATGATATTGAACATAACAGCTGTTTCTTTTGAGAGGTTATCTTTGTATTAGAAATTGGTGTGTCAAATAGTGAAATATGTAAAAGTTTGCCCGTTGGAGGGAGAAAAAATTAAAAAAAAAATTGTTTTGTCAGACTCTAATAAAGCCCTCATTCCAAATAAAATGTAAGAAGTTAACACAGACATATCACAGAGACGCTACCCCTGTGAAACATGATTATACATTTAAAGCAGATCATTCTCCAGTGTGCTCTTTCTGTAAAACAGAAATGTAATCCATTTCTCACTTATTCTATTAATGTACTTATTTACTGGATTGACGTTGCTGTATTGTTTTGATAGATTGACACCAACATTAAAAGATATAATCTGTGCTCAGTGTTATCAATGCTCTCAGGCTTATTCGCTGCCTCCTAAAATCCGCCTGTTTTGTGATGCGGTAAAATGGAAACGAACGAAATTTTCGAATAATCGGCAAAATACTTTGTAATAAAAAATAAGCAAAATGTACAACATAGCCTATGTTTAAGTTTACATTTCTCTTGTGTAATTCGATATTTTTTTGGTTATATTTGTTGTTGTTTCACGTATTAATATAATGTGTTAAAATGATCTTTTTCAATATGATCAACTGAAATATATATTTCTCTGTACAATGTAATATAATAATAATAATAATAATTTAACAGTGTGGAGTTTGGACCTCACCAAAATGGCCGCAAAGTGCTCACGACTTCGTCACGTCCGGCTCGTGCTCAAAGGAACCACCGATATCAACCCGTCGCTTCCGGTGATGCCTCCTTTTCGGCAGCGGCTATTTCCTCGCCAACATGCCAGTGAGTATCCACAGGACGGTGTAAAATTGCATTTGAACCCTTTAGTGAAGCGTCGCAGCGCCGCCACACGGCTCAGTGTTTCCGTGAGAGAGCAGCGACTCGACTCATGTCGCTTCCAGAGCCTTTCGTTGAGTTTTACTCCCAGTTTTACTCAAACTATTCGCCACATTTGAGCGCATTGCGAGCGCATTGTGACACAAGATGGCCGCGCACACACTGCAAACATGGAGCCAGTTCAACGGAGGATCTGAGCGGGCGTACGAGCCATTTAACATTAACAGCCGCACTTTCCTCTAGATTAATGTTGTTGGGTCGACTCCGTTATTGTGACTCTGTTCCTAAATGTTTGGAGACTAACCCGCGGTGGACGTGAGCGCGTATCCTGCATTAATCCTCGGCTGTAGGCCTGGAGGCTGTAGCCGAGGAGCCTCAGCAGCGTAGCGGTCGTTCAGCAGCACTAAGCGATGCTAACGCTAAAGTTACCTAATGTTATTCTATGCAAAGTGGCACATTTACATGGCCACCGTTTTATCTTTTCACACGAATAGCGCATCATCTCTAATATTAGTGTTAATGGATCAATCACAGATGAGGTGCACTAACCCTTTAATTCATTTCTCCCCCTTTTTTGTTTTGTTTGAATGCAGCTCGCAAAGGACTTGTTGCACCCATCCCCTGAGGAGGAGAAGAGGAGGCACAAGAAGAAGCGTCTTGTACAGAGTCCCAACTCTTACTTCATGGATGTGAAATGTCCAGGTGAAGTTTTTCCTCCATGCAGCTTCACCTCACCAGACACAGTTGGTGTTTATCAATCTGCCTTTTTTTGTTTTGACGTAATGGCTGTAACTGATGTCTTGTCTTGTCTCCTTCCAGGATGCTACAAGATCACGACCGTGTTCAGCCACGCTCAGACAGTCGTGCTGTGTGTTGGCTGCTCTACAGTCCTGTGTCAGCCCACTGGAGGCAAAGCCCGTCTCACAGAGGGTCAGTATTTGTACACATTACCATCCTAACTGCTGGCTCCACAGCGCGGGTCTCTTACTAACATGCACGTTGTAGTCCAGTTTTTCTATTCTCAAACAACTTTATTCAAATTTGACACCATAAATGGCAAACTGTTATATTTCTATAATAATGCAACATTGCTGCATTGACAAAAAAATTCAAAAGATGTAATATTCTACTGCTCTGACCTAAACGCATCTAGCTGACATCACTATTGTTGTACAGAAAAGTACTTTAAAAAAACACCGTGTACTGCAATTGTTTTGTCTTCCTCTGAAACTGTCCACACCGGCTCAGTTCTGTGCTGCGCTTCATCCTTTTCTGTGTTTGTTGGTTGATTGCAAACCAACTTTAAAGGTGCATATAAACATCTACTGTGTTGGAGTGTGTAGCTGCTGCGTTATGACTTTGTATTGTTGACCAATCATTTATAATTTAATTATTGGAATGATGCACAGTAATAATAATAATGTCCAATTATCGGCCTTTTATTGTGAAGCCTTAAAATATAACAAATTAAGAAGACGAATAGTAAGTTGTCATTTATACAAGCTCGGGTTGTAATTGAGTTTATTTGTGCAGCACAATATCTCGTACATACTTGACTGAGTTTTTCCCTAGATTTACACCATATTCTCTACATTTTTAAGTTGCTGAAACAGTCTGTCCTGAAGGAACCCAACATTTATGTTCACCATCTTTTGATATATTCATCTATTGATTCAAGCATTAGATGAGGGTTCTTCTTCAGCAGCAACAGATCCTAAGAGAAGAACGTATTACCATTTTGATGCCTTTTTAAATAAGCTTTTCAAATCAGTGCACAGATATTGTTTTTTAGTAACAGACCCTATTCTCTGCACTAGACTAACCAACAAATAACTTCATTCAGGGCTTTCAGGAATTGGTTTAAAGCCTAAAATATTTTCTATTTTATTTGCGTGTGACTTAAATTACTTTATTTCATGTATTGAACTTGTTGCTGTGAAACTTTCCTCTCGTTGATCAGCCTTAAACTTGCATTAAATATCAACCAGTATTTGTTCCAGATGCTACAACTTTGTGCGTGAAAGCCGATTGGCACCGTGTTAAAAGCATTTTTACTGCTTTGTGCTCATGATTGCACCCGGAAGAGAATATAACTCACTGATTGTTATCTTCTCAGTCGTGTGACTGGTAACTCGTCCAACACTTCAACTGATTGTTGGCATTTGTCCGGTTCTTCAGACCCTGGAGGGATTATTTGTGACTTAATTGTGTTCATACATGACTCGTGTAGAAAATAGTTTGACGCACTGCCAAGTGACTGGACTTCCTCTATCGTGGTTTTTCAATCTCATTCCAGTGCCAGATCAACCTCAGTTTGCAGAAGGGTTGAGCTCGACCACTGGCTCCCTCCTTTCGAAGACTGAGAACAAATGTCTACTTTTAATGAAAAATTAAACAATATGCTTATTGATCGCTGCAGCTCTACAGTATATAACTCTGATACTGCTGGTGGCATAGCTTTCATTTTTTAAAATCGTGTTTTGATCCCAATAACATTTGTTTTTTACGCTGCGACTATTTTTATTGATTAATCTGTAGCTTTCTTTTCTTTTTTTTTTGGGTCTATATACATGTCAAACCTTTGAATCAGAGAATTGTGACTTTCTTTCTTTAAAACATTATTGAAACCGATAAATCGATTTAATAGTTGACAATACTTTGATTAATCTGCAGCTGTAGATTGTTTTGCGGTCGCCTGTTGTTCACCAGCGTCTCTTCTCAGGGCGACGTGATGATGACTTAACCGGTCACATGATGGCAAACGATGACTGTGCATTATTTCCGTACAGTACGGCTTCTCTTTTGTCTGACTGTCATTGTCTCGTGTGGCAGGGTGCTCATTCAGGAGGAAGCAGCACTAGCTGTTCTCCCCGGAGCTGAAGGGGAGAGGAGGGGATGGACCGGTTGATATCAGCGTCTTCTGCCTCCGGAGACGGACTCGGCGGTCCGATCTGGAACGAGACCTAAAGACGGACTGGACAGCGGATGGATTTCCACTGTTCATGTCGACGGAGCAGTTGTTGCTGTAACTCCACCCTCCAACCCTGTCTCTCTTAAATAAATATTGTTTTGGCTAAACCAGTGGTTTGTGATTCGTTTCCTGTTGGAAGGGAATCGTTTTCTTTACGGTCCGAGACATTTAATACAAAGGCGGTAGTTTTATCATTTTTATTGCAAATACTACAGGTTGTTAATTCTGTAAGATTATATCTTAATATTACAATAGCAAACTATTTAATGAACGCAATTGTTATTACATGATGAAAAGTGTTTACAGGTAAAGCTACTCTGACATGGGAGTGAGGACTGTCCAGGTTTATGTTGAGTTAATGTGTTTGTTGACTGGAGTTTCTTTCATTATTTAATCTATTTCCTCACTTGGTCTATAAAACATCAGAAAACAGTGACAAAAGTTTGATTTTTATTTTACGTCCAAAACCCCAAAATGTTCAATTTATTACAATGTAAGACTTAAGAAAAACAAAATGAAAAAGTCTTCATAAGAAGTTTATTACGACTCATTTCTACATTCTACCAAGAAAATGGTGCTACCTATTCTTTAAAATATTTTTTTTTGCATAGTTCTGTGCAGCCTTCGTTTTGTTAGTAACTCGTATGTCCACCTGTAAGAAAAATGTCCCGTGATGATTATTTCAGCTGCTTTACAGGCAGATGCTCCTCCGGGAGCTCCTCTTTCTTCTCCATCACCTTCCTGGGCGCCTCTACCTGTCCACGCTTGCACCAGCCGTCTCCGTCTTCACCTCCCTCTCCCTGAGCAGGTGGCGGATGGAGGAGTTCTGCGTCGACAGGGTCCTGGACAGGAGTGGCATCAGGCTCCTGAAGCCCTCCCTCAGCTCCTCCACGTGCTTCTCCAGGCTGTGGATGTGTGCGTCCAGCTCCCCCCTGCAGCCCTGCACCTCCGACAGCACGTCATACATCATGGTTTGCATCTGCATGAGGGTCCATGTCCATGCAGAGACGAGAAGGCGAATATTAGATGCTACTTCGCAGAGGTTTTGTGGTGTTGTGATAGAAAATGATGTGTTCACTTGCCTCTCTCACCTTGCAGAGGTCCACAAGCGTGTTTCTCTGGTCTGCAAGAATCCTCTTCTCTATCTTCACACGCCGCAGCCTGGGTACAAATATATTAAGATTTAGTGCTACAGGGAGGTCAGTGTGAAATTACTACTTATATAATATGAAAAAAGGGCCAGTTCACCTATGTTACCAATGAACAACCTACAAACACTTCTAGACCAAAATATTTATTTTATTTTATTATGAATACATACATTTTAGCACAGCAACAGTTGGGTTAAGAGTCTTACTGGTGGATGGCCAGAAGCAGCTTGCGCTGGTGCATGCGCACTCTGGTGTGGTCTTGCTCTCTTGACACCTTCGTGTGTTTGTAGATAAGCCAAGTCTCTCTCAGCACATTTGCTGCAGCAATTTTTATCTAGTGAAAGGATGAAGAAAATCACTTCGGAGTTATTCTATGTTGCATGCACAAGACCTGAACGCAGAATTAGTCATAGTCTGTGCAGAATGTCTCTCACTTTTAGGACTTTTTAATCTACATTAATATGTCAAATAAAGCCACACTGAGGTGTTTTACCCTCTTGGTGATGTGGGAGTCCATCATGAAGTTGTGAACATGTTTCTCTGCTCTGGTCAACTCCAGTTTCCTGGCAACCACCGCCACCACCAGGACTGTGCAGCCAGCTCCCTGTGAGAGTCAGAATAACACGTTTTTATTATGATAAACTGTCAGAATCTGCCTTCCACTTGTTATAGAGGAAGATATCCACCCTGTCTCACCATTATCCCAGTGAGGAGGCAGATGCTGCGACCGCAGTAGGTGTGCGGCACCACGTCTCCGTAACCGATGGACAAGAAGGTGACGGAGACCATCCACAGCGCCTCCATGTAGTTGCTGCTCAGGTCCTTGTAGTTGTGGTGTCTGTAGGAATCAAAAAAGGATATTACGTTGTAATATTTCCACGTAGCTTATAGCTTTTACTGGTCTTAAATTCTGCTTTACTGAACTTATCTGACTGCTGTAGCTGAATAACAAACGATTTACATTGGATTTTGTATTAACACCAATATTCAATATATATATGGTTGATTTTGAGATGTTGGAAAGAGCCTCAAACTCCTACACTGAAAATGGTGAGGGAAGAAATGATGAACATTGTTGAACGTCAGAAGATGTTTGGAAGATTGGACTTGAAAAATGAGACGGTGCAGCTTATATACATAGATATATACGTATGTTCAGCACTTGTACAGTACAGACTCATTAGTATTCTGATATATCGTCACCTACCTCTCACAGACATGTAAGCCCCACGCTGCCACTATCCACAGAGAGACGCTGAAAATCATCAGCACAGTCCCGGGGTAGGTGGTCATGAGTGTTTTCCCCACAAACCGGGTGTTGAAGTGTATCTAAAGATCACAAGCGGCATGCATTTGCGTCATGATTTTGACAGTAGGGCCCTACTTAGCCAGACTATTTAGGAGAGCACCTGTCAGATTATGATTATATAATACAGAGGAGATGAGGGATAAGGAAACTTGTTCTCAATCTGACTTGATACATGGACAGTAGGTTTGGCACTGTGGTGGGGAGACAAAGGTCATTTTCATCACTTAAATAGCATTTAGAAGGGAAGGGAAGGGATTACCCAGGTGCATATCATCAACCGTGGAAAAGAAAGCAGACGAGCAAAGCAGAGCTAGTGAGGGACATAATCAGCATAAACCACTGGGATTCATGGAGGTCGAAACTGTGATGGTCACACCTCCACAGACCCCTCGGCCCACCTGGACATAAGACGTGAACAGATGTGCAACAGATGAAATGTTCACAAAGAAAGCCCAGCCAAAATCGCCGTCCAAAATATGACCTGTATGTCCCTCAGCAGGTTTCTGCCCAGTTTATAAAATCATATCAAAACAGACCGTGCAAAGCCTCTTTCATTTAAAAGTGCTTTGATCGCATCACAGTGCTGTCCACGCCACTTAAAGGCAGATTCTGCAGAGCGACCTCTCACCTTGTTGAGCGCTCCAATGCTGCGAGATGCGGTGTCAGTGAAGAGGCGGCTGTGCAGCATCATGGCGCGGCCCAGCAGGTAGAGCCTGAGGAACATGGGCAGAGCCAGGATGATCTCCAGCTCCGTCTCCGACAGCAGCTGGCGAGTCGTGGTGTGCTGGAAGGTCTGCTGGAAGTACGCCATCAGACCCACCGGGTAGGGATGGATGACCACCACTGCCAGCTCCAGGGCTACCAGAGCCAGACGGTCCGTCGTCATGGCGATCCACCAATCCTCTGCCCCGATGTCGTGCACGTAGAGCTACGAGAGAGGTGTGAAGCGTGAGTGATAGTGAGCGTCTAACCTGGATCACACATATTTCATGGAGGAGATCATGTCTTTTGCTTATTAGTTGGATGGACACTACAATGATTAAACGGGAAACCCCCTTAATTTTACACACGTATTCTTTTTACTAGTCTTGAGAAATCCAGCTGCATATGTGGAATCGAAAGTATTAATTCTGCAAGGAAGCTGCAAGTTAAAATAAGATAACTTGCTCGGAGTCAAAGATCTGGTTCTTCTGCTCTTTTAAAACTGCCCACCATGAGTCAGACAATGTTTGCACTGTTTTTAAAGGACTGAAAAAGAAAAAATACGTTTCTGATTCACACAGTGATTTTTATTTTTCTGACTTTCCTTTCTTTAAATTGCTTTCTGCTTTAAAATTGCACTTCTAAAAATCCTTCAAATGAAACAGCCTTGACTACGCTCAGTTTTAGACTAAAAGGTTTGGAACCGCTGTTGTAGAAGCTTCAGTTTCTTTTATTATTTTTGGTTCTCCGTGTAATAACTATCCAAAGGAAAGAAAAAGCTGCAGGAGGTGATTCCTTCATTACAAATATATAGATTGCTTTTTGCCCCAGAAACCTTTACGTTTGAGAGAATGTCCCTGGAGGAAAGCTAACAAAGAAAAGAAAACAGATAAGTTACCTGTATCTCACAGCAGTGATACGCTACAATGAGGCCCAGCAGGATGATCGTAGAAAAACTGATGATGGACTTGAGTGCGAGGGAGTAGACGGAGCTCTGTGACACACACACACACACACACACACCATTACAAAGCTCAATCAATGAAATGGCCTCAGTGAACCTCTGTAACCTTATGATCTTATATCACTATGATCCACTTGCGTGATGTAATGAACATGATCGTATGGGCGCACTGTGCATTTCCCTGCAGCTGCAGGAAATCAATTCTCCTGCAGACTCAACCAGCACGGCCCAGTTATAAAGATCATGTGGGAAAAAAAAGAGGGGGGATCTATGGAGTTTTTCTTTTCTTCTGAGATAAATGAAGTAAAAGGAGTGTCATGTTATTGACAGAGGCTTTGAGAACATCTACTGGGCTCTATTCAGAAGATGACGACTACACTTGGGATTTCTTTTTCTTGAAAAAAATCTTTTTTTTGACTCTAACATCTACTGTACATTTCTGAAAGGATTTCCCAGGCTCTCCCGTCTTTCTGACCTTGCTGTAGACGCTCCAGGACAGCTCTGTCTCCATCACCATCATCACCATCCCAAATAGCCCCACTGCCAGGGCGCAGTCGTTCAGCCGCTGCCTCCTCAAAAACAGACCCCTCCTGTGGACCAGCCGCCAGCCAATGTTGTGGGTCTTCCAGTACGAGTCGTCTTTGCCGTCCTCCCCGTGTTTTGGGCTGGTCTGGGAAATGGATTCGGGGTGCGGACCGGGACACTCGGCTCCTGGCAGCAGGCCTCTGGCCTCAGTCGGGTCCTGGCGATGCTGGAACGTCTCGTTGTGTGGCTGGAAGTCGTCATCTTTGCTGGTGATGATGATCTCTGGGAGACTCTGGTGGTCGTGCATCTCCAGAGAAACGTTGTCTGAGTTGAGACGCCCTCTGCCCTCAACATCCTTGACGTCTAAGTGTGACCTGCAGGGGCTCGGAAAGGGTGACCCGCAGGGAGAAATGGGGACATCAGAGAAAGAGGTGACTTTCTCCTGCAGTCTGTGAGCTCCTGTGTTTTTGACCCTGCACTGGTGATTACACTCCTTGTGTGCTGGATTTTGTCTACTGCCCCCCGACCGTTTCACACATTTCTTCTCTTTGCCTTTGTGTCCCTTCCTGTTGGAGCGAGGTGAAGGTGTGACGTGAAGGTGTCCGTTGTATAAAGGTGTGGTGGCCATGGCCTGGGTTCTGTCCAGCCACACGGTGTGATCGGCTGATGGTTGGACCGTGTGGTGTATCCCGCACTGAGGAGAGCAGGCCTGAAGTGGAGGAACCACCCTGGGCGGGAGGAGGGGGCGCTGGTCCTCCACGTCCTGTCCGTGCACCACGGACAAGTTCATAGAGGGGGAGTGCTCCATGGTGAGAGGGGTCACTGGGGATGATTCACCAAATCTTTTTAAGAGGTTTGAAGCAAGAGAGAGAAATGGAGGACGATATTAAAATGAGTTTTAACAGACACATTCACTCAATAGTAGGTTTGTCTCAAGAGAAGATTCACAAAGATCGCTCATGCTCATTTTTATTCTTAACTGTATTATTTTGTATTTATCTGTCAATGAGTTTCAAATGATGAAAAATCTCAAGAGCAAACAATGATCCCTTTCAATCATTTGGCCCATCACAAATGTTTGTTTTAATACACATTCATTCAAGATTCAGTCACAAACTTGACTGGAGTGTAAGCTCGAAAATGTCCAGATATTTGTCTATTTCCACACAGCTCTTTCTATTCTTACCTTTCAAAGTCTGGTTTTCCAATCTGTGAGGAAGAAAAAAAGGTCTTAACCCTTACGACAACTGTTTCGTCTGGAAAGTATTTTCGTATTCAATCTTCTTATGGTCCTGAAGGTCACATCTGCCAGATACAAAGTCCTGTTGCAACCTCGACTCAAACACAACACTTTCATTCAGAAGACGTTTAAAATTCAAAGTTGAACCATGAAAACAAATGAAGCCGCGACACCAATGAGCTCCGGCGTGATCAGCTAACGATATTCCAAATGTCCGCGCTCTGCAAGTATAAACTTTCTAGCAATCCACCAGCAGCCTCAGCGTCACGGAGCCCCTCCCATAGATTCAAGGCGAGGTTATGAATTTCTCCTGCATATGACGACATGCAAGGTAAATACTCGTGGATATCCATTACATTTTCAAGCATTTATTCCCTGGTTTGGCCGTGTACCATCGTCCACCATCAGGGCATCTTCCCTAAAGCTTGAGGGGCTTAATGACTGCAAAGTCTCTAAGTTGCAGATGTTGCAGATGTTGCATGGGGCAAAGGCATGAGTCATCTGTCAGTTTTTTTAGCCGGGATTGGCAGATTTTGCTCCTCCCTATATGTGTGGGTGGGGAAATCTGCTTATACACGGGTGCCCTGGTGTCAAAAATCATCCTGGAATCATTCCCACAGTCTGATAAGAAATGCTATTAAATCACTTCTCATTTGTAATTTCATCATTTGCTCACGTTATTCTCACGGGAGAATTGCAAATGCGTTTTATTCTGTGTCTAAAAAAGAAAAAAAATCTAATCTTCAAAATAGAATAATGGTCCTCAATATCAATCCTGCCGATTAGTATCGCAGATTAATCAAGTGAGACAGAGATCTGATACTTATGAGCTTACGAAATATTAAATATGTCACCCCTTAAGCGAACAATATGCACAGAGCGGGGTGGATTATTTAGCATTAAAGTCATAACAATGACATTCGGCATCATTTATTCATCTAAATCCTTGTGACAGATGGGCCTACAGATAATAGAGCTCCCTCCTAATGGAGAGACCTAAGGAGCAAAGGGGTGGGCGGAGTTCATCCGGATAGTGGCAGGATAGAGCAAAGCATTATCTAATCTGAAGACAACGTGTATTTAAAGATGGCTGGAGGGTGAAGGAGGGGTGCTGGTGGGGGGGATGTGATGATGATGGGAGTCTGATCAGCCAGTCTGACGTCCCTGCAGATGTAAAACAGATTAATTATGATAAAACTACTTTGTTCTACTCTGAGATTTAGCCAGATGCTGCTGTCTGGAATTTCTTTGTTTTGATATTCTGCGGGCAGGAAGCTGTGCCTCGGTGCACGACTGTCAACACTACAAGCCCTTGCGGATGGTTTCTGGTAAATACAGCCCGTATCTCACATCCTTACAGGGAACTAGATCCTTAACATATGACTACTTAGTCTGCTGAGGCAACACTCACGCTGCAGTGGTGATAAAGACTACGAATGTTCTTAAATTAAGTTGTCCTTTTAATACCAAGATGCTGAAAGGATATACGCACATCTGCAAGCCTTCAAATTAATTCAAGCCTTCAGCCAAGGGCTTGTAAATCTGGCCACTGTAGCTGGTAGCTAAGTATGTCAATTCTTCTTGCCTCTGTGGCCGGTAGCCAGCAGGTTTTCAATTAGTCTCTTCCACTGCAAATCTTCCTTTGGCTGCTAAGAAAGTGAAATTAAACCGGGATATTTGGAGTCCACTAATTGCTCTGGCTGGTAAATGGCAAATCTGATTCATGCCCTGAATCTTCAGTGCACGGCAGTTTCATCTTCTGGTCAGGATATTAATTGCTTCAGTGTGACCTGTTGGCAGACATTGGTCAAGAGATAAATGAAGTGCCGTTACGCAAACAGCAGCTACAAATGTTTGTGTTTTAAAGGTCAAAAGTTACGATTAGGGTTGAAGGAATAGTTTGACATATTGGGAAATGGTCTTATTAAGAGTTAGATAAGAGACTTGGTGCCGCTCTCACATCTATCTGCCCAGCCTCACGCGTTACCATTACATTCCAGATAAGCTTCATTTTGCACGAAAATACAAAACAATATAAATTAGCATTAGTATAGAAATTGCATGCAAAAATAACGGATATTCATTTGTTAAATGTTGGATCATGTTGTTCAATTTAAGACATATGTCGTTTCCGGCCACCATCTTTGATTGGATTAGGAAACAGAGTCGCAATCTTATTAATTGTTTAGCTAACTGGATTATTTTCATCCACATGGTTAGAGGAGTCTTTAAAGATTCTAGAAAAACCTTCAGAACAGCTTTTGTCAATTTAACAAACCTTTTGGGTTTTTTAAAGGTCGCGTTGTATTTACTCTCGGTTAATTGCAAAAATTGCAAGAATAATATCTATGACAATAAATAAAGAATACAACATTACACACAACCTCGCACAATATTAAAGTATAACAATGTTGAATATCCATTTCTGACTATATGTAAACAACTTCCCTCTTTGTTCAGTCTAATTATTCAGAGCATTTAAAGCAGAGTGTGTTTCAATCACTTCCATCATTTAACATCTGAACAATCCAAACTTATTTTCAAAGTCCATCTGCGTCTGAATTCACAACAATCCAAGAACAATACTTCTAATAGTTCTCAAATAAATCGTGTTAATGGCGAACAAATATGACCCAGTCGACTTTACAGAAATCGCTTCAAGTTCAGTTCCTCGTTTGAAGCTTCAATCAGGAAACTGTTACAGTGATATTAAGCTATGGTAGATTAAACATGACCAAGTGTCTTAAACTGAAGAAAACATGATGCAGTGACAGATGGTGACCCACCGCATGCAGCTGGTGCCCTTTTATTGTTTTACACCCCGACCCCTCAGACCCCCTCAGAGTGCGCCACTGGTCTGGCACATAATCCACCATAAAATCACAATTTGTCATTTTTACACCTCAGATTAAACAGAAAAGACATAATATGTTCATTTGTGAGCTTTAAATATGCTGGTAGGCGGATTTTGATACCATTGGACTGAGCCAGGCTCGCTGTTTCCCCCTGTTTTCAGTCTTAATGCTAAGCTAAGCTAACTGTCTCGTGGCTGTAGCTTCATAGTTACAGACAAAAGAACAAGCGTCTCGAGGCAACATGAGTCGCTTCTAGGAGAACACACCAAACCAAACTGTGGTTGCATTGTGGGTAACGTAAGCGGCAGGTTTTGATAAGAAAGAAGAATGTGTCGAAGAAAAGACGACATAGTATGTGGCTCTGCATCATCAACTGCTAAATGGGGCGGGGGGGTAACTCTTGAGATTTCACCCTGTAAAAGTGTATTGGAGAACAATTACTTTTGCTCAACTGCTCCAGCTGGGGCAGGATGTGTCCATTAGAAGACAACTTCACCAAGTCAACTCCATTCAAGACAAGAAGGGCCGCACGAATCAGATATTACAAGTGAGCGGATGTATGGGCCGGTTTTGTCG
The DNA here is from genome assembly GCA_943590825.1 of Bovichtus diacanthus. NCBI lineage: Eukaryota > Metazoa > Chordata > Actinopteri > Perciformes > Bovichtidae > Bovichtus > Bovichtus diacanthus. The sequence goes on from CALSBV010012213.1 coordinate 12,999,935, forward strand.
ATAACACCCTATTAGGTGGAGGGGACGTGTCAGCGCAGGAGAGGGCCTAATCCAATCAGCAGAGTAATTAAAAACACACAGCACAGCAGCCCTGATGGCTGCATTGTCAGGGACGGCATTCAGCATTTAGCACAGAGGGATGAGCTCATGCCGGGTCAGAGCGATGGCCGTCTCCGCTGCTGTGCAATTAGAATCACAATCAGGCTCAGCAAAACCAATAAAAAAAAAAAAGACAAGCAAATGTGCAGAGGGCGCTTTGTGGCACCGTGTTTGTGTTCAACATCCTCATTGTCTCCCTCCATTGATATGGCTTGAATCCACACTTCGCTCAGTGTATTCTTTAATCTGCAATTATTACGCGCGATGGCTCGTTCCTGCTCTCTGTACAGCATCGGCTCTTATCATCTTCTCGGCCAGTTTTCCTCCTGGTTAATTAACACCATCACCTCACTCCTGCTGCCAGTGATGATGAGCTCCAGCCAGCATGCAGTTGGAAAACAAACCACCAGATGTCACCCACGCATCAGTGCCTCCAGTCTGTGTTTTTATGAAGCCTAATGCATTTTGTGTGTTGGCACTGTGTCACACTGGTGCTTGGCGCATAAGAGCACAGGGAGTCCTTTTCTTTTTCTTTCCCGAGATGAACTCAAAGTCAATTGTGCACACGTTGAATCGGCAACATTCCCGGGATGCAGCGGCAACAGGATGCTTCTCCTCTGATGATACATTGCTGATGCACATTGTATGTCCTCGCTCCACGCTTGGTGCAGCTTTCTCTGCTTTAACCGGTGACTTAGCCATCCTTCTTTTCGCCTCAGAGGGCCACTCTCCATCCTGTGTGTGCAGCCGAGCATGAATCTGTAGCTTCATGCGCTCTGGGTGTGTGACAGGCTTCCTAGCAGAGGGGTAATTCCGAAGGGCAGTAGAAGTAATAGGGTAATCTATTATACAGTCAAACTCTTTCTTCCTCCTCCTCCTCTTGCCCCCCTCCCTCCTTTCTCCTCACCCTCCCTCTCTCCCAGTCTTTCGGCTTCTCGCTGCCTCTGCCCTTGCATCAGCATTTCGTGAGGACAAATGAGAAGTAGAGTTTAACTATGCACATTCCCGATGCCCTCCTGCAGAGCCCAGCACTTTCGCAATTAAACTGGAGTCTATCTCCCCCTATGACTCAAAGCTCACCCCCCGCTGAGTGAGGGCAACACACACACACACACACACACACACACAGCTCTAATCCAGCAGTGCGTGACTGTAAGCAGTGTGGCGTTCTATCAGAAGTGTAACCAAGCTGCCATATATTTTTGATACATGTCGTGCTACACGTGTCATGGCACACGGTGGGAGATAGCGAAAGGAATGAAAGAGGGGATGTGAGTGAAATGAGTGAGAAGAGTGGTTAATCTTTTCCAATTTTCATGTTCACACAGAGGAGAGGAGAATGGAGACGTTGGACACAGAGGTGATTCTTTCCCCACATTCTTTCTGTTTCTGATTTTGTGCACAATAACTAAGCAGATGTAAAACATTTCCCTCTTCTCTGCATTGAATGGCTCCTCTTCTTTTTCCTATGAGCTACTTTCCCACTCCCCCCCCCCCCCCTGTATGGATTCCTTCTTCTTATCACACTTTATCAATTAATTGTCCATTAGTGTTTTAAATGGTGTGCATCTTCTTGTTCTATTGTCTTAAAAAAGGTCAACTCACGGTGACGGACCAATAAAAACCTCTCCCTCCTCCACTTCCTGCTCTGTCTTCAACCCCAATCACCCCCATCTCTGACATTTTTCTCTCTCGTGTGCTCTCCATTTTAGTCCCACCTCCCCAGAGACACAAGGAGACAGAGACAGAGAGAGAGAGAGCCCACAGCCACCCTCTCCTCCTCCTCCTCCTCCTCCTGCACTCCCTCTCTCAGCTCCCCTCTCCTCCAGCACACGCTCACGCTCCTTCCCTCTCATGCCGACTGGATGCAGACCGAGGGATTTCCAGCAGCTTCCTGAGTCTGTCGTCCCTCTCCTCCCTCCCCTCCTCCTCCTTCAACATCCGGAGCTTCTCCTCTTCTGCCTCCTCTTTTCCTCCTGTTCCTCACCACCAGGATGTGGCACTCGGTGGCTCTGCTCCTCTCTGGATTCTCTGCTTTGATCCACGGTGAGCCTGATCGCCTCTCTGCCTTTCATTATGCCTTCAGGAATCAGAATTGCAGCAGTGGCACTTTAGTATCAAAGTGTGATATTTTATAGGAAATTCATGAGTTGGAGACAATTTTGTTGCTGCTTGATTTGTGAAGTATATACGCCGGGATAAGAATTCAAAGTAGAAAAAAAAAAAAAAACGACTCCAGGAGGAGAAAAGTGAGAACCCGGCTCACCTGTTTGCTTTGTTGTTTACATCTCTGGGATTATTTTTAAACTGTGTTTTTCTGGATATACATGCTGGGTTGACCTAGGGGTTGGATGTCTCTACATGTTTAAACAGGCAGATTGATTCTGTGCAGAGCGGCAGGAGACAGAAACAGTGTGTGGAAGAATCCGAGCAGTCGTACTATTTCATCGCTTTTCTCCCCTCATTCCACAAGCCTCTTTCTGTCCAAACCCGCATGTATGACAGGGGATCTCACCCCCGCAGATCAACTGAATTGCACGTATAGATCGGCTCATCCATTTTGCCTCCCCCTTTTGTGTTGTGGACGTCTTATTGCAGCCGAGCTGACGGGGCTGCGAGCAGCAGAAGTGAATATAAAGGCTGACAGCTGATGGTTGAGCTGAGAGGAGAGTGGGTGAACTTTCCCTAAAGGCACAAGTACCAGCAGTGGCTGCTTTTCTGTTTGTTTGTGTTTCCAAGAAGAAGATTTTGCACCAGAAAAGACAAGAAGACAGAAATGTCAAAAGTTTCAGACTGTACTGCTGCACACTGAATTGTAAAGACGCGAGATTTAAGGAAACCTCTGGGCATTTTCCATCACTTTGCTTTGACGTAACCATGAGTGTGTGAGCCTTTCTGCCTCTGCTCCACAGGGATTTAAAGCTCTTAGCACTAGAGCCCTATGAACCCTGACATTCCCCATGAATAAGCTTCAAAGACAGAAACAAAAAAAAAAAACCTTCCACGCTGTTCGACAATGTCCCACATACAGTATGTTGTGCATCTGTTTTCCTATTTATTGAGCTTATATAACTGACAAATCTTCGAATCAGAGACCCCATTTATTATTAAATTGCTCCAATATTGCACCGACTGGAGAAATCCTAGATGTTTTGAGCATCATTTCATAATAATTCTCTGTACTCCAGCGTGGTGTAAGTGGTTGGTTTAGAAACCTTTGGATCGCAGCTACAATATCAAATAAAATATAAGAATTTGGATGAAGCTGTGTTATGATGCACCCACTGATGGGAAAGATAGAAGACGAAGATGCGACATCCTCTACATATTAAATTGTTCTGCACATGTCTGTGGCTGACAGTAACGTCTGCTTACCCCCCACCCCCCCACAAGTCCATTCAATTACTCCATAAATATCTCTATTTAACAATGTATTTGTATTACGTCTGAGCATTTCAAACTAACCTAATTATACATTCATTTGTGCCAATTATGCCCTGATAAGGTTTCTTACTATTTGTAATTAGATTATTATTTGCTCACTGACTGTTGCTGACGCTTTCTGAATCTCGCTCCTGTTTGTTGATTTCGTTCTGTATTTAAAACAAAAAAAGAATGTTAAATATTTAAATCTGAAATGGACCTTTCCTCTATATTTCATTAGCAAAAACCTTAAAAGAGACAAGTGTGACTAATGGGAATAAAAAGATCATCTTTTTTTAAATTTCTGCTAATTTCATCATTAAATCCCGCTTCTCTCTCTTCTCTACGGCTTTCCCTTTTAGTCTTGCTCTTCGGGTATTTATAGATAAGGACATTTAGTTCCTGAGGGATAAATCTTCTGATTTGATCAGCAACATGTGTCTCAGCATCCATTCCTGCCTGAATGTACCCCCACCCAAAAGTCTCCTTTGATTCCCGAGTGATGTATTTGTTGGAGGTTTTCCTTCTCCTTGAAGATCGGTGTCATTTTAATTAACTTCACAGGAAACACAGACTTCATCTGTCATTAAGGGCTTCATCGCTGAGCTAAACTTTAACATACAGAGCTTATCCTATGGTGCGGAGTGCGGCTTGTTTTCACAGATTGAAATGATCTTATATTCTTCTGCCTCTCCAGTGTCGTTGCAGGGTCCTCACCAGAGGAACCTGCTGAAGAACCTCCTGAAGGACTACAACCGGATGGAGCGGCCGGTGGGCAACGACTCCCACCCGCTCACCGTCATCTTTTCCCTCAGCATGATACAGATCATGGACGTGGTAGGTGTCTTCGGCCGCACTCATGTTCATCATCCACCGCTTGGCTGTCTAATTTTTAAATACAGGAGGATGTTTTCAATCTGCGTGATGAAGCTTTTTGTTTGTGGACATAAAAGTCAATAAGCCTCTAGATTTGTTTTGTTAATTAATAAGGAAATTAGCCGGAAAATGAAGAATTAAAAACATCTTTTGGTGCCAAGTTAGGCAGTCGATGCCAGAAACTGTGATGTTAGTTTTTATTAATAATAATAATGGCCATAACAGGTGACTTTGTTAAAATGTGTGAATTTAGTTGTGCAGGTAAAACGATAACTTTCCTGTAATCTTTAATATGGATGCATGATATTATTCTACTTCTTAGAAAATAAATGTGCTAAAAATGTTTCCAATGTTTTGCAGGATGAGAAGAATCAGGTGCTCACCTCTAACATGTGGCTACGGATGGTAAGGACTGAGGGGGGGGGGCCTTGACATAACCTGTGACTTGACTTGACTAGCTCGGCTGCACTGTAGTCCTGCAGATACAGACTGTGTGTGTCTGTGTGTCTAAGAGTTGGTTCGACCACTATCTCCAGTGGAACCAGAGCGAACATCCCGGAGTGAAAAACCTCCGCTTCACTACAGACCAGGTCTGGACGCCAGACATCCTGCTCTACAACAGGTAAAACACGCATAAACACCTTAACACACGCCTCATACATACACATAATATTCCAACAAGTAGTGTCACGTCCTCCCCTGCCCTTCCTCAGTGCAGATGACGACTTTGACTCCACCTTTAAGACCAATGTTCTGGTGAACTCCAGCGGCTACGCAGAGTATCTGCCTCCAGGTGAGTCTCGCTCTTTTTTTCTCTCATCCAGCTCTCACTAGTCTTCATCCCTTCCTCTCACTTCCTCATCTCCCTGCGAGGCAGCGGCAGCATCTCATTCTGCAATCTCTGCATGTCTTCCCTGTTTGTTCATTTTACATTAATATTGTATTAGTATAAACAGCATCCCTGGTTACTCACTGGTTACAGATTCCCAGCGCTGTGAGTAACACTATAAATAGGAGATGTTTGCTTCCTCCGTTTCCCGTCTTAACCCAAATGCAAGACCCGTGTAAATGTGAAGTAACAGCTCCCCTGAGTTTCCACGGG
>CALSBV010012213.1:13005444-13023844 GCA_943590825.1 Bovichtus diacanthus
AAGACCCGTGTAAATGTGAAGTAACAGCTCCCCTGAGTTTCCACGGGTCTTCACTTGGTATTTTCCTGTCTTTTCCCCTTTATACATCAGATTACAAAGGGCTGAGATTGAAGGCAAAGTGTTAGAGGGAATTGAGTTGAAATGGCCTTCTGAGGTAAAAGTGGAGGAGCTCAGAAAGCCGCCCTATCAATTCTATTCAGCGGTCATGTTTATTAATAGGCTGCTGCTGAATGTAAATACAGCTCATTAAAGCAGGAATTCGGATCAGAGCCAATTAGGGAAAGAATAAAAAGATAGCGCTCTGCTTTGGTAAAATAAGGAGAGGTTTTTACTACAAAGAGAGATGGAGTACATGGGGAGATGAAGAGAAGAAAAGGAGAAAAGAATAAGCATAAAACCAGCTTTTTAGACTTTCCCACAGTAGCCTGGTTACAATTCCTGAGGTATTTTGTGGGCTGTTATTATCAGGAAATGAAAGGCAACAGGTCTGTGGGTGGCATTCATGGAACAGGAGGTTGACACACGCTGAATAATTCAAAGGCGGAGGATCTCAGGTGTCTGCTGCACACCATCATTTGCAGAAAAAAACTCTCATAGCTGCAGAGGAAAAGGTGTTATGGTTGGGTTAAATGGTACAACATGAGATAAGGCGTAACAGCTTTTAGCTCATATCACGATTCTGGGGGACATTTTCAAACGAGGAATCTTGTCTCCGGGCTTTGTAATGCCTTCTTGGGAAGCGATTTCCAGAATGATGGAGTTTTATTTTGGGAGCCGTGCTGCGGGAGAGGGAGATTATTCCAAGCAGCAGAAAAATCCAGGTGTCTCGTTTGTGAGCATCGCTTCAAGGTTACTGGATATGTTAGAGAGGCAGGGTACAGGAATATACTGTGCACGAAGGATCAGTGGATTGCAGAGGCTGACAGAACTACTTTCACCTGATCAGAGTAATTTAGGGGTTTATGGCCTCAGACTTTCATAACGGGAGTAATTATAAAGACATCCTCCCCATGGAGCAAAGGCAAACACTTGGTGTCAGTAACTGGATTTGAGAATGTATAAAGAGAAAATGCACAGCTTCTACTTTATTTGATGTGCTCTACCTCTGCTTTGAAACCAGCCCTCCACCTGCTAACCTCCTTCCCCCCAGACTCTGCTTTCATTCCCCTCTGAAGGCTGATTTGCACGTCAGCCTCATAATGAATGTCTTTGAGCACCGCGAGGCTTCATTGGCATTTTGGTACTGCGTGCGTCTGAATGTCTCAAACAAGCTTCATTCGTTTATTTCAGTAATTACTTTAGCGGCCGGAGTTTGCCAGCGAACCACAGCGAGGATCATTGAGCGTCTTCGTTTGAGGGTGGACACCAGCGTGCACGTGTGTCTTTATGATTTCTGAGCTTGCGTGTGCCTATGCATGTGGGGGCATTTATTTTGCATAATAGAAGTAGTAATCTGATTAGGGCGGTGCGCAATCTAATTTCTCAGTGTCACTATTGATGTTTCCTTCCATCACCGAGGCTTAGCAGCTGTGTGTGCAGGCAGAGCACAGAAAGCATCATATCTGAAACCTGCAGGTGACAACACTGCTGGCAAGGTTTTTTTCAAATAGACATTTCTTTGATCAGAGGTTGTTTCTAGTTATAGTCTTTGCTTTCACTTCGTCGTCCTCCAAACTCAATTTCACACTATTTGTAGACTCGCACAAAGTTGATAAAACTCCTCTTGCGGCGCACTTTGTTGTGACGCAGCACATCGCACAGCGTTTCTTTATAAAAATGTGAGGCGGTTGACTTCAGAACTCAGTCCTTGGAGCTGGCTGGATATGAAAAGAATGAATGATTCTTTCTGACGACACTTGATATTCAGGACGGGTTTTCTGCACAACTCAAGCGGTTCGCTGGGTAATAGTCACCTCTGCACAGGAAACTGCAGGGGTCAATGTCGTAATTTACTAAATTGATTACAGAGCTTTAACCCTTCCGTTCTTTTCTCTTGTTTCTCTCTAAGGAATCTTTATGAGCACATGCAACGTGGACGTTCGCTGGTTCCCTTTTGACATCCAGCAGTGTGAGCTGAAGTTCGGCTCTTGGACGTATGACGGGTGGCTCCTGGACCTCCAGATGAACGATGCAGACATCTCAGGCTACATGCCCAATGGAGAGTGGGACCTCATTGGTGAGTACGGTGAAACCTTTGCATCGTATCCTCACGTAAAACATCCAGTCACGGAGCAAAAGTCAAGTTCTCTCTGTCCTTGCCTGTTCTTCAGGGGTTCCTGGCACCAGAAGTGAGGCCTTCTATGATTGTTGTAAGGAGCCTTACCCAGATGTGACGTTTGTTGTGACAATACGGCGGCGGACGCTCTACTATGCCCTGAACCTGCTCATCCCCTGTGTGTTGCTGTCTTCGATGACCTTGCTCATCTTTGTGCTGCCGGCTGACTCTGGGGAGAAGATCTCACTGGGTGAGTGGAGCTAAAGAAGAGCAATGATGGAGGAAACAAAAAGAGAGTTGTTAGTTTGAACTTTTAACTTGGGGGAACGTGCGAGACGCAGACCAGCGTGAGCTTCAACCTGAGTCCATCACATCTGACTGACCAATAGATGCATAAAAGGAAAGTGAAAACAACCTCAGTCAGCCAAGTTTGGTGAATAAAAACTAATTTAAATGTTGTTAGATTTACTACAATCAGCTGGAAAATCTACGTTGAAAAGGCGACCACACACCTTTTCTTCAACATCCACACACATAAAGTGTCCAAATCAAATCTCTAACTTGAGTGTTCCCGTGCTCCAAGGTGTGAACGCACAAGCACGTATAGCATGACCGTCTAAAACTGAGGGTTCACAGGAAGCAAACCTTCTTAGAATAAAGGCAAAAAAATGAAGCGGTGGTGCTGAAGACTATGAGAAAGGGCAAAGGGACAGAAGGTGGAGCTGAGAGAGGAGAGGGATTACGGGATGAAATAGAAAGATGAGAAATGCAAGGAGGAGGAACAGAGACAGATGGGAGTGGGAAGGTAGAGAAAGGGGAACGCAGACAGGAGAAGAATTTGAAAAGGATGAGGAAGGACAGCACAAAAGAGATGGGGAATTGATGAGGAGGGAAAGAGGGGAGACAACCAATTCACACTATAACCGGCTGGAAGAGAGAGAGGATGCAGTGGCGCCATCGAACAGCGGCTGCAAATACATTTTAATATCTGTTTCAACGTGTTTAGAGCACAAGATGGATGATGTTCACCTCATCAGACACCAGACAAAGCAGACTGTAGTTTATCTGACCTCGCACTGAAAAGCATGAGTTCATTAATCGTGTAGGCGAGCGGCAGGAAAATAATTGGCAACTATCTTGCTTTGCTAATATATTATTTGAAGTATCATCCATTTAAAAGAAAAAAAAGGCAAATTCTCTGGTTCCATCTTCTCAAATGTGTACTGTAAATGGAATATATTTGGGTTTTTAGAATTAAACTTACAAAAAGAAGCTATTTTAATATGTCAACATGGGCTCTGGGAAAAGTCCTCACTATTTTCTGACGCTTTATGTACAAAAAATTTATTATTTAATCAAACAAGAAATATAATCGGATGAAAAGAATCGTTAATGGCAGACATATTTCTGATATAACACTATTGCATTGTCTTGATCGCTCACCAAATACACTAAAATAATACCAATACCAATACTAATACTACTACTACTACTACTACTACTACTAATAATAATAATATCAATAATAATTAAATAAATGCTTGTGCTTCTTTGTAAATACTATATGAGTCATGTCTGAGTCTGAGGGAAGCCGTAGCAGCGTTGTCAAAGCATATCCTTAACCTCAATACAGGATGCATTACGCAGCATTTCTCTGCAGAAAATAATGCCAAGCCTTACACACACAGCCAATTAACCTATTGATGTAATTAAGGCTAGTGAATTGATTAGCGGGGAGAGAGCTTACACATCGCCTTACAGGAAAATACACTCCGCTTGATACACTGGAACCAAGTGGCTGGACCTTTAGGGTGAGAGGAGCGTGCTTTTAAAAAGAATAAGTGTCATCTTTTAGCGATAAAGTGACATAAGAGAAGCATTTTTAATTGTCTTAATGTCCTTAAAGGTGGTTCATATTTTATCTCTGTGCCTAGGAGTTTAATTGAGTGCTTCTGTATGGAGACATTTATGCCAACAAAGCACTCCTTAAATTTTGTCTGTTGGAGAAATGAGACAGATAGCGTGGACAAACGGAGTCGGACACGGAGTTTCGGTGCAGTAGTGTGTGAGCGGTGCAGTAGTGTGTGAGCGGTGCAGTAGTGTGTGAGCAGTGCAGTAGTGTGCACGCAGGCGGAGTTTGGACAACGTTAAAAAAATGGCTATTTACTGTTCGGAAGAGCTTTTTGCTGCAGAGGTACATAATGTCAAATAGTAATTCACAGTACCAGCATTACCTGGTCATTTACATAAATCTCTGATCTCATCCAGAGTGTGACCACATATCAAAAAATACCAAACAAGTTTCTCACGAGAAAGTACCGCGACTCAGGGCAGGGCACTACTGCACCATGTGGGTTGCTGAGGCATTGAGTTCTCATCTTCCCATCTATCTGCAGGTATCACCGTCTTGCTGTCTCTCACTGTTTTCATGTTGCTGGTCGCAGAGATCATGCCAGCTACGTCGGACTCCGTCCCCCTCATAGGTATGTGAGAGACTGTTTGTGTGTATGTTATAACAAGTGGTTCACGTGGTCCTTAATGAGCTTGAATTATGACACCCGATTGAAAGCCATTGCTCCAATTACACTTAGCGATTGCCAATATGAAATCAAGACCTTTTACTCGTTAGAGATTCTGCAAGTTTACGTCTGACAGTGACAATCTATATTTGGCATTGAGTGTTTTCTTTTTCCAGTAATGCAGTGTTAGCATGATAACGTGCTAAACACAAATTACAGCCGAGGCTGATGGGAATATTATTAGTTTGCAGGTGTTATAAACTACAAAATCCTAAATATAAATCATAAACCAATAAAGTTCCAGTATTTACAATTAATCCTGAGGGACTTGAATGTTTGTACCACATTTCACTAAAAGTCACAAATGTCAACCTCGCGGTGGCAATATGGATAAAATCAGAGGATCATTAAAGTTATTGAGATTCATCTTCTGGGGCCTCGAGTGACAGAATGTCATGCCAATACATCTGATCGCTGCTGATGTATTGAAACATTGTCCTCCATAGAGCCACAGGTTTGTCACATAGGTCTTTAATATCTGTCCAGAATACAACACCCTCTATACTTTATAAAAACTGAACCAAATAAAGAAAAAAAATACACAATTACATTTACAAAATACTACTACCCAATGGTAGAGCTACAAAATCCCCCTAAAAAACCCCAACAGAATTTATTTTAGCCATCTGCTCGCCTTTACATTTTATTGGCTAAATTGATTGCAGGCGCACATTCTGGGTATTATATTTAGTGAGCTAGGATTGCAGCCAGAGACAGATGCAAGTCCATCTTTGCCTAAATACACAAATCCTGGTCATTAAAAACTTTAGGAAAAAAAAGTAGAGTAATAACCATCAGTGCTGCTTTCAGCACAATTCTTTTAATTAACAATAACTACCCTGATGCAGTCTAAATCTTGTTGATTCTCCAAGCACAATGTGGCTACTAGCACCAGTAGTGTCGGGTCGCAGGATGGCATGAAGAAATCTAACTAAGGATGAGTTTTGAATAAAACGGAGTGAATTTAACATGAAAGTATGTATTTTTTTATGATAACTTCACGATCACGGTGTATTATGGTGTAAAATGACTGATCCACACTCTCCTCCGCCCAGGTCAGTACTTTGCCAGTATAATGATCATCGTTGGGATGTCAGTCATCGCCACAGTGGTGGTTCTGCAGTATCACCACCACGATCCAAATGGAGGAAACATGCCGAAATGGGTGAGGCTGCGCTCAAACTCTTCATGTGAGCTTTATCAGTCACATACATCAGGCTTTCACATCAGCTGGATAAGTCCTGTAAACGGTTGGTCTCCCTATTTTAGATATCATACGTTCCCTGTTATTAATCTGGATTTCACATCATTATTCGTATCATGCTCTGCCTTTTTCAGTAACATTTCATCTGTCAGTGCTACCTGTGCTCTGCCAGTTTCTTTTCTCTATTCATTCTCCGACTTCCTCGGCTGTGACTCATCCGGCAGTGTCAGTCTGCCTGAGCGTGTTCATCAAATGCTTTGCCACAGACTTCAACAGGAGTGCGTTTCAAAGCTCTCTGGATATGTAGGCGGATTCGATTCGACTCATTCCCTCTTTTTTATTTTTCTTGCCTTCTGTTTAATGCTAAAAAAACGCATGAAGCCTTTTTTTTTTTTTTTTTCCCACAAAAGTTTTGTTCTTATATGAACATATCAAAAATGTAAAAATGTGGGAAAGTTTCTTAAATTAAGACATTACATATTACAATTATATGCAGTTGGTTGAAGAAATGGCTGGTTTGTCAAAAATAAGAATATTTTCTCTGTAATATTAATCAACAAATGAAATATAGGACGGCATTTAAAAAAAAATTGACGAGTCTACATTTATTGATACATGTATATACACATTAAGAGTGAAGATGCCGCATATATCGACACATTGAAGGACGTTATGTTGATGAATGGCCTGTTCAGACAGTCCGACGGGCAATTAACAAACTAATTGATGTGGTTCAGATGAGAGCATCGAACCAGCACAGTTCATAATTGCAGCCCCGGACAAAAACATCATCAGCAGCAGCAGCAGCAACAGGGACAGTTACCTGGCCAGTAAACACACTCGCTGGAGACTAATTGAGCAGTCATCTGGACATTAGCTTCTCAGTAGATGCCAAACACCCATCTGGATGCTGTTGGGCCAATATGCACTTTCAGGGGACATGCGGTCTCTTTCCAGGGGAGTTTTGTTTCATGTTGTGTAAGAGAAGAGAGGAAGCAAGAGTAGAATAAAACAAGCTTTACATTCGTACCTACTTGCGAGAAGCTAATCTTCCCTTTATATTAATGCAGCAGTTTATTGAGACATTATTGGAGGCTCATTACACTGTAATCTGACAGTCAATCTCAATCATTCCACAGTTTAAAGTGAATGCTCTCTTTGTAAGTATCCTCTCTGCTGGAAATACAGTTAAAGCTTAAAATCTTCTTTGCCTCAGGCACTTTAACTGGGCGTCCCTGGCGAGCATCTCGTACTCCTACTTATACAAGCGCTGCGGCATTATGAAACAAGATGCAAGGTTGGAAACAGCACCAACATCAATCCAAGACAAATGAGGCTATTCACCTATCTTAACTGGTGTTATGTGAAGGTCAAGGTGTGTAGGTGGTTTTCAATTCTTAAAGTTTTACAGCTTTCCTCTCATTTTCTTTTGCTTCTTGTACGTTTTTGTGCATTCTACTTCTTGTCCTCCACTCTCACCTTTACACATCTCCAGCCCACATCCTGCACCTTGTCCGGAGTTTTCCTTTCACACATGTAGCACACAACAGGAGATTGTCCGTGTCACACTCCTTCTCACTTACAGGAAATACTGCATTTGGATCAGGCGAGGGGTGAAGCCAGAGTAGAGCATGACAGGGATCACACGTGGTCACGTTGCTGGATCGTAAATTTGGTCATAAACAACCGAGTCTCTTGCTGTTCCTTGAACTTGTCTGACGATTTTAGACATTTTTATGTTGGGGTCTTTGTGTAAATGAGCATTCTTCTTCACCCTTGGATGTTTGTTTTCTTCCGGTTACACGAAACTTCATAAACACGCTCGCTCCCCTTGAATTCCCTCGCTCTTTTCACACATGGGCTCAATCTGACATTACACGGATGCTGGCAGAGTAAAGTCGGTTTGATGTCCATGTCCGGTCCAGACATTTGCATTCGAACATACAGCTCCTCGGGGTAATGTCTAATTTCAGGGTTGCAGTGCATGTGTGAAAGACGCTTCAGCTTCTCTCTTTTTCCATCCACAGGTGCAGCTCGTCTTGCTGCAGTGGGTAGCATGGTTCTTGCGTATGAAGCGGCCGGGAGAGAATGACGACCCAGAGCGGCCCCCGTGTGCACCGCACTTGCGGCGCTGCTCCTCGAGCTCCCAGAGCGGGAGCATCACAAATCCACCAGACCCCACCCTCCATCCGCTGCACCCACAGAACCTGGCACCTCTCCAAACAGGGCCCCTCCACGCGGGGCATCCTCACCTTCACGCACAGTCCAGCGCTAACAACGGGAACCTTCTTTACATGGGCTACCAGAGCATGGAGGACCCTTCTATGCTCTCAGAGCCTCTCCAGAGAAATAACATCTCCACAGGGCCTCCGCGGGTAGCAGGAAGCCCGCCTCCTCACCTCGCATCTCAGTTCTGCAGCTCCCCACCACCTCCTACCTCCAACATGGATACTGTAGGCTGCCCCAGCACTGTCTCCAGTGGAGGGGGCTTTGGAGGTGGACCCGGAGGGTGCTCGACGGCAGGGATTGGAGACCCCCAACTACAGGCCATCTTGGAGGAGGTGCGTTACATGGCAGACCGTTTCCGGGAGCAGGACGAGGCAGAGAGCGTGGCCGACCAGTGGAAATTTGCAGGCGCTGTAATTGATCGTCTGTGTTTGGTGGCGTTCAGCGTTTTCAACATCATATGCACCATCTCCATCCTCATGTCTGCACCAAACTTTGCGGACGCTATTTCGAAGGACTTCGTTTGAAAGCAAAGGGGAAAAAAGAAGAAGAGAAGCGTGAAAAGTAAGGATGAGGGGAATTAAATATAGGACGAAGGATGGAGTGAGCCCGGATCCAAGGAAACACAATTTCCAGCGGACTGTAGGCTCTGTGATTCGTTATTGCAAGGAACTCGGTAATAGAAAAAAACCCAAATGGTTTTCTTTGCAATACAACACTGTTTTGTAACTGAAATATAAGAAGAAAACAGATGAGGAAGGGAGTACAGAGTATACGTTAAATGAGATTAAGGGGAGCAGGGTGCTTTATCAGATTCTTGACAAGGTGAAATGGATTCTTTTGTTAATTCAAAGACTTTCTCCCCACAATTAGGGGAAAGAATGAGTCAGAGAGAGAAAAAGATTATCAGTCCAATGCAACCTCAAGGAAGAAAGCTCTTAAAGCGAGGGAGAGATTGAGAGAGTAAGAGGGGAAAAGCGAGCGGCAAATAGATAGAGACGGATAAATAAGACAGACATTGGGCTGTTTTATTTTCTTGAGTAGGGAAGACAGACCTTCACTACCACATGTTGAGAACGGACTGCATCATTTAAAGTGATGTGAGGAGAAGAGGGCGGGGGGAGAAGAAAAAGACTTATACGGACAACAAAGAAGGAAGAAGCGAGGCTTCATCCCTCGTGACATTGACAGAGTTAGGCAGAGTAAACACCTTGACGCTCGGATATACAAAAGTGGACGGAAGATCAGGAAGCAGAGAGGAACAGAAGAGGATCTCACCCATTAAATCACATCCATTTAAAGACCGTCAAATTGAAAGACCTTGGATAATCTTTAAGACTAATAAGCTTTTAAAGGATGAAGTCCCCTCTCTGCTCGCAAAACCACTTTAAATTTCCAAGGCCTTATCTCTTTGAGACGATTGGCAATCTGCAACAATCAGCAGAGATCAAACGCTCCTCAGCAGCGGGCACAGTGTGCAGTGCTTATCACGACCGGGAAACTGAATTAACCGGTCATCAACAACGCAATGACCAGTAGCTGCAGCACAGTGGAGGCTTGAGCCAATAATAACTCACGTTACCTAACTGTATCTGGCAGGCACTAACAGACCAAGGATCTCATTGGATTTTATATTAAAGGTTTAATAACTGAAATGGGAGGTCAGGTCTTTGAAAGAACACGAGAAGCCCAAAGGAGGGATAGGATCTTTCAAAAGCCCCAAATGTATATGGAGAAGCAACATCCCATCAAATTTATGTTGGATCCCTTCAGGGGTTTACAGCTTCATCTATCTAAAATGAAGGAGGAGATTTTATGGAGCTGTATTTTGGCGAAATTGAGTCCAGTTGATAAAGTGTTGATTTAAAAGGTTTGAATTCAAAGTGCAGCCTTCAGCCAGAGAGCATCTGTAGAAAATGGTAACCAATAAACAAAATGTGTCTTTAATTAGTTTGGGTTTGAGGAAATTCGACTTGAATGTGAGCAGGAAGCAAGGTAAGACGAGCTTAGCGTAATTCATGGATGTCTTTGGATTCAAATGTTAAACTTTTCCAAGCATCGCAGGCTAAGAAGTTTTACACAATTCACAATTCCCAGAGAAATGTGATTATATCAAACTTCCAATCTACTTATGTTGTACTTGCTATGGCTGTGTCCAAAATCATTCCTGTTTTATATATTGAGCTTCTCAACACTAACCCGCAGTGGAGTGTCTGTGGCATGAGTTAATAAAGGAGTGAGTTTGGACACAGTCCAATATTATAAGAGAAGGATGAGTCATTCAAAATGAAGCTAGAAGCAACAGAAATCCAGCTGAAAGTACATTTAACACTCTTCTCTGTGCAATTCAGCACAGGTAATTGCTGAGTCTCTCAATGCTTCACTGATTCCAAGATAGTGTCACATTCTCTTCAATATTAGTTGTCATGTGGAAAGCTATTGTGCACAGCCGCTGATAACACATATAGAAATGTCAGGAAAAATAGTTCCAACTGTAGAATTTCTCTGTATTTGTGAAAACAGTAGTGTAAACATAATAAGTGCCCAGCCTACAAAGCCCACACACAGAACATAACATTAAACCCTGGATCAAGTGTGTTTCCCTCCATTTGAGCCCGTTGAAAGCTCAGCTCACTATTCGACTATACATTCAAACTGTAAGCAGACATCATCCCGCAGTTTGCCTGACTGTCGTTGGAGAAATTCCTCAAACGGCAAACAATCCTTTAAAGGATAAGGCCAGACTTCCTCTGTATTTTATTATATTGTCAACAAATGCCATGAAAAAAACCTCAAACCTACGATACCTCTCAATGCTTCCCTCCACTGTCTGTGGCTCACGTGTTGATTATGATGACATAATCCTTAAAAACAGGTTCATTAAAGTCATTTCATAAAACAGCTGGGCACTGCATTTTTAAGCAGACATTAGTCAAACAGGAGTAAATACTGCATTGGTTCTGGACTATTTTCAGCTGTGAATTAACACACATTGGTGCTTTAGGTGTAGGGTTGACTCTAAATACACTGCAGTGTCCATTTTTTTGTAATGAAGGAGCATTTCACCCAGTACAGCAATGTGGATCTTTGATGTGCTTTTAAAAACAATGGAGGTCTATGGCACAAAGGAAAAAGCTATATCAGGCTACACAGACAACACTTGTTAGTAGGATACATGTGTTGTAGGTTTTGGTATTTTCATGGCATTTGATGACAATAAAAACATATATATATATATATATATACACACACCCTTATCCAATCCATTAAGGTTTGCTTTCACACAAAAATCCAATAGGACAACATAAGTTATATTCCTGACTGTCTCTAGTGGCTACATATATCATATCACTGTGAGTGTAGCGAGAGTTACAAATACTTTATCTCTATACCTCTCTTCAACTCAAGTCTCCTCGCACGCGGAAAGCAAAGTTCTTGCCCGGAGGTTTGTAGAAGGACGTTCTCCTTCCAGCACATACTGACAGCTGAACACTCACATCTGTACAGAACATTTTGTCATCCCGAAAATAAAGGATTCTCTCTTTTTTCTACCACCTTTGGTCTCTTCCCTATCTCTCTGAGATGACAGTGGCTGGCCGGACACCCAAAAAGAGGAGAAAAATGACAGAGGGAGGGATAAGAAAGGAGAGAAAGTGCTGACGCACAGTGAGAGCTGGGCAGGGCCTTAATTGATCACTGTTCAGGAAGGAGAGAAGAGGGGGGGGGTAGATGGGAAGGCAGAGGAGAGGAGGGTTAATGGAGGAAAGAGGGAGGGGCACACTGGGTAATTCATCGTATTTATGAGGGACAGAGACAGCAGAGATGGGTGCTCAGACAAGCATAACTCAGTCACAAGCTTCAAATGAAAGGCCACTGCAGTATATCACACCACAAGGGAAAATGTATACTGCGGAAATAAACAGAAATTAGAGACATATTTTCATGCAACCATATGTCAATCAAGTGTGGGGAATGTGTGTGGCCCTCACTGTGTCACTCAGTCAGTGAGCCAGACTGAGGAGTGAAAGAGTCAGGGGTGTATTTATAGTAGTGTATTGTCCTTCTTTAGCCCAGCCAAGGCCCCCTGTCTGAAGGGCTGACTCTTTCTCTCACAGGTCGAAAAAATGTGCAGCGCAAGCAATCTAGCAGCTCTTAGATTTACTGTGTTCACTCGGATGGAATAAAAGAAGAGAGAGAATGTGTGTGAAGATTGCGTGCGTGTTTGTGTGTGTGTGTGTGTCCACCGGAAAAATGAGCCTCGGGGTTTGCATCTGCGTAGAATCAATCAGTTGTTGCTGTTTTTCTCTCCCCGCGATTCTGATTTGATAAGCGCGCGCTGACCTAAAGCTTTCTCCCAGGCCTCAGATATTTTACCAGATGGGTAATTCAACGGAATCTCACTGGAGGCACATCGGGCCGCACACAGCTCTATTATTGTGTAAATGGGGTGGCGCTATATGAGCTAAAAAGATGCAATCACGGCAAAGCATACAAATGAACCACAAAGTAAAACACACACAGCCAGAGGTATAAAACAAAGCAATCCCACATTGCACGAAAACACATTTGCAACACATACATGATGAACTACATATTCAGATGCACCCACTAGTGTGCACCACTGTTTTCTCCAAGGATCTGCTGCAAGAAAGCTCCCCGACATCTTGCGGTTGAGGCCGATCAATGCCTTTTAATTACCAAGGGCCCAAAGTGTCGGTCGATACAGCTGACGAGAAGCAGAGAGAGAGAGAGAGAGAGAGAGAGAGAGATGCTCCAGACGGTGATTGATGCTCACTCCTCCCAGCGAGCCTACCTACAGATGTGTCGTTGGGCTTGATTAATCCTGCCAAGCCACATTCAGTCACTTTACACACCGCCATATAACCAGTCTGGCCCGCCGCGGTCACAAGGTTAAGTGGACACGAGGTGTCCGACCTGACAATACAGACCTCTTAAACAATAAGTCAACAGTGGCTGGATGCTCTCTATAGAGCTGGGAACAATACTACCCTTATACTCCAATTTCTTACTTACGTAGAGGATATGAGGATAAAATGTAACCGACATGCCAAGGAAAGCTATAAATACATTCATTCATGAGGTTCTTTTCAACAAATGTTGACTCAGTGACCTGCAAGCATTGGCAAAGGCAAACGTTTAGTTACTGAGGATTTTTACTCACTTTCCAACCAGAGGAAATCAATAAAGTTTTATCTCTGTCACTTGCACTGTGAATGATGAACTCAGACTCATCTGTTCATTAACTTCTTTAAAGCAATCTACCATTGCCCTTTCATAAAGTTGCGGCACTCACAAAAGGCAGGTAAGAAAAAAAGAATGATCAAAACATAAAGGATAAGTTGACAATTGATTTCCCAGGCTGAGTGGAACTGACCAGTAAACTACTGTCCCCTTTATAAGCCTCATTTCGAGTGCAAAGTCCTGGTTGAGCGGCTATTTATGCTTTTAATGTTATGTCATGGAACTGCCAGATAAAATGCAATCAGGTTGGAATCATCCCCCTTGAGGCAGACCTGCAAATGAGCTGTGATTTGATGCCATTCCAGAAATTAAAACTCTCTCTTTTTAAAAAAAAAAAGTAATATTAAGCATAGAATTGCATTTAAATCTCATGACACACAACTGAAGTTTGTGAGACATATTATTATCTTACACAACTAGCTCGTCTGTAGTTGCCCGTCTCTGGAGAATGTTGCAATTCAGTGCAACTCAATCGACGAAAGGAAACAAACCGGAATAATCCAGGACTGTTCATCGATCTGAACATTTCAGATGTTTCTATTCTGAGAAACAGACAAGCAATGGACAGGGAAAAAAAGCAACTGGCTTGGCATGGTGGATAAACACACAAGAAAAGACAGATAAATAATAAATACGAGAGTTTAAGACCACACGTTGGAAAGACGTTTTCACTGAAGCCTCAACACAAGTGGACGTTAAGAGGACTGAACACATTTCCCCTCAGGTGTGACCACTGGGTAAGCAGCCGCGCTGAGGACATAATTCAAGCCTGACAGCTGAAATCAGTCGATTGTTCAGAAGAGGTCTTCTAATTAAACGACAAGAGGGTTCACTTTGTCCTCCGCCGCGCTACACGTCACGGTAGTCAACCACTGGCTGTTGACCCGTCTTAGATCTTAATTCTCTGCTCTCGCTTTGTTTAGACACACGTTTAAATGATGCCAGTCAGGATAGATTTGGTAATTCACAAACCAAAAGATGTGTAAACATTTAGATTTAAAAATAAGCTCATTTAAATGGCTAAACATCATTGTGAATGCGTCGCCCTCTTTCCTTTGACCTTGTTTAAACGTCGATATCTTGATGACTTTCGATGTTCAGATAGTAATATCTTATCTTAAATATACAAAACAAAATAAGTCCCGCACTCAAAATAAAGCTGCAAAGATTTATCGCATAGTTGTCAACTATTTTGATATTCGAAAATGAATAACATATTAATATTATATTATCATTTTTTAAGGGGAAAAATAATTAAAAGATTCTCTGATTCCAGCTTCTTAAATGTATAAATGTTCTGGTTTATTTTCTCCTCTGACAGTAAACTGAATAACTTTGAACAAGGCATGAAAGGAATTTATCTTGGGCTTTGGGAAACACTGATCGACGTTTTTCAGAATTTTCTGACATTTTATAGACCAAACATCTAATCGATTAATTGAAGAAAAAAAAAAATAAGAATGAAAATACTCGTTAGCCCTATTTCAAAATGCCCTTTAAGTAAAAGTGCAACAGTACTATAAGCATGTGTTATTAGTATCAACAGTAAAACTACTAATTGTAAAGTGTTACACTGTGAAACAACGTGGTAGTATAAAGAAGCATAAAGTAGAAATACTCTATTATACTACAGAAGTATACTAAGTATAGGTCAAGAACTTTAAATTTGTATTAGAGTAAATGTCCAGGTTTAACCTCGATGTCCCCCCAAATAAATGCTTACTGGGTATTAATTAATATCAACCATATCAGCTAAGTTTTACCAGAAAGGTAGCGTGAGTCCTGGAGGTATGCACGCTGGGGTTAAGGTTAATAAATGACTTGCACAGCTGCTAAAGTCATTTTATTATAAGTATCAAGACTATATATGCTACTTAGTATCAGTTTATAGTCTGAATAAGGTTGAACAATAAGTCCATAGTCACACCTGATGGATATTGAGTATGAACACTTTTAGTTCTACCTTCTCTCTGAGTTGGCCGTAGAGGAAAAATGGAAAGTGATGGCACGGTGCTGAAGTCAGTGGTATCCTGCAGTCAGCATATAGTGCCCACGTGAGACAGCTCTAATGAGATGAGTATTTTCACCTCAGCAGTGCCAATGCATGCACACAACATTTTATGGGCTTGGTTCCACTGGGTGCATTAAGGGGCCCTGTATTTTTGGTTTGAATAATGCACCTCGCCTCAGTTTCCCACCACCTCATCACTGGAACAGCTCCTGTTGAGCACAGTGATCGACATGAAGACCTGCACAGCATGTAACCATCAAAATGTCACCGTTCCCGTTGCCCTGCCAGAATAATGTGCCTGTGGACCTTTTATTAGCAGCCGTGCTCCCTGCCATGGGACCGGTTATGTACTGTACAGCACTTTCCTAAAGACCTGGGGCCATTTTCAGGCAGGAAATGTGCATTTTAAATAAAAGAGTGGAGCGTACACCATGAAGCACTGCAGCAAAGCACGGCTGTTCATAAATTAGAGATCTTCTCATCATGATCTGTTCTGTTATAGGTTTAGCGCCCAAAAAGTAGTGACATTGTACTTTTTCAATGAATTTTAAACCCCTTTAAGCTACAGCAAATGGGGGTAAGGGACATTTGTCCTGCCAGTAAACTGTCACATCTGTCCCTTGTCACTTCTCTTCCAGCAGGCTGTACACTGCAGTGACAAGCGTTAAGGGAAACAAAAATCACTTCAGCCCCCTAACTCCCGTCATTCTGTGACAAATAATTTAGCTTTGAACTTAACATTTACCACCAGCGATTCAATATGAAATACATTTGCATAAATGCCTCCCACACATGCACAAATGACTTCTTTCCAAACGCGAGGCGGTTAAAATAAACCTTGAGAGTGAACGAAGTGCATGAATGGGACCATCACCTTGCCTGACAGCTCACAAAAGAGACACTCATCAAAAGCAATTTGTTCAGCATGGCGGTTACAGTTTTGACCAACTCAAATTTAAAGACATTAAAAGCTTATTAGGTGCACTCGTCTGTCCTTCAAGAAGTAATTGGTCCCAGATGAGCACTGCTGTTGCTTTATGTCTTTGTCTTTATTGGAATCCAGTCTTCACATTGGCTTGGTCCTACTGGAAAGGAAAAAGAATCCATACATTGTTAACCACAACCTGTGCTTTATCAGATCACAGCTGGTAAAAAGAAGCTAATTCAGATTACTGCCACCGTCAATGAAAACGAGTCCACGCTTCATCGTATGTCCTGGAGAGTAAATAAATTCAGACCAGACAGCTTTTTTTTCCCAATATATAACTTTATTTAAAATATTGTTACAATTTATTACTCTACACAACATTTTCAAACCTTTTTTCCTTTTTCTTATATTGGTTAGTAAACCTTCATGTGTTTTTTTTTTTTTAATATATAAAACTCCACTTTGTAGCCTAGTTCTGCATCAGGTGTTAATTGATGTTTCTAGACGCTGCTTCCCCTCTAAACAGCTCTCATGTGTAGTTAGCCAATCCTCCTTTCAGCCGTTCCCCACGCACAAAATTAATGATCAACGCTGGCTCCAGCGGCGTACACTATCATTTCCCCAATTTTTATAATTTCTGTTTAAATAAATAAAAGTTTTGCGTTGGAGAAACAAGAGTGCATTTTGTCCAAGAGATATTCTCTTTTTCTTTTTAAAACAACTATTTACAGGTTATGCTGAAGACAGACAAACGAGGCTTAGGTTTTTAATTAATGTCACTGCCAACTTGCCATGAAAAAGCCCAGTGTTTCAAAGCAATGAACATAAATTAATTACACAAAGGCTAACACTTTTTAAAACTGCACTTACACCTGGTGCAGTTACACATCTGGTTAGTCATAGGGAGGATCCAGCAGTCCAAATAGAAAAGCCCGCAGCTAATGCCCTCCGAGCCGGATGTGTGTTTTAGAGGTCGACGAAGATCAAATCTACACAAAAGCACTCGTGAGGAGACAAACGTAGCGGCTCCGACTGAACCAACAGTGTCAAAGGAAAGAGACTGACAGAGCCTCATTAATGCCAGTTCCAACGCTGGACTGAGCCTGAAATGCCGTAGAATTCAAACTAACAAAAGATCTTACACAATATCTGCCACTGAATGATGTGAAGGAAATCAGCGCTGCTTTGCCGCGAGATTCCATTAAGGTATGCGTTACTATAGCAACAGCATCATTCAGACGAGCAGTGCCGGCTGTGATGAACACAAACTTTCTGAGCCTCTCGTTCCGTCCACACGTGGACATTTTATTTGATTTTTTTTATAATTCTACTGCCACCATGTCTGCTGCAGCACCCACCATTCTTGTCCTGTGTGGAATTCAATCCTCTTTTTTGTAAATAATAATTAACTTACAAGCCAAGGCTGTCCAGCTTCTCAAACACAAACACAGGTGGCCCACAGCACAGCGCACACTGACGAACAAACACGGGCCGACCACACAAAGACGTGCTTCTTAACATTCCTGTCATCTCTCTGCTTTCACCTAAACACTGTTACAATGACATTTATCTCACTGATGGCAGAAACCGACGACAACAGTACGCACACCTGCCTGTGACGGAGCGGAAGATGGCACCTGGCGCAGACATACAAACCGAGACACTAAAAAATATTTAAAAAAACAGCAGCTTTCTAAAAGCCTATTCACAGCAGCATGAGCCACGGGGACAGAGAACAAACATCAAACACAAAAAAAACACTGCTTTGAATACATTATTGGGAGGAGTGAGTCAGTGGCTGAAAGGAATAAAAGGAACAGAGGCTGCACTGAGCGTGTTGAGCCATCGTGGTGCTGCCACGGCAACCACATCCCCCTGCGATGACGGGAGACCAACCTGGACTACGAGCAGAGGACAGAAAAGCCAGAAAAGCCACAAAACACACACACACACACACACACACACACACACACAC